>NQII01001369.1:203607-313142 GCA_002778355.1 Clitarchus hookeri
GGACTTCTACCCCCCACCCCCCTCCCTCCCAAACACCTAAACAACCCGGGGACAAGCTGGATGGGAGAGCGATGTATGCTGGCAACCAGACCATCCCACCCGGCGCAGGTGCATGGGGGCTGCACTGTAACACCTGCGGCTGCAATACCACACTTAAATTCAAACCACCTCCAATAACCCCGTGTCAAACCTGAAACGGAAACGGATAACGCAAGTGTGCACGAACAGTACGAACAAAAACGCCAACGAAGGCAAAGAGAAAACCATGGCGATAGCAAACGCCCCCGTCAGACGCCGTTAGTGGCGCCATGACCAATTCCGGTTACAAACTTGTTCAGCCCCCTGCTGGAAATCCCAGACGAGATTTCCCGCCTTCCACGAAACAACACACAGCCACGTGTCTTAGGAAACAAAGAGGAAAATAAACAAACTTACAGAATAGTAGTCCCTGACATTAAAAGTTACAAATCAGTAGTGCAATTGCTAGGTCAAACTTCAAAAACCGGCTTCACTTTATCCATCACCCGTGACGGTCAAAAAATTCACATTTTAACGACCGACCATAACCTTTTCAAGAAAGCAGACAGCTTGATGAAAGCCAACTCCATCCAGTACTATACATTTAGTAATCCTTCAGAACAACCGCAAAAAGTGGTATTTGATCTTCCGTCTACCACTAATCCACTAGATATACACACTGAGTTTACCGACTGCGGCTATACCATTATAGACACAATCCAATTTTGCAAGAAAGTTCCAGATCTCAGAGATCCCACATACCCAAACAAGCATAGGTTGCAGCCGCAAATATTTTTCTGCGTGAAGGCCACGCAAAATAAGAAACTACCGCCCCTAGTATCAATAACTTGATTAAACATGACCGTGGTTCACCCCAGTATCTATAGAAAAAGGCCACAAGATGTCCTCAGATGCAGCAACTGCTCGGCAATAGGCCACACTCATAACTACTGTAGAATGAAGAAAGTCTGCCCACAATGCGCCGGGCCACACATAGGCATCTGTCCCATACGCACAGAGACCACTACTTATTGTAATTGCCAAGGCCCACACCTATCAACTTCAAAACTCTGCCCCAAATTCTTAGAGCAGGTGCAAAAAACGTCAAGCCCAGGCCGACAAGCTCAAGGCACAACAGCAACAACCCATTAAGCCAGTTCCAGTGCCGACTAGAAACCTGGAAAATTACCAAAAAATTAAAGACTCAAAAAACCTGCCACAGAACCTCTCGTACGCACAAGCGTCGATAGGCCTTCAACAGCCAGCTACAGTCCCCACTCTACCCCTAGTTGCACAGGATACACAAACACAGTGCCCTGCCAGCTCCACCCAAACAAACACAACCAATCTTCCCACACCCCAAAGTGTGCCGGGAGGGCTTGGAGAGGCACTCCAAGACATGAATTCACTTATGTGGTTCCTGTCGAAGTCCAACTTCTCAGCCATCATGGCACACTTCAAACCTTACATGTCAAAATGTCAAACTTTAACCACTCCACAGGAAAAATCTTGGCTCCTTCTAGAAGCATTATGTTCCTTTTGTGTAGTAAAATAATCTTAATCTCTCCTTCATAAAGGCGTTCCGAAAATTCCTGGTTCTTTAACGAGAGAAATATACACAAATTTTTAACCGACACCAACTGTTCGCAGCACATTATGTTAAAATTAAATATCCCTACCTGCAATTTGCAAGCAAGCTATTACAGAAAATGTGAAAGTAAGACTCTTAAATTGCTTCAATTACAAACAAACTCCTAAGTAAACGCTTTTTAAGAATATCAAATATTCAAATAATACACTGCAACAATTGCAGTTATTTCAAATTAATTTCAACCTATAAATGGGTCACAAACCTAAAAACAAGAACTTTCTTACCCTATATATTAAAAGAAGTCAATATATTTACATAAAACCCTAAATAAAAGTTTTTAATTTTTCCGATAAAGATTTTCAACTTCCAAATGTGTTCCACGTATAAAGACGACAGTGCTACCATCCCTTGAGCGGTGGATGAAGTCCCGCCTACCGCGAGAACTCTCGGCCAATCAGAGAACTCCGACCACGTCAAACTAAAAGTTATAATTCCTAGCTCACTTTTCAAGCATTATTTTACAAAACTACAGCCTTTTTCGAAAAAATACTGAACTAATAAAAATTTAATTTTTTAAATAATTAAATACATGCCCTCAGCATCTTTACGTAAATTAAAACCATTTAAAACTAAGTTTACTCAACCAACTTTAATCGCTCGTCGGAATATCACGCATTTACGAGGAAAAAACGTAACTTAAAAACAATCAACTTCTTAAAGAGACATAACAAATGCTCCTTTTAAACCTTTAACTACATTTTTAAGAAACTCTTACTAGTCAACAGCACCTTCCATTCACGCTTAAAATACCAGTTATCCTCAGTAATTGTTTGGGGATCAACTTCAATGTTAAACAATGTTTCCCTTTCCCAGGCCACGCCATTACGACGTATCCTGATTTTACATTCCCTTCTGGCAATTAGAATCATTTATATATATATATTTCCATTATTCAACCACCACCGAGTCCGCTCGTGGACTTTGCTACTATCGCCTCCCCCCCCCCTTTCCCAATTGGCAGGGGGAGTAAGGTAAACATTGCCAACCCGTCCACTGGGGAAACCTGGTGGACAAAAGTAGCTGCGATGGGAAACTGCCGCAACCACAGATTGACATGGGGCAGTGGGCAGAGGGGCTTGCCTTTCCTAACCCACTCCACTAAATGATAACACCAACTGGGTTAGTCAAGGGTCCCTCGTGGGGCCTGAACTTCCCCCACTCTAAGCTTCAGCAATGATGAAAAGCGGCGAAGGTGAGGTCAGAGAGTGCAGGAAGCTCGAGGTGTCGACATCGGAGAGATGTGGTCGCGACCTTCAGCCCTTGGGGTGCATATGGAGGCACGATAGATAACTAGTAGAGGATTGGATGGCTCTGCTTAGCCCTCAAACCTAGTGTACTTTTAATTAGTATTGAGTTGACGGTATACTACAAGTCTACGAGGGTAAGCTTGATTTTCCTGAACGTAACTAATTAAGGGAGTGTAATAATGGTGTGGCATATTGCAGACTACTTACCATAGAGGGTTAAAGATGAAAAACTGATATACAGGAAACAGCAATTGAGTGCAATATGTGGTACAAGCAGTTAGACAGTTATGAACATGGACAAGGCTACGGTGGGGTATGTCATTGCAAATGTGGGAAGGCCAAGCTGGTATGACGGGTAGTCGGGAAGTGTGGTGCTTGTGGGCGGACGTTTATATTGGCTGAGATACCTACAGACCTACCAGACATTTGGTTTGACATGCTCAAGTCCAGCTAAAGAATATTTTATGGTATAAATGAGTTATTAGGGTAAGAATGGTTTCATTTGATTGAAGTGTTTTTATGAGGTTTGTGGAATTATGAAGAAGCAATAGTTTAGGTTATATGTTGTGTTTAATATTACCTCAGGAACTGTTGTTCTTGGATATTAGTTAGGAATTTATCAATGACAATGTACGAGCTTTCACTGCTTAATTGAGGTGCCGATTCAAGTGATTAATCGAGGTTGATGTGATAGAGCTGAATGTCTATGGAGAAAGTTGCAAGAGCAATTGGCTACTTGGTATGAGATGCTAAGGTTGTAACCAGCTGAATTTCATAAGGTAGAGGCCATAATTGTAATTTGTTAGGTACATTTTTTAATTAATTTTTTTACGAAAGTCATTTAAATTAAATCACAGAAGGGAGCCAGGTCACTCGTGGCACCCACGTCCCGAGTGGTTACCTGCTCACGCTCTCATGTACTTTTGAGAAAAGCTGGCAAGGCTTAGCTATAAACGGCGCACACAAATATCTGCGCCCTTTATCCTATCAGATTGGGTTTCTGTAACACCCACTTAAATAATTACTGTGGTGGCAGCAACCATTTAACATCTTTTCGTTAGGACTCTTCTCTGCTGTCGACACCGGTTTGCATGTTAGTTCAGTCACCCTTTTAGCATCGTGACAAGTGGTGGCAGCGGTGGGATGCTGTACGAAACGTGAAATAAGTGATGCTAACATTTGGCGCGAGTCCGATTTCACCACGACAAAAATTGGGGTTTTTAGAGTGCTATTGTGCTATATGATCTAGTTACTTACGACTAGTAAAGGAATGTTTTACGAAGCAGGGCGAGGAATCAAAATCTGAAGCCGTAAGAAGCCGTACAAGTTGCAAGATAGGCAGTATAGAAGAATGGACGAGGAAAATTACTGCAGGCGGGACAGGTGTAAGTGACGCTGGTGAAAACGTCAACAAAGGATTGGAAGACAACCAGTTTAAATTAGGAGAGTCGGAAACAGTAAGAGAATTGGCACAAAATTTAAATTTAGCTATGGTGCTGATGTGGTCCCAGATGGTTGAGTGGTTGCAGCTCGTTAAGTGTTATGAAAACCGCTCAAACCGAGACATTGAGTAATTTTTAGTAAACATAGAAAATACTGCAGACATAGTTAATTGGGGAAACAGTGAGAAACTGATGTGTTGCAAAATTAAACTGAATTGGCAGGCATTGGCAGTTTTGTGGACGCACTTGCACTTGAAGGAATGCCGAACTTGTTAGGAGTTAAAGAATTTTCTGTATGAGAATTTCCATGTTCTAAAAGTCGAGTCAGTAGTTTCTAAAAATGTTGCAACTGTATTCAGATAAACAATGAGAGTGTCCGGGAATACGCGACTCGGTTACAGCTCGTGGGTCATGGTATGGTGGCGAATGGCCCGGCAAAGGAAGCCTTAAGGCTGGTTTTTCACGCTACGTCTTATTGTACGTTTTGTCGGTCATGCAAAACGGAAGATAAAACGGACGTTTTGTCCACTGTTTCTACGCAACGTTTTACGCTCAGTTTTCACCAAGGTTTTACCCTCAGTTTTCACGCAACATCCCCTCGTTGAGCATGGAGGAAGCCCAGTTGCTTTCTGTTATATTCAATATCATATCGGTGTAATGACTGAGAGGAATGGCTATGAAGAAGAGGAAACAGTCAAGATGGTCAAGGGAGTGGCTTTTGAAGAGAGCTCAGTACTCCCACGTCTTGTTGATGAAAGAGTTGAGAGGCGAACCCGACGACTGGCGGAATTATTTGCGAATGGACACTTCATCCTACAGTCAATTGCTGGAGTTGGTAACTCCATACATTCAGAAGGAAGACACCTGCATGAGGGAAGCCATTTCACCCCATGAAATACTCACAACTACCCTGAGATATCTTGCAACAGGGCGCAGCTAAAAGAACTTTGAGTTTACCACCATTATATCCAAACCAATGTTGAGCAAAACAGTTCCTGCTACCTGTAATGTAATCTACTTGGTTTTGAAGAAGAGCTACTTGAAGGTTAGTGCATAATTATTGTCAAATTGTGAAAGGTTGGAGGTTTTTAGAAAAATGAGCTTTGAAGATGTATTTTCCTTTATTGTTGAAGACAGTGAATTACTTACTTTAAAGGAAAAACATGACTGATTTAAAGACTAAATGAATCATAAAATTTACGACTTATTTGTTAAGAATCTCTAGTTTTTCTTAATACTATCAACTTTTTTTTAACAAATCAAAAAACGAACTTGAAAAGACAACATTATTGTTTGCACATAATTCATTGTAAAGACTTTCGTACTTGAATGAGTCTCAGGGATTTGAATCAGAAAATGTTTGATTGTAATTGGCCAACGAAGAACTGGCAACTGGGCTTCCTATTTCAGCAAGTACTGTTTCGGGCAGCGTTGTGCCATGAATGCCAGGTCGGCACGCACGTTGAGATTGAGGTTGCAAAAACTGATGTGGCATAGATGTTTCGTAATTTGAAATTCTTTGTCCATAATGAGGTGGGTAGGCTTCTCGCAGAGATGCCCATGATTGTTCTACTCTCTGCCCTGTATTTGATAACTTCCATTTCTCATCAAGAGATTCCATTTCACCTTCGAATAATACGTCACTAATAAGTTTTTGGACGAATTTGATTTGGTCTGGTTAATTTGTCGTAGACGGTCGGCGATGTGTTTTCCAAATCTGTCAAAAGAATCATTGGCTGTAGCAGATTCCAATTTTTTGTCAGCTTTTGACAAAAGTTCTAGTACTTCCTCATCCGTTGAACGTGACTGCTTCTTCCGAGATGTGACTCGCGGACGTTTTGTTGAGGCTGATGAAGTTCGGTCAGTGCGTGAGTTTTCTTCTGAAGTTGATGCAATAGTACCGTGCTCTTGGTTACTTACGTCCTCATGGTGTCCACTTTAGAACAAAAATCACATAAATGGAAATTCTAAATTAACACTGCTAGTGTTAATTTGTGGTATTTATGACCCTCTGTAGTAACTTAATTTGGTATCCCTATTAAATGTTCTATTATTTTGTTTTTGTTTCCCGAAAACTCAAAGGCGTGGATGGACATATCATCTGGCTTTGAAAAGAAATGGCAGTTCCCCCAATGCTTAGGCGCAATAGTTGGGAAACACATTCAGATTGTTCCTCCCAAGAACAGTAGATCTTACTATTTTGATTGCAAAAAAAACTCAGTATAGTTCTAATGGCCATAGCAAATGCAAACTGTGAGTTTATTTATTGTAGTGTTGGTACAAATGGCCGTGTTTCTGATGGCGGCGTCATTAATCTCACCACATTTTACGAGAAGTTGATCAGCAATCAGTTGAACATTCCTGAACAAATTAAATTATCCAATTCGGATCGGTTTCTTCAGTATGTGTTTGTGGGTGTTGATGCTTTCGCAATGCGCCCTGATCACATCAAACCGTACAATCGAGAGTTTCTAAATAGGGATAGAATGATTTTCAACTACCGCTTATCAAGTGCGCGACGCGTAGTTGAAAATGCATTTGGAATTTTAGCTTCCAGATTCCGCATCTTTCGCGCACCCATCAACTTGAAGGTGGAAAATATTGAGACAGTGGTTTTGGCTTCTTGTGTTCCGCATAACTTCGTGCGTAGGAATGTCCCAGATTAATATACCCCTCCAGGAACCCTCGACAATGAGGACATTGTCAACAACGGAGTACAGTTAGGTGAAAGATGTGATCATGAAGTGGTTCACAACCTACAGCGCGGGAGAAGGGGACAATTATTGGTCAGTGCCAAGGCTGTAAGAGAAAATTCAATGAGTAGTTTAACCAAGAAGGTGCTGTACCATGGCCGAATAACATGATTTCTTTACAACTACATGATGAGTAATATGTTGGTGCTGAACAATTTACGCAACCTGTTCTATGACAAACTGTTTTTTACGACAATAGCTTCGTAAACTACAATAATATTCGTAATGTTATGTATTTTCTTCTTTTATACCTAAGCTTAAAATTGTCATATTATTTTGTTGAAATAAATTGTATTTGAAAAAAAGTTTGACTTACTTCATGTTCCAAAACATCAAATTCAGACTCATCTTCATCGTGCATAGTTTCTCGTGGCGACCTTGGTACGTCTTGATCATTTAAAAAATCCAATAAATCCAAGTACCACAACGATGGTTTGTATACGTCATCTTCTCCAGTCCCACAGGTTTCCGATTTTCTCACTTTGCTCAACTCTTTCTTGTAAACCGATCTCAATGAGTTAATTTTTTTTTTGCTACTGTCTCTTTATTAGCCGTGACATCCACTTATTTGTATTTTTGTATAAGGTCTTCATGCGCGAGGTTTTTTTTATTACGGTCAATATATTCTTTACTTTTCACATGCCACAAACACGGAAAACGTTTGTAAATTTCAATGACCTCCGCGAGAAAATCGTGATTGCATTGCCGCAGGTCCGACATATTGAAGGAAAATGATGGGAGCTCGAGTCGTTTGTAAATTCCAATGACCTCCGCGAGAAAATCGTGATTGCATTGCCGCAGGTCCGACATATTGAAGGAAAATGATGGGAGCTCGAGTCGTTTGTAAATTCCAATGACCTCCGCGAGAAAATCGTGATTGCATTGCCGCAGGTCCGACATATTGAAGGAAAATGATGGGAGCTCGAGTGAGTTGGGAACTGGACCTGAGCCAAGAACGGACGTCTTGTCTGAACCTTCGTCTACACGCTCCGTCTTGTCCTATCAGTTCTCGCAAAATGATGCTTCTCCCGTCAGTTATTCGATATGACCTTGGATTTCATTTCGATTCGACAAGACGTTCGTTTTGCTGTTTCCACGCAATATTTTATCGGATAGGATTTGTCCCATCCGACAAAACGTACAATAAGACGTAGTGTGGAAACCAGCCTTAAGTCCCAGTAAAAGTCTTCGAAGAAAATATACTACCTGTATTTCTCAAAGGAATTAGGGCCGGAATACAGGGGTTTGTTCAGTCATGTTCGCCAATAAATTTTGAACCGTCAGTTTTGTTCGCATATTAAGAAGAGAATAATGAATTGTTGGTGGGGTATGAAATGTGCGCAGCCTGTAGATGGCAGTGCTGAAGGCGACTGTTTGCAGGCGGGTGCTACTTACAATTATGGAAGGGAAGGGAACGGCGCATCAGGGAATGAACGTACATTTCCGAGTTATAAGAAGGGTCCGGAAAACCAGGAAAGAAAAAGGTATTACGTGTGTTACAAGCCCGGACATTTCGCGTGCTAATGCAGGTTGCAAAAATGTGGAAAATGGGATGAGGCTGGCTGGCCACAGTGAGCAGGTTTGTAAGGGTAAAATGGGATGTGAATGGTGTGGAAGGGGTGGCCATCGCACGAGTGATTATAAGGTCCTTGTGTAATTGTTGTAAAAAGTTATGTTATGTACAAGAAAAATGTTTTAAGAAAAATGGCTGGATTCTCCGTCTGCCGACAGGCTGTTAAAATAGCTAGACGAATGGGCGTAGATAGGAAAGTATCACGGGTGCATGCCTTAAGAATGCATCCAGGCTTATTATTAGAAATATTCATTTATGGTGTAAAGTGAAGGTTATTGGTGGACACAGAAATGTCTTTTAAAATATTAGAAAGGAGTTGTTTTGAAAGTGAAAATTGTTTCCAGATGTTGAATGACAGTGTTCAGCTTCACGCATCTACAGGAACTAGATTGGAATTGGTGGGGAAAGTGCTAGTTATTTGTGAATTTTTTTTATTATTAAGTATGCCTTAATTGTACTTTACTGTGATAATAGTGCCTAATTTCCTACAAGAAGTTAAAGTTTCTAAACCTTTAAATTTGATACAGGAATACAATATTACTGCATTCAATAGAATGCACCAATGGAATGTACTGCATTACGAAATAAAAAAATTATTTTTAAGAACAAAGTAGTAATTCTGTTGCTTTAATATTTCGAGCTGTAACGGTGCCTTTCTGTGTGTAAAATCATTGATAGCAACACAGTTAGTAAAAGTAAAACTAATGTTTTTTTTTTGTGTTTTTTTGCCATTTTTAACATTAATTTTTTTTAAATATTTTGTATGTGTTGAATTTTGATACAATTCATTGTGTGTTTATTGTATTGTGTAATACTTTACTTACCAAAACTAGTTGTTACAAAGTTGCAATTTCGTATTTTTTGCCTGATCAGAAGGCATAATCGGTACTGCAGGAATTCATTACGAAGATAGTGTCTTAGGCGTGAGGCGCCAGAACAACTATTAACGGATCGCGGAACTAACTTCCCGTCAAAATATATAAAGAAATCTGGCCCTTGTTACAAATAAACAGACTTGTTACGATCCCGTACCATCCCGCAAGTGACAGACAAGTCGAGTGCAGTCATAAGACATTTATAACCATGGTTTCACGTTTTGTTAACCAGGACCAGCGTGGTAGGGATGAATGGTTACTGTATGTCCTTCTTGGATACTGACCCACCCCTCATAGTGCTGCAGGAGAGTATCCCTTCTTGCTAGTACACAGTAGAGGTGTACTCATACCATCTGACGTGGTTTATCGCCCACTGCGAATAGATTATTCTGTAGGGGATAATTATAAGCCAGAACTCCTGCTGAGGTTGCAGCAAGCTTTCTCAGTAGTCCAGCGTAATTTTAAAAGGACTGCTGATGCTCGATGGCTACAATTCAGTTATAATTGTAAGGCAGCAAGAAGCTAGGAGATAACATATCTTAAAAAGGAAACAGTGCCTCTAGGTTTGAACCAAAAGTTTGATGTTAAGTAGCTTGATGGTTATTGAATAGACATCACCTGTTAACTTTAAGTTAAAAGAGATTAATGGCAGGAAGGAGCATCACATACATGCAAATATAATCAAGTTATTTCGTGGTAGAAGCAGTATTAGATCTTGGTAAATCAGCAAACTGGAAATTGAGAGGGATGAGGATAGAACCCCACAAGGAGATAGCGATGAAAACGAGAGCTATATTGAATCTCCCTCACATTATAACAATACGGGCGTAGCAGAAGTCCCGGAATCCGAAGAAGTAGAATCAGAAGGTCCAGCTGCAACAAGGGTCTAACGTGAGCTGTATATGTTACGTAGCCGAGGTCTAGTCCCAGACCGCCCCTGGGTTAGTGATTGATTTAAGGAAGGTAGTTTAAGGAAATTGTGTTTGCAGGTTAAATTGTAGTCATGATGGCTTCCATGCACGTGACCGAGGTAGTAACTGTTTTGTCGGGATTTGTAGAGAAGTAATTCCGGTTCCTGAAGATAAAAGTATGAATAAGGGTATAGTATTCATCAGCAAAGTTCAAGTGGCATTGCATGGTAACAGGTAATATATTGTTGTTAATAAAGAAACATCTTTCCTAACATGGGTGATACAACAGGTATTGTTTTTCATCGATGAATGTAGTCGTTATTTTCTCTATGATACAGGCAGAGATGCTCACAGTAATGCAGGCTGTTCACGCTAAATTGAGCACTTTTGAGGCCCTAGTTACTTTTACCCTATCAACCGTCTCTTATACTTCCACCACATTTTAAAATAAATATTGCCTTGTAAGTAATATACACAGTGTATATATTTCACCGGACTCGAAATTTAACGTCTAAGCCTACGGTAAAATATATTTATCGATTATTATTCCAAATAAGAGGGCTTCAAAACGTGCTCACTTTACACTGAATAGCCCATACAAAATTTATGCGAGTGGTGTTGGCAGACGAAATAAAGATAATTCGCATGCAAGGAAATAAGCTTAAACGAGGAGTTAAGCGCATAATTAGTACTTTGGAATGCAAGGGCAGAAATAGGCGAGGCATTATCGATGTAGGCGGAACTATTCTTAATGTTTTGTTTAGTACAGCCCCATTACCATTTCTAGACAATATTAATAGAAAAATTGATATCAGCCATAGCGAGAAATTATTAACTGACCGGATGAAAAAACAGTTTACCCTTATAAAAGACCCTAGATACAGTAGATAAACATAAAAGGCTTATACACAAGTTAGCTCTGTAGATAAAAAAAATGATTCCAGTTTAAATAGTTGCAAGAAACATTTTAAAATGTAGTTAGCATTACCCAGAAAATGCTGTTAATAATTTATTAACTGAACTCAGTAATGAGAACCTGTGAAGCCCTACTAGTTGGTATAAGGCATGAGATTATTTTGTTTAACGAGGCATTGATTTATTTAGTTTGAGGAGGTTATCTTCGTTCTTCATTTCCTCTTCTGAGCTTGCTTGTTAAACTTACATATATGTGTAGACGATGCCGGCTAAATTATATGGGCAAGTATTACTTAATTAAGTAGAGCAACTAAAATTAAATTTCCATTTCAAAAAAATTACGCGTAAAAAATTACGGTATCAAATTCATTAAAAATAAAGCTATTTTCCTATAAAACATTACTGACACAATGGTTATGAAAATAAGGTAGTCAATTACTACTGCATCCTTCCCAATAAGGAAAAAAAAAGGTGTCATTAGAGACACTATGCAGAACAGTATTGAAATTTGTTTCTTATATTAAACTCTTCTAAGCTTTTTAGTGTCTCATGAATGTATTACAGTCGCCACTACTATTAGGGAGCACCAAGGATATTTCCCACATTTGTAACATACTTTCAAGCCACTCACGCGTGACACATTGTTAGTATTTAGAAACACCACTGCACACCCTCTGCCCTCTTAAACCCAGATACCCAGCGTAGGGCCCCCAGTACACGTGCCGACTATCAACACATGCTGCGAGGACAGGCCAGCCCCAGACAGTTAACACGTGTCAAGGTTGTGCCACTGGTCCCTTTCCCCACCCCGAGGAAAACCATGTGAGAACTTGGACACACACCGAAGAAATGCAAAGGTAAGCTGAGTTTCACAGATACAACGCTAGTTAGCCACAGGAGAAGGGCTGGCAGGGCCTGGCAGTTGTGCTGCGGGTCCCCACCCCTCCCCCAGCAGCATACCTAAAAACATTGACATGTGCCCAGATAATGCAGATGTAAGCTAGAGGCCCCCTCCCCCTCTCTCCTATGCCAACTAGTGCGACATGTGTGAGGATCTGGAGGGAGGGCACCGAAGGGGGTTAAGAGTCCCCGACATGTGAAGGAAGTTAGTGAGTTGTTCAGTGACCTCGCCGCGAGGTAGAGGTCACTCAGTTGTTGTATCCCCGCACCGAGAGTCGGGTCAGTCGAGCAAGGCAGTCAGTCGAGGCCGGGGATCGGTCCTCAGCAGAATCAGTGACATAGAGTCAGTTGTAACCTGCATACGAGGTGATAGACAGGAGCGCCATGTCGAGACTCAAGAATAGTCAGTTGTGTGACGGAAATAGAACAGTCGTATCTCCAAGTCGGGACACGAAGCGCGAGTCCGAGCCAGGGAGTCGAGTGGAGGCCCCATAATGAGGGACGAAACCCCGATAGGAAGTTGACGGCGCCGGTAGGCGACGGTCTGGTGGGAGCTTGCCAGGAGCACCAAGTCGGGACGCGAAGTGCGATACCGAGCAGGAATCGGTCAGTCAGTCAGTGAGTCAATCGTGACATCACCGTGGAGAGAACCCAGGAACAGTCCATCATGGAGAGCCATCATCGAGACCAGAGGAGGAAATCAGTGGAGTCCACCACGCCAAAAAGAGCAACCTAGGGCCTGTGAAATGCTATCCAACTCACCAGACCTCAATCTACTGCTACAACACCCAGAACTACCAATACAGCTAAGAACCAGTATCGTCGCTCAGGGACATGCCCCGACACCTAGTTTTCCCTATGGCATCGGAAACATTAGCACATGCACTTTAATTAGCCATTAAGGCCCCCAACTCGCAAGGTACCACATCTCGATGTTGTATATGTGTATAATAATGAAGACAATATAACTCAGTCAATTGGAACACCGAGTGGGTACATTATTGTCCTACCTCTCAACACCCAAANTCAATTGGAACACCGAGTGGGTACATTATTGTCCTACCTCTCAACACCCAAAGTGCCCATAGTCTGCGCCGGAGAGGTAACTCAGACCCTATGAACCAACCTGTATACCACAGGTGGGGAGTAGCATCAAGTTAAATTAGCGGCCCAAAGTGTGGGGCGAAGTAAATTCTGTGGAGGTAGGAGACAAGAACCAGAATATAACTCTCGAGAAGGGGTCTCCCCCTACCGAGCTAGTCAGGATAAAAACGACTTCGGGGTGGACAATAATGTGGCAATAGCGGACGAGAGGACGAGAATGATGAGAGAGTACTTGCGAACGAAGAGGAGGGGCGAAGAGGCGAAGGGAGATTAGCAAGGAGTGGAAGGGAGGGATGATGCAGACGAAAGAGAATGCAAGAGCGAGAGCGAATGGAGGCCGAAAGCAAACGAGGAGGAGAGAGCAAAGAGGCGACGAGAGATTATCGAGGAGCGGACAGGAGCGGGAAAGGAGATGAGGAGACGAAAGGCGAAGAAGCTAAGGGAGGTTAGCNAGAGATTATCGAGGAGCGGACAGGAGCGGGAAAGGAGATGAGGAGACGAAAGGCGAAGAAGCTAAGGGAGGTTAGGAGAGCAGTAGGTCACTAATCCTCTGGATGGGGGACAATGACATGGAGATAAAGGGTCAGGAGGTCAACTGAACAACAGTGGCGGCCAATAACAGTAACCAGAGCACTGGTGATATGCACTTANGATAAAGGGTCAGGAGGTCAACTGAACAACAGTGGCGGCCAATAACAGTAACCAGAGCACTGGTGATATGCACTTACCGGGCCACAAATACGCAAGAATGGGATGAAGAAGAGATAAAAAAGTAGGAAAATTAGGCCAGTAGTTCACCGGATGGTGGACGATGACACATAGATAGCGGGTAAAAGTGATAAGCTGGCCATTGCCCCTACATGCTCTCTCTGTTGCCCAAGGGTGCACGGGCCACCGCGCCAGCCAATAAGGAAGCCAGGAGGGCCAGTCAGACCCACTTCCCGGGCGGAATATATGTGCGAACAGGAAGAAGCGAGCGAATGAGGATGGGCGAGAAAGCAAGAAGAAGTGAGCAAAGGAAAAGAAGAGGACTAAAGTGGATGGGCGAACAAAGGAGAAGTAGCGAGCGAAGGAGAACAGGCCAGCAGGAGAAAGGGGGAGGACAGCAGAGGAAAGGGAGGGCGAGTAAGCGAATGGAGGCAGGGAGCAAATGAAGAAGAGAAATAAGGCGAATGCGAAGAAGAAATAGAATCCGCGAGTTAGGTAGCAGGGAATAGAGGGTGTAGAATGAAACAAACAGCGAGTATGGGGCAACCCCATGACACTGCTCATGAGTTAGCACCAACAGAGAATCAAATCCAAGAAAATATCCGAANCGGGCGAACAAAGGAGAAGTAGCGAGCGAAGGAGAACAGGCCAGCAGGAGAAAGGGGGAGGACAGCAGAGGAAAGGGAGGGCGAGTAAGCGAATGGAGGCAGGGAGCAAATGAAGAAGAGAAATAAGGTGAATGCGAAGAAGAAATAGAATCCGCAAGTTAGGTAGCAGGGAATAGAGGGTGTAGAATGAAACAAAAAGCGAGTATGGGGCAACCCCATGACACTGCTCATGAGTTAGCACCAACAGAGAATCAAATCCAAGAAAATATCCGAAATGTGAGGATGTACCGGGGGACCTCAGCCAACCCAAGTACGAGAACCGACAGGAGTATGGAGATGGCAACAGGACACCGAAACGAGAAGAAGGTGATGCAGCTTTCCCCCCTTCCCCTGCATTTTGTCAGGTTCCCAGTGTGCATGGCGAGGCATCACCTCATCCGACAGAGACGGACTCTGTGTGGCATGAGGTAAGTGTGTTTATCTTATGTCACCCGCTGAGAGAGAGCTAGGGCGGCGTGCCTGAGCTAACGCCGAAACGTAAGTGTGTCTAAAAAGTGCCGGATGGCCCAGATCCTTTAATGGCCAGATGCCGGTACCTGTGCTTAATCATGTGTTAGGAATATAGGCCATCAGCCGAATTATAGTGTGTTTATTTTTTGTGTTTACTTTTGCCCACCGTAAGACCGCTCGTAAAAGCGGCAGAGTGCAGGACATTCGTTTGAACTCAGGAACCTCATTTGTACCAGTGTGTAACATATGTAAGTTAGGAATTTAGGCTGTCAGCCGAGTTATAATGTGTTTAGATGCCGGAACTTAAGTACGGCTAAGTGTTTTTTTATTTACCTGTTGTAAATTAGGAATATAGGCCCTCAGATGAGTGATAGTGTGTTTGTTTTGCCAGGGCCAATAATGTATTCACTTCCACCTGCCATAAGACTGCTCGGAGGAGCAGCAGAGAGGAAGGATAAGATAAGAGTTTTATTGCTTTTCTCTTTACACGGGCTACGAGCAATTCGTACCAGTAAAAAGGAACCATGTCACTACACTACACATAACTGCTGCCAGGCCGCCTTGCCAATGACCGGCCATCTGCCACCAAACTGTTTGCCTGTCAAGAAAGCCCCCGAATTTTCAAGGGCGGTAGAAGCAAAGAAGACAAAATAAGTTAAAAATTAATGTGATCTGGATGGATCACTTTAGGGCATGTAGTGAACTGTGTACCAATGTAACTTGTATATAATTTTTGTAATAATGTAAGAGAGTCTGAGATGATATGTATTAAAATGTTTTTGTTTTCGCGAGTTTAAATAGGTAGCAAGAGGTTACACTTGTGCAGTAATGTACTGTCCACGGCATAAGTAGGCCCTATACTAACAGTATATCAGCTTGTGTGCCAACCCCCCAAATGCCATGGACTAATTGAGTTAAGTTTTTTTAACCGCCCAGTAGACTTAGAAGTTGTAACTTCTATTTCCCAGTGTTTGAACGTCATGTTTTTTTTTTAATTATACCTTGTAATAACAGTGTGTTGCCACAGAGCCCCCGACTAAAAACCCCATTAACCATGCCAGGCTGGCAGGCCTGTATGATTAGATAAGGCACGTAACCCTGAGCGACTGACTCACAGTCTAGAGGACGAACAGAGGAAGGAAGAAAGACAGGAAAAAGTAGGTCACAGCTGTCAGCAGGCCACGAAGGCCTGCACAAGATAAACGCCGCACCACAAGTGAAAGCACAGCTCGCTGAGAGGAAGCCACAGAATACGGACCCAACAGAAGCACAACCACAAACCAATGCATTGGGGCAGGTGTGTGAGCGTTGCAGAGGTAGGGGGAATTAACACATGCTGCATTGTTAGTATTTAGAGGAACCACTGTCACACCCTCTGCCCTCTTAAACAAGGATACCCAGCATAGGCCCCCAGTACATGTGCCGCCGATTAACATGTGCTGCGAGGACAGGCCAGCCCCAGAGGAGGGATTGGCAGTTAACATGTGTCATAGTTGTGCCGCTGGTTCCCACCCCCACCCCGAGCAAAACTGCTTGAGAACTTGGACACGCGCCGAAGAAATGCAAAGGTAAGCGAAGTTTCACTGATACAATGCTAGTTAGCTGCGGGAAAAGGGCTGACAGGGCCTGGCGGTTGTGCTGTGGGTCCCCACTGCTCCCCCAGCAGAATGCATGAAAACATTAACATGAGCCCAGATAATGCAAATATTAGCTAGAACCCCCCTCTCTCCACAGCCAACTAGTCCGACACATGTGAGGATCTGGGGGGAGGGCATCTAAGGGAGTTAAGAGTCCCCAACACATGAAGGAAGTAAGTGAGTTGTTCCATGACATTGCCGTGAGGCGGAGGTCACTCAGTTGTATCCCTATGCTGAGAGTTGATCAGTCAGGTCAGTCGAGCAAGTCAGTCAGTCGAGGTCGGGGATCGGACCCCGGCAGAGTCAGTGACGTAGAGTCAGTTGTAACCTGTGCCAAGAGGCGACAGACAGGAGCGCCATGCTGAGACGCGAGATTAATCAGTCGTGTGACTGAAATATAACAGTCATATCACAAAGTCAGGATGCGAAGCGCGAGACCAATCCAGGTAGTCATGTGGCAGACCCATAATGAGGGGTGCCACCCTGAGAGGAAGTAGATGGCACCGGAAGGTGGCAGTCAGGTGGGAGCTCACCAAGAGCACGAAGTCGGGACGCGAAGTGCGATACCGAGCGGGAATCAGTCAGTCAGTTAGTGAGTCAATCATGACATCACTGGAGAGAACCCTAGAGCAGTCCGTCGTCGACAGCCATCATCGAGTATGAAGGAGGAAGCCAGCAGAGTCCACTATGCCAACAAGAACAACCTAGGACAAGTGAAAGGCCGTCCAACTCACCAGACCTCAACCTAACACCAGAACACCCAGAACCACCAATACAGCTAAGTACAAGTGTTGTCGCTCAGGGACATGCCCCGACGCCTAGCATCCCCCACCGTTTCGGAAACATTAGCACGTGCACTTTAATTAGCCCTTAAGGCCCCAAAATCGCAAGGTACAACATCTCGAAGTTGTATATGTGTATAATATTCAAGACAATATAACCCAGTCAATTGAAACTTCGAGTCACTACATTATTGTCCTACCCCTCAACACCTAAAGCGCCCATAGTCTGTGCCAGAGAGGTAACTCGGACCCTATGAATCAACCTGTATACCACAGGTGGGGAGTAGCATCACCACTTAATGGTCCCTTGCCGAGAAAGTTCCATCACACCCCGATTCTACACTACCATCACGCTGTAGCCAACTTCATCCAGCACCCAGTAACCTGGTAACAACAGTTGTAGTTCCAAACTAATTTCTCTGGACTGAAAATGCACCGTCCCCAACTCGCTTGTTCTCTTATCCACTCACTAAGCGCAACTGGTCACAACTGTCTAGAAACCACTGTCCACGACTGACTCACTGAATGTCTGCTTCCTCTTTTTATAGTTCTTTACTTTATATTCTCTAGTCCTTTCTTCACTGCTATGTAACTCCGATGAAATGAGAGGTGCCTGAAAATGTATGCAATTTGGTTTTCTAGGCATTCAGGTGGCATGTCACCTACATGTGTGCACTCGGTGATCACTCCTCTCTTCCCCCTCCGCTAGTCCTTGAACATCAGGTGGGATAAGAGCTTCTTTTGGTGAAACAGATCAAGGGAAAGTTCTGGAACGGTCTAGCAAACTTTATCAATTTAGTATAAATATTTCAAAATGTATGACTATAATATGTCATAACTAAGAGCTCCTATATTTTAGGATATACTAAATAATATTTACCTGTTATATGACAAGGAAACGAAAAAATACACTATCATATGTTTAACTTACTCATAAAATCAAGTAATAACACTCCAGTTGTATTTAATTGTAACCTCTAGAACATATATTAAATAATAATGTAGAATGATTACTTGACCTTTCATATTATATGATGTTCACAGTTAATTCAGCACTTTTGAAATCAATCATTCAACAATGTCGTTGCCACTACCGGCATATATTTTAACAGGCGCAATGTTTGGAATGCGCCCAGCAAAGTTGGAAACGACGGAGACAAGTAAGTAATGTCATGTTAAAGTTGAACTAAAAGTAGGTTAGGTTAGGTTAGGTTAGGTTGTTAGGTGAACATTTGTGATACTCAGATTATTTCTTTTGCTTTCTATTTTTAGACTACTTTCTGAAGAAGAGAAAGGCTTTTGAGATTACTTTCCCGTCTGAGTGTGCATGTGTGTATGTGAGTCTGTGTATGTATCTGCGCATGTGTGGGTCCCCCTTTCAATTTTTTAACACGTCAACCGAATTTCACCAAACTAGGTACATATATAGTACTTAGTAAGGAATCATGACTTTTATAGTTTTAGACCACGCTGGGCACTTACTTTCAAAATGGCGGTCATTTTAATTTTTAGGGGAATATGTTATATCTCGGAAACCATTCGACCGATTGAAACAAATTTTTGTATGCTGGCAGAGAATCGCATAAACATTCAATTTTGAAATAGGTGTTGTTAGTCCACCATTTCAAAAGATAGCACCAAATGAAAAAATAAATATTTTACTTTATATCTTTAAACTATATAAGCAATTCTCTCCCAATTTGCAATGTAAATAATACTAAGACAGGTCTATAAACGTAATTAATTAAACATAATAAGGTACTTATTTTCGAAATGGTGGCTTTACACAAATTTTTGTTTTATTTGGCATATTTACTATACCATTTAACCAGTTTCGGCCAAACTTTGTATGTTTAAGCAACTATTACTCTCATCACATATGTTAAAATATAGACACATTTTTCAGTCGTTTTGTAAGATAGCACCACATTAATAAAAAAAAACATTGTCATATCTTTGTAAACAATTTACAGATTACTACCAAATTTGGCAAACGATTTGCATTGCAGCATGAGAGGTAAACAGCTGTACTTTAAGTAGGTCGGGCACTTATTTTCAAAATTGTGGCAATAAATATATTTTAGCTATGTATCTTTTATTAACGAAATTTCAAACTTAATTTTGTATGCTGCCAGTATTAATTACAACCATCAAATATGTCCATACAGAGCCTCATTTATCTGCCATTTTGTAAGTTAACCCGACAATAAAAATTAAGTTATGTCATATCTCGGGAAACGATCAATCCATTCTTAAAAATTTGGTGAAGAAGTTTTACTGTGGTAGGCTATACAAGTATATATATACGTGTATATATATATATATATATATATAAAGAGTGACAGAAACTTATTTTCAGAATTGTAGCAATAAATTAATTTTAGCTTAGTGTGCTGTATCAACGAAATTATATATATTATTTAAAAATGAATTGCTATCGATATTGAGGAAAGTAGGTTCATTAGTTATATCAGTAACTTCTTGTTTAATGTTAGTAAATGCAAGAATTAGCAAATTTGTAAAACATCTACTTTTCTAACAATTTAACTGTTTCACTTGTCTGATGCATGTATAAAGTCATCAGGCGTATTCAGTTGTTAATTTTGCATATGGTCGATGAATACACTATATTGGTTTGTTTCAGCAGCTTCCTTCCTTCCTTTACTTTAAAACTTTTTCGTGATTTGTTATACGAAATTTCACAGAAATACCGGAAATTACATTACCCTCAAAAACAAATTCGATTATCCATAAATTTGACAGTTCTGTTCAATTTAAATAAACATTTAATTCGTAAACACTTTTAATTATATGATATTATATTATTTTATACTGCTATAATTATTACTACATTGTATACAGAGTGTGGCGGAATTCGACTGTCAAACTTCGTGAGGTGACTCCTTATGCAGAATCAAACGTAAAATATACAGAGCACATTATACCTTAATTGGAAATTAATGGAGATATAAACCCTTGAAATCGAGATTTTAAACTGTATTTTTTACCAAATATCGGAAACAAAGTGATTTTAAATTGCAATTCTCTGAAAATTGGTCTATGATAGCGGAATTTTCATTCCAAAGAACAAGCTCTCGTTAATATTTCCCCCCGTAATGAAAATAACAAGAGTAGCCTACATATTTTTGCAGACAACATTTTTACCGTCAAAATTTATGAACGTTTGATGCTGGGTAATTCTGCAGTATGGCCTCATTACCAAAAATAGCCCTTGCTGCAATTACCCAGAACTCGCCGATTTCGAGTAAGTAAAACGCACACACACATTACAGCGGCAGCGATACATTAACAAGCTCGTAGGCAAAACCAACAATCCTTCCGGAAATAATATACTGACTGTCGTCAAAAATAGACAGTCATCTTTAGCACTGTACACATATTAATGTATGGTAAATGCTGTTTACATTAAAGGTCGGTTCACGATCAGTTTCTTGTACGTAAAAGACAAAAATGTTTACAAAAATGTGTGGTCCATAGCGAATGTACTCGTCTTATGTTCAATCAGTTACACACGACTAGAAATTAACTTGATTTAAATGAAGTAGTGATTTATTATAAAATAACATTTTATTTCATTTTGTTGGCATTATTATTCTGTCAGTACTTACTGCGCAGGATTAGTCAATAAATAACACAAAATGTGATAATACAAAACAAAATTNGTTAGTCAATAAATAACACAAAATGTGATAATACAAAACAAAATTTAAATACACTTGATTATTACACACAATTTAAACGTAATTTTAAAATGAGTAAAAAAAATTTTTCATGTAAGATAGTTTAATAAATGCAATAAATTACTTATTATTCTATTAAATGCGATAAATTACTTGTTCTGCTATTGCTTAAGACGTTTCGTACATGACAATAAATAAGATATATACCTNTATTAAATGCGATAAATTACTTGTTCTGCTATTGCTTAAGACGTTTCGTACATGACAATAAATAAGATATATACCTTCCCTACATGTTTACATGTCAAGGATGTTCCTAAAGGACACGTACGAGATGACCATGGAATGTTTCGTAAAAATATCGTCTTTCATTTTTATACGTGCATGTTCACTACGTACACTTTTTAAATCGTATACTGACCTTTAGTGCTAAACCTGTCCACCATCGTTTGTGCAATGAGCATAACATAATACCATATAATAAAGTAGTTAGTATTGCCTATGTGCTACTCACTGTATCGCTGCAACCGAAAGTTTGTGTACTTTTTGCGTGAAAACGGTGGATCCTGGGCAGTAGCATGGTTCAATAGGTCCGGGGACATAGTCATCAGGCGTCGGAGGTCGCAGGAATGACGTCATCTTGGAATTGTCCCTTATCCCTCAAAAGTTCCCATATTTCACTTAAACTAAACCATTTTTCCCATTAAAATCTCAATTTTCCTACAAAAGTCCCTTTCTTCTCTCAAAATATCCTATTTTCCCTTTAAAAAAAAACACTTAGCCCCCCNTCAATTTTCCTACAAAAGTCCCTTTCTTCTCTCAAAATATCCTATTTTCCCTTTAAAAAAAAACACTTAGCCCCCCCATTTACAAAAACGAGCCTCCCAAAGCCCTTTTCATCCAATTCGGGGAGCTCTTTTTTACCCTCGGAAAACNCAATTTTCCTACAAAAGTCCCTTTCTTCTCTCAAAATATCCTATTTTCCCTTTAAAAAAAAACACTTAGCCCCCCATTTACAAAAACGAGCCTCCCAAAGCCCTTTTCATCCAATTCGGGGAGCTCTTTTTTACCCTCGGAAAACNCCCCCCATTTACAAAAACGAGCCTCCCAAAGCCCTTTTCATCCAATTCGGGGAGCTCTTTTTTACCCTCGGAAAACCTCATCGTCCCTATAAATCGTCCCTTTTTCTGGGTCAGGGAATATGCTCCGGATTCCGAATCCGGCAGCCAATTCTTTACAAGTTACTCTTTTTTGTTCGACCCCGCCATCTTGGATTTAATTTTCCTTAGTCACCTTCGTTCCACTCCATGCTAGATCATTCCACATTAGTAGCATTTGCTCCTCCCAGCCGTCTGGGATTTAATTTGCCTAACCCACCAGGCTAGCCATCGACAGCACATTTCTCACTTTAGTCGTTTGCTNCAGCCGTCTGGGATTTAATTTGCCTAACCCACCAGGCTAGCCATCGACAGCACATTTCTCACTTTAGTCGTTTGCTATTTAGTATTTCTGTCGCTTGTACTTCACTCGCTCGAACCACCATCTTGGATTCCATGTTGCTTCTCGATTTAGCCAACAGACCACCACCTTTTTTCATGCTCTATTATTTCACATCGATTTAGTAGCCTGTTGATTACTCATTCCACTCGAACAGCCATCTTGGATTAAATCACTTCCACCAACCTAAATTATGTCATATGACAACCTTTAACCATCGAAATCTTTCATTTAGTTTTTATTTGTGTTTACTAGAAAAATAACTGGGGGTGTATTATAGCAGGGCTAGTCATGTAGAAAGGCTTCTCCAAGGCCTCATTGCTGTTACTGCAACAAGAGTCAAAGTGCAAGAAAACATTTAAAAACTACTTACATGAATGGACTTCCCTGTGCTAGGCAACGATGACGTCTCAACGTGTTCGTCCAAGACACTCGAAGACACCGGCCGTGCATGCGACATCATTACTCCGATCTCCGACGCCTGACGCCAGAGAAGCAGTGGTACCCACCGTACAGCTAAAGAACGACCTGCACTAGCAGTTGGTGACACCACATACCTGAAACCATCAGCATTCAATGGTACTTTAGAATATGTTATGATCTGAAATAACTTTGTAGGTACGAAATACATGTGTAAATAACAGGACCACATTAATAAAATGATAATTAATCAGCTAACAGAAGAAGTTGACGAAGGTCGTATAAAATAAAATGTTTGGTTGGAGTGTACCAACAAAAAGCCTCAGCCTCTGGATGAAGTCACCAGTCGCTGAGCAATTAAGACTGCGAATTGAGCAGTACATAATGTTGAGCATATCCAGGAGGCAGTAAAGGCCTTGAAAGAAAATTGTTGCCGTAAGGAAGAGGAGTATATGTCTAACGGTTTTGGTTGGACGCTTGCTAGCGTAGACTTCCTTGAACTATGTATAAACAGATTATATTATTTACTAGCGGACGCGGCAGACGTTGTCCTGCCCGAACATTGGCTTGCCTGCTATTAGTGGTAGTAATGTAAAAAATGAATGCAACAGTCATATTTTATTAATGTAAAAAAAGTAAAGTATATTGAAATAAATGTAGAATCTTAATACTAAAAGAAATAAAGTTGGTTTTGTATTTATCTTAATGCGAGTTCATGAACAATGTTTTTCGTCAATCCCTGAGGTGTATAAATTAACAAACTTGATGGTTTGCCAACGCGGGAACACGCGACATATAATTGGCCATGTGAGAAGCACGGATTTTCTAGATCCAACCCACAAATGGACATTGTTTGGCCTTGTGACTTATTAATAGTCATTGCGAATGCCAAGTGAATTGGAAATTGCAGGCGTCTGAATGGAATGGGTGAGTCTGAAGGGATCATTGGGATCCATGGCAGGAGAACATCTTCATCTTGAAACTTGCCGTTCAAAATTGTAGCTTCAAGAACATTGCCCATGATTTTTTATGACCAATATCGTGCCATTGCATAGCTTTGGTGCATTTAAATTCCGAAGCAAAATTATTGGTGAACCAATTTTTAATCGCAAGTTATGTGGTGGCATTCCCGGTAAATCCAGTGAATTCAAGACTACAAAAGGATAGTTGACTGCTTCGTCAGGATCGACAACAGTGTACGTCGATTTGAACGACATCTCATTGCCAGGCAATGACTGTTGTATTTGGAAATTAATAGCGTCAACATCTATATTTTTTGCGGCCAAAATAGCTCGTTCACGTAGCTACGCATGATTAATGTAATTATCGTGCAAATCTGGGAATATGCTTTCAATCAAAGCATCTTTCGTGGCTACCATGTTGCAAAAATTGTCTGGCAATTTGATGCATTGTGTATTTCCAAGCAATATAATTTTTTCATTGCCAATGTTGAGCAATTGTTCGGAGAATGACGGTGCCAATGGATCGTTTTGCATTTGAACACGCATATTTATGGTAAGGCGTAATGTATTGACATTTCTCCATATGTATGATTGTTTCAAACATGCGTTAATTTCGTCCGCATATGTAGCGCTTCGAATCACCGACAATGTCTGTCTGAAATCGCCGGACAGCAGCAGTAGAGCGCCACTGAAAAGTCTGGTATTATCGATGAGAATTTTCATCGTTCTATCGAGAGCTTCAAGTGAATGCTTGTGGGCCAGAGTGCATTCATCATAGATGGCAAAACTTTAGCCATGTCGGAATGCTTCTTTATGTTGCACATTGTGTCTGGATTTGTGTGAACGTTCAATGGCAACTTGAGTGCTGAATGTGCAGTCCGTCCACCATCAAGCAAAGTCGCTGCAATGCCTGATGAAGCAATTGCCAACGCAATATGATTTTGTGATCTAATGCGCGCAATTATCAGTGAGATAAGGAATGTTTTGCCAGTGCCGCCTGGTGCGTCCAAAAAAAAGAATCCGCCTTGTTGTTCTGTAATTGACAAATTAATTCGATCGTATATGTTCTTTTGCTCAGTAGTGAGCAGTTGCTCATTATTTGCAACAAAAGTAGTCAAAGAGGCCGCATACCTAAATGAATGAGTGGCATATTCGAAATGAGAATTATATATTTCCGTCGAAAAATAATCGATATTGGGATCTTGATCAGCGGTCCGAATGCGATGCAGAATATCTTCGCTCATGGAATCTTTATATTTGTCCCAGAGAGAAGAAGCTTCCGACGGGAAACATGTCAAATAGGGCGAATAATTGGCGAATTTGATGAGGAGAGGAACTCAGTACTGCATCTGTAAGTGTGAGATACCAATGGTTGTCATCTTCCAGCAAATGCAATTCGCGACACGTATCGTGGTACGCGTCGTACAAAATACCATTGACTGTTTGCAAGTATTGGAAGAACGTCGGTCCAGGAACGTAAACCAACAACAAACGCAAGAAGAAGCATTCGCGTTGCTTTGGATGGAGTGTGTATAATCGGCCTAATGTATTTCCCATAAATATGCCGTCGTATCCGTGTACTGGAACGTCTCGCTTTCGTGGGTCCCACTTTTTTGACTGTTTGTTCCACGTGAAAAATCGTGGCACATCAGTATACATTAATGTCTTGCGAATTGACCGAAAATGCCTGATCGGTTGCATAGTTCGAAAAACTCAGTTAGTGTGGTTTTTGGGGCAGTTAATGCTCGTTGTATAGCAGTCTCTTCAGTGAAATAAACACGCTTTCCATTTTCAAGGTGCACGGCTAAATGTAGAACAGCAGGATCTCTGTTGTGATTGGAAAACTCAAAATACGCCAAACTGCTTCATTGCTGCTAATATATCGGTCCATTTGATAACGTGTTAGTTCGTCGTTATCATTTACATTTTGAACAGCAAATACAGCCATATCGCTGCCCTTATGAGCGTATTTACAAATGTATTTGATGGACTTCGCTGAGCTGCAGAACTCAACGTTCATGTGTGCTTTGTAGGTTTTGGACAGCAATGGCAAATACGGAACAACCCAGCGATAGTCAATGTCAACCGGATTTCCATCGTTTCACATGCGCAATTGATATGATTAGCCACCATTGTCTGTGTCTCTACGACGATACAATGGATAACCATCGATATTAGTGATAGTATCGTTTGTACACATTTTTGGGTAACATTTCGTACATTTTCCATTGTCCATGCACGACGCCGTCATGTTGAGATCACCGCATGGAAAATGGATCATGTTAGCTGTAACAATGTCAAACAACTCTTGATCGATATTCCGATCAGGAATTTCTGCTGAAATAATGTTATCATTTTCTTCTGGCCGTACTTTGTCGACCAACCAAATCAAAATACGTGCATGTTGCAAACCTCGTTTTTTCCATTCAACAGAAAACAGCCAGCAACGTGTTTCGCCGAATACATAGTGATGTGTAATCTAGATCATCAACGATTTTAATTTTTGTTTGAAGACACGTGCAGTGATATCATGGCGATGCATTGCTGTTTGACCTGGCAATAACGAAATTTTAATTTCATCCCAGGTTGGATTGCACGTAAATGTAATGAACAAATCTGGTCTGCCGTACACGCGCACTCAAGTCATGGCGTCTTGAATGTATTTTTGCATATGACGCGGAATACCAATGTATGATAATGGAAGAATATATGCGGTACCGATGTCGTTGATATTAGTTGTTTCATCTACGTTACTGAGAATAGCATCACACAAATGAATGTACTCCTCAGAACGCAGCTTCACTTGATTATACTTGATGTACCATAATCACTCGCTTTCAATTTTTGCATACATATCAACGATGTATAGAAACAGCTGGCGGCATCGGAGAATGTTGTTGTCTTCATTTGCACGAGTTATCAACTGATATGCGTAGAAGTTCATCGCGCTCACTTTCTTGTTGGTTTCTGCACATGCAAAGTAAAAATATAAATAATACAAAAATAAATTAATCGTACAGAAAAATAAAGATAAAATAATGTGTAGATTGTACCTGTCGCTGGATTTCTTTGTTTGATGTTGAAATTATATCCATTTTCTCCTTCCCGAGATATCAATGGATATTGCAAAGCGTCGTAAGAACGATGACTGTCTTGGATTGTCTGCACCGTGTTATCTCTGCGTTGGATCCGTATATCTCGACATTCGTATGCATCGCCAACCATAACAACTGCAACTTCATTACCAGTTGGTGCATTGTATCGGCCTGCCTGCTCTTCAGATGGATTTTGTCTGCTTTGATGACGATCATGTAGTTGTCGTTTTGCAGTTTGTTTGAAACGGTATTGAACAACTGGACCAACTGGTTGTGATTTCGCAAAAACTGTTCTAAAGTCGCTACAATTTCCCGCTCCTTCATCTGCTCGATGTGGTTGTTTTGGCAGCGTGTGTTTATTTGTTGCTCCTCATCGCCCATGAAGTAGATTTGCAAGAATTTTGGATCGGCATCAGGATTCGACATTAAAGAACCAATTGGTTGATACACTTGGCCTTAAATCTTAAACTTTGATTCAAAATTGCGACCATCCTGATTCTGAAAGATTTTTGTTGCTCCAAATGATGTCATTTGGAAGCAAGAATTGAATTTACGAATTTTACCCAAAAACAATTATTGATTGAGGTGTGGTTCAAGCCTATAGTGTTTTCAATGGTTCTGGCGGCGAATTCAATGGTGGCAGTACAACTTTTCCAGATGCGCATCAGAAACCGGCTGATTCACCTTTATATTTGAATGCATTGCAGTGTTGGCATTCTTTTTCCGTAGCGCCGATGACAATTTGTGAATGTAACGAATTGTCGATGTCCGACTCATTCGAACGTAAGGCGGAGAAGTGATGCACGTGTCAATGCGCGATGTAATTGCAGGCGGTGTCATTCATGTGCTCTGTGTGCGTCGGTGGTTCGTTGACGCGCCTGTCTTTGTCTCAATGCATTAGCTCGAAGGCATTCGTTGCATTGCTCTTGACTTTCATTTGCACGTGCGTTTGCAACCTGGTCTCTTAAATTTGCATTTCCGTCAGTTGATCTTCTGCCGTTCTATTTAACCGACGGGTATGGACTATTTGTGAATTCCATGTACGTCGACCAATATTTCCTCCTCCTCCACTAAGATGTGGAATTGTTCTGTAATAAATACACAACACATAAATATAAGTAACTTATAATTGAATTTTATGAATGTTTTAATTTGTTGAACAAACTTACATGTTGTTTAACACTCCGTAAATTTTATATGTTCTGATATGCGAAAAATCTTAAATATCAAAACAACGTCAATTATTCATGAACTTATGATTTTTTTATTTTAAAAAATACGGGGGGGGGAAGGTGGTTGGGGGATGAAATTTTGTGGTTATATGTTCTGATATGCAAAAATCTTTAAAAAATAAAAATAACATTTTTTGTCAAAAAATAATAAAAAATAAACATTTCTAGAACCCGATTGCAACACCACCTACCGCGCCCAATTGTGAATATAAACCATCCAGGTAACCACTCAAACACAAATACAAAATTTCATCAAAATCGGTTCAGCCGTTTAGGAGGAATTCAGTGACATACACACATACAGAAGAAGTATATATATAAATATGTGAAAAGAGAGCCTGTTGCTGGATTGATGCTACATAAATGGTATGGAAACTGTTGGGAATCTGATTTTGTATTATGTTTGTAGACTGAATTATGTAAAAATATATATTATTTAAATGAAGACGTATTACTTCTCGTTGGTTTTGTACCCTGCCTGCTTTCCTGATGTAGGGAATATGATGGCCTTGGTTTTCAGATCTGGCACTACATATCGATACTGTAATTGAGCGTGAAAATAAAATTAAACGAATTTATGTGAGCAAAATATTATATTTAAATGTTAGTACCTAAATATTTGCGGTAATTGCCTATCACTGAATGCGCACAATCAATGGTATGGTAACAGAGGTATATGTTGAAAAGAAGTGCACAAAAAATGAGAGTGGATTAATATTGTAATACAATCTTAGTAAGTTGCACATAAACGACTTGGCGCAAGGAGGTGAAAGGTCGAGCCAGGCCTGACTGGACCTGCTTCAGTGCAGGTCTCGTTGAAGAGAGCTCCTACATAATTTCTACATGACTGGCCCTGATATAATATAACCCCAGTTATTTTTCTAGTAAACACAATTAAAAAACTAAATGAAAGATTTCGATGGTTAAAGTTTAATGTCATATGACATAATTGAAGTTGAAGGAAGTGATTTAATCCAAGGTGGCTGTTCGAGTGAACCGAGTTAACAGCAGGCTACTAAATCGATGTGAAATGATAGACAATAAAAAAAAATGTGGTGGTCTGGTGGCTAAATCGAGAAGCAAAATGAAATACAAGATGGTGGTTCGAGCGAGTGAAGCACAAGAAACAGAAAGCTTAAATAGCAGGCGACTGAGGTGAAAAATGTGTTGTCGACAGCTCGCCTGGTGGCCTAGACAAATTAAATCCTAGATGGCCGGGTGGAGCAAGGCGACTAAGGTGGAATGATCGAGCATGTAGGGGAACGAAGGCAACTAGGGAAAGTGAATTCCAAGATGGCGGGGTCTAATAACGGTAAGTAATAGGTAAACAAAATGGTGGCCGTATCCGGAGCATGATCCCTGTCCCAGAAAATTTACAGGGAAAGTGAGACTTTTTGAGGGTAAAATCAAGTTAATTGGATGTAAAGGTTTTGGGTCGGCGGGCCGAAGAGGGGTGGGGGGCGTTTTATGAAAATGAGAGGTCGGTGCTTTTTTGAGGAAAAAATAGGACATTTTGAAGAAAGAAAGGGACTTTGAGGGAAAAACTATAGTTTTGTGGGGAATAACGTAAGTCGGTCGAATTCTGCCATGTTCTTTACATTACTGTTAGGAAGATTTTAAAATTTTTTTCCTACTTTAATTATACCATTTTCTCAAAATATGTATGTTTCTACAATGCGGAAAATTATTATGATACCATAACAAAACTGAAAGCTAAAATCCCTAATAAATTGTATAAAATCTTTAAACATGACCTAACTTTATTATGTAACAATGAGTGAAATATGTTNCTAAAATCCCTAATAAATTGTATAAAATCTTTAAACATGACCTAACTTTATTATGTAACAATGAGTGAAATATGTAATGGTCACAACTTCAGAAAGTCTCACCCATTTTCAGTGTAGTTGCAGGTTATCTCAGAACATGTTAAAATAATTTATGTGACATGTTGTAAAAGCATGAATTAGGACCATTTTGTTGCATGAGTTCAATCTGGGATATATGTTGATTATAACATNTGACATGTTGTAAAAGCATGAATTAGGACCATTTTGTTGCATGAGTTCAATCTGGGATATATGTTGATTATAACATACATTATGGTAAACGCATATGAAGTGGACTAACATCATAATGTCAGGGAACTTGTCAAAAAATTAAGTGTTTCTAGTTAAACCACTACCTATCGTCTACAACAAAAATAGAAAAAGTAAAAAAGTGCAATTGGACACCATATAACTGACGGAGCATCACAAACAGTAATGGTTGGACATCTGCAATATTATGTATGTTGGATGGTTGCAACAAAGAGGCCTCGCTCGTTCTTATCCTAATGTGTGATGAGAAGAAGTGTGCACGACAACTGTAAGCGAAGTGAACGCTGGTAAAATCCTCAAACACTTTCCAAAAACAAGGTTGATGCCACACAAAGTTTGACTTTTATTGTGATGGATAACAGTGGATGTTGTCCATTACGTCTTTCCTCCTGCTGGTGAATTATTTACCGCTTTCTCGCACTGTACGAAAATAAACGAAATGCAATAGAAATAGTTTAAGGTAAAAGTCAAGTGGGAGGTTGTGTGATTCTCTGTCGCCCAGAGCGCACTGCCAACTGATTTGTATATACTTCCAAACCATTTGCTAGATGGCACCGCAGTCGTATTCTCCCCTTGTCCCNCGCACTGCCAACTGATTTGTATATACTTCCAAACCATTTGCTAGATGGCACCGCAGTCGTATTCTCCCCTTGTCCCTCTTTCACAGACAGCTGGCATCCATTCAAAGAACCATGAACGTCAGTGAGCAGGCCATGTCATCCGCCCACCTCTCTAATGACATCGCCTCTAGCAGATTACTCTCTGCGATAACAACAATGTGTTAGAGGGTTAGAAGAAAGACTACTAGCAACCGAGCGAGCTGGTTTGAATAACAGTACTTTGAGTGGTGCTCACTGATGTCACTATGGTGCAGCGACTGGCCAGTCGAGACTGCAGCTAAGGCAAAACTTGTATCTAATATTCGTTTGCACATTGGTACAGCTACTGTTTTGCAATGTACATAAAACGTTTTCTTTTATTTGATATATTTATATTGCTGTCTCGAAAGAGATTTATATAAAAATAAAATCGTCATTAGCTTATGCANTTCTTTTATTTGATATATTTATATTGCTGTCTCGAAAGAGATTTATATAAAAATAAAATCGTCATTAGCTTATGCAAGAAAAAGTTAGATGAACATCATGCTTCGTGATCATGGAATCATTCCGCAGAATATCCTACTGGAATTAGCGGGATGTAACTGATAAATATTAGTCAGGCCTAATAANATCATGGAATCATTCCGCAGAATATCCTACTGGAATTAGCGGGATGTAACTGATAAATATTAGTCAGGCCTAATATAACAATTGTACTGAAATTATATATACACAAATCTGTGGCCCTATATATAGTCACATCCACAACAGAGAGACACTAAGAAAAATCCGCTTTAATATGTGATTGTGGTTCACAGCAACAATAAACTAGCGAATTTCCTGTTTGAACGAGTGTAATACCGCAAATAATTTCAACACGGGTATTGCATTGGAAATACAAACAGCATACTAAATAATCTAAAAACGCTCAGGTATAATTATGTATTCACAACAAAACAGGGGCCCAATTGTTTTTAACTATCAGAAGAAATTTTCTAGCGATTGTTTAGATACTTCCATTCCAGTAACGAGTATTGCTATGCCAAAAAATGAATTTTTGAGACGACTAGTAACTGTCGAAATAAAGTGTATAGGATTTTTGAAGAATCGATTTTACAACTTGGCATCGTTGCTTTTCGTGTGTCGTCAGCGAAGCTGAACCAATCACATTAAATATGTTGTAGTAAGAAAATTTGCTTTAAAATACATTAAGTTATTTATTTGTAGATAATCCGGGAAAAGTAATTGCAACTACCTTAAAAAAATAAACTATCTACAGTGACGACGAAATTATTAACTGGTATATTATAAATAATGAAGTCAGACATTGGTAATCCACAAGAACTCTTATTTTCCATGCATATAATTTTTTTCCTTAAAATAACTTGTATTAATGTAATTACGCTAATATTTGCCAATAAAATAACTTAGCTCATGAAAGAACATAAAGAGTTAACTCATATTGCCGTGAGATATAGGTTTAGTATTAATTAGAAATATATTTCAAAAACTTTTATATTTTTATTACTTAATTGTAACTTTATTCACGAAAGAATAGTAAAACGCTTTGTTATACTGTAACAAATGAATCAATGCAAATTAAAAAGCAACACTATAACAATTTATATTTTTCTGGTGTAAATAAAATATTACAAAATGTTTCCTAACATTACAGCTATGGCTGTAAAGATATTTTATAAAAAGTAATTACAAACGTACAGAATTTGTTAAAATAATCGTTTTGATTCACAGTACTAACTATGTTTCACAACTACAGCTTTTCTTGCAAAATTGATTTCGTTATGTATTTTATGTTTCAGNTATATATATATATATGTAAACGCCATGATAATTTGATATTTGGTAACAGTTTTACTCTTCTTTGTAAATTTTATTTATATTAAACCACACGAGAGTGTATTTTCAAGTTTCCTACATCATATCAAGTATAATAGACCAATCTGTAGAGGAATGGTGATTCCGGCAGCTGCCTAGCTGTCGGATTCATTTCGACTTTTCATGGATCAATTACAGTATACAATTCCGCTATCGAGTGTTTAAAAATTGGCTGTAGGCATTACGATAGCAGAATAACGTCTTTCCTCTACAGGAATAATTCCGATAGTTTCAATAATTGGGTCCCAAGTTGGGTTAAACCGCGTTCCGAAACTAGCAATAAATGACACACGGGCGGCCCTAGACTCGGGGGAGCGCTGCACCGCAGTGATGTCACGTGCCACCCTTCAGAGTACCGTTACTCGAAACAGGCGAGAAGGCCCAACCTTCTCCTCTAGTTGTCTTGGGTTAGCAATACTCCGACTCCGCCCATGTGTATGACAACGCACATGCCAGCATGGAAGACAGGCACATTGGAAAAGCCAATAATACATTTTTGTAAACCTTTCACTATTGATTACATAGGTTGGGAGCATTTAATATTCGTTATTTTTACTTGTACATAAAATTATGGCAATAAAATGTACATTTGTTTATATCCACCGTTGGAGGTGTTTGCCCGAAATTCTAATGTGTCAAACGGCAGGTAAGTTGCTGTTGAGCAAACAGGAACGAATGCGAATGCGTTTTCATTCGATAATGAAACTTATATTGGTAGTGTTTATTTCTGGGAAATTTACCAAGAATTCTGTTATTTTTCATTATGTTAGTGCATAATGTTTGCACTAAATATCTTGTTCCGTAATGATTTTATGTGAGCAAAAAATCTTTTCGTATTTAGAAATGTAGTGAAAATGTTTTTTAAAAAATCGGCCGGGTTTTATTGTCTAATTATCCGCTGATACAGTAGCACTTTTGACGTTGTGTTAATACAAATTTTGGTAATATTTTGATATGCATTTTACATTAAAATGTTCCGCAAAACGTTTCGTAGCAGCGAATGATTTTATTTTATGGACTGTATCAGGGACGATAGCACCCTAATGGACAAAATCGTGTACAAAAAAAATATCCATTCATGTAACCTACAAGTGTTACATTTTAAATTGCTAGGGATATTTAACGAGAAACCTATGTTACTTGTGTTAGCTTGAACATACAAATATAAACTGCCATATTTTAAATCTGTAAATGTATGTGTAAAATAGAGTTATAATAAGGTTCTGAAAAATTTATCACTACAAACTTCTGGATTTTTTTGTATTGCATTAAGTGTAAATAACACTTTGTTTTTCTCTGTGCCCATAAATCCTGTACGTTTAGTTTTGAACAATGGAACAAGATTGAGAAGTTTTGTTTTTAACACGTATTCGTTTGTTAAACTCTCATAATTAAGAAATTAGTTACAAAAATTTCACAACACAACCATCTCACTATGCAGTAACACGATTTACCGGTATAGTGCACTCATACTTAAAATAATGCTTTTACATATGCAGTATATGTGTGCACNTGCAGTAACACGATTTACCGGTATAGTGCACTCATACTTAAAATAATGCTTTTACATATGCAGTATATGTGTGCACACTCATATGTAGACGTAAATAACTGTACATGCATCAACTGTTATACTTTCTTCGGTCGCAAACATNTAGTGCACTCATACTTAAAATAATGCTTTTACATATGCAGTATATGTGTGCACACTCATATGTAGACGTAAATAACTGTACATGCATCAACTGTTATACTTTCTTCGGTCGCAAACATCTGGCCGGTATGTGTAAAAATTTGTGTCTGGCCATTTTAAGACGAAACTATTTGTTTATGTCAGAATCCATGGCGCGGCGCCTACAAAGCTACAAGTGTTTATAAGTTACAAACTTTTCCAATTTTGAAGATCTTTACTAATGTTTATGACATATTATAACAGCATATAATTAAAAAAACAAAGAAAAACTGTAAACTACTGATAACAATAGCATTGCAGCTTTCTCTAAAAACTCCAGTGTCAAGAAATCAAAACTTATTTCGAAACAGGAAGAACAGACCACACATATTACAATTTTTACTTCTAATGTGCTGACTTGAGGCCGTTTTTGCCCGACAAGCGGTGAAAAAGTGAACACATTGAGACATCGCAATAAACGATGTACACCACACGGTGGACGGCTTTGTGTCGTATCGTTTAGAAATTGTTGTCGGGAAATAAACGGTGGCAACCCACAGCGATTTTTGTCCGTATTATAGGGAATGTGAAGGCATCCATAAAACGGCCTTTGTCAACTGTGAGCACGGCTTCATGCATGGTGTCAGGATTTCCCTTGACTTGCGGCAAAATTTGTTGTTGTTGGGTGTAATTTTTCCGGATTGTTTGGTGTTTTATTTTTTAATACTCTTATGCACGGGTGATATGAAGTCACCTAAAATAACAATTTTATTGTTGGAGATTCACTGAAAAGAGTCGGGTGTGTTAAAAACAGATGAATGAGAAAAAGTGTATCACGTGGGTTGGTATCCGTGAAATCACAGTAGAAGGGCTGATGAAAGCAAAACATTAGGCAAAATTTTCTTAATTTCATGGAAAACATTTTTATGAGGTATGTTGAATCTCATCTTATTGAATGTTGAGTCTATATGTAAAGAGGGTAAATGTGTATTACTGTATACTTCCTTTATCTCTTTTTATTTACTGATATCCGGGAGTTTGGTCTGACTGTGTGAATGGATGGAGAGAGTATATTTTAATCAGGACTTACAGATGGACGAAACGTTCCATTATTAAAAGTACTTTGTTATTTTTCTGCCCACGTTTAATAATGTTGGCGGAATACACGCACCGTGTGGTTTTTTTTAGTAACTGCTAAGGATCTATTTTTATGTGCATATGTAAAATCGGCATTGTCATGGACCTCATCACTCTTTATTCATGTATTTGTCAANCTTAGGATCTATTTTTATGTGCATATGTAAAATCGGCATTGTCATGGACCTCATCACTCTTTATTCATGTATTTGTGTAGTTTAACAGGGAAAACGTTATGCGTATGTATATGTTACTAACGTGTTTATTCGTTTACTTTACACTTGTGATTCGACGTTGAAATATGGAACTACTTTTCTTAACTCATTCCCAACTCTACAGAGACCATACCAGTCATAATGTGTCTTCTGAAATATATCGCAATTAAGGACAGAAATTTTTTTTTCCAAAAGTGATCACTTTACCGTAAACACTATCACTTAATCATAAAAAAATAACAAACTAACTGTATTAGTGAAATTAAATTCCAGTTAGATTTCATTACAAATGTTTTTGTTTCACTCGTTAACTCACTAGTTCTTGTACGCATGCCTTGCCCGGTCCTAACTCACAAAATTCGTANTTTCATTACAAATGTTTTTGTTTCACTCGTTAACTCACTAGTTCTTGTACGCATGCCTTGCCCGGTCCTAACTCACAAAGTTCGTAGATTTGTCGGCCATGCTATGAATGACACTGGTGTGCTACTGCGATGTTGCACGGATAAACTACAATACAACCGGTGTGAGAAATACATACATACCCAACACCAACAGTAAGGCTGCAACACTTCTCTGTGTGTGTGTGTGTGTGTGTGTGTATGTGTGTGTGCACGCTAATGTAAATGCACCATTTCCTACGCCATTTTTTCTCCCTCTCTCTTGTGCACATGCGCGCACACACAAAAACACATTTTTTTAAAATAATTGTGTATTATAATAAGTATTGTGTTGTACCTTCCCAGTGATTCTTTAGCATATTTAGGTATAAGCCACTTCTGTTTTTCTTTTTTCTTGAAGGGGAACCTCGTGCCTTTTTCGACTGGACGCTTCCAGTGTACGCACATTCTTTTACTTTGATCGCACAACCACTGTAGAGCCTGCAAGCACTTGATCGCAACATACCTGGCAGCCATGCACCTGAACCGGACTGCAGAACGAGAAGCGAGTCTCGTGCTGGACAGACTAATCAGTGTGTGTCAACCCCATCCAGTCCCTTTCCCCCAGCAAAACAGTACAGTAACTTCAAATGCTTGTCCGACAATTTCCGTAGTCAGGCTGTTCATGCGGACTATTCGACGAATTTTCTTCCACTGGACAGAAGATTTCAGCTCGAAATTAAAATAACGCGTATCTAGTTTATCTTTGAACAGAGTATATACGTATTTGGTCACTTATATCCTCCAAAATATTTACTTTAGAAGTAAATAGTAACGTCTATATTCTTACATGAAAAAGGATACTGGAAGTAATTTTAAATTTTGGCATATTAAAATTCAAAATTCAAAATTTTACAAAAATAATTTTTTACATTAGTTATATAATACGTGTACAATACTTTTAAGCTATAATACTGTGGCTTTAATAAAATACGTACATTACTCTATCAAATATAATACAATCAATAAAAGAAATACAATTTATTTTCTTTCAAATGATGATAGATGCTCTAGTATAATTTGGTACGCTATGCCTTTGTTGTGCTGTTAGTTACAGGTCTATGAAGAAAGTGAGTTCAAGGAAGACGCACAGAAAATTATTATTTCTTTTTCTTCATAAATTGCGTGAACGATAAGATGAAAATTTTATTAACCGTTCACAAAATATTGTTTCTTTTCAATTACATTTNTTCATAAATTGCGTGAACGATAAGATGAAAATTTTATTAACCGTTCACAAAATATTGTTTCTTTTCAATTACATTTTCCTCGATTTAACACAAAACCATTCCTTTCAAATGTCATTATATAGACAAGTACATACATTAACAATTTTGTTGTGTGCGGTACCTAAATTTTATTGTGCTTTACGCATGGCAGCCTCCATAATTGTAAGTTTACAGTAATTACAGATTCAAATTTCAGTTTCAAACTGATATAAGTGAAATGCGTGCAATATATATATATATATATATATATATATATATATATGTATTCAGGGGATGCACAAAATAATATGAACAACTGACATATACACAATATTTATTAATTAATAAGGTGTTGGACCACCATTTACTTTTAGAACAGCTGCGATTCTTGGCGGAATAGATTCGTAGAGTGTCTAAATAGCTTCGAACGGAATGTTGTCTCATACTTGTACCAAAACATCCATGGAAATCAGCTTCTCACTCTCTGCTCTAAAGCTCCCCATAACGGTTCAATTATGTTGAGATCTGGCAAGGGAAGATGTTTGATGATATTCTAATGCTNTGCTCTAAAGCTCCCCATAACGGTTCAATTATGTTGAGATCTGGCAAGGGAAGATGTTTGATGATATTCTAATGCTCCTCAAACCAAGACTGAACCTTTTTGGCTGTGTGTATGGGTGCATTATCATCTTGGAATATAGCAGTGTTTGGCAGCAATATGCTAGTCATAGTAGGAACTTCATCATTGAGGATGTCGAGATATTCATTCGCAGTAATCCGGCCAGTGATGCGAATGAGAGGACCAGCTGAATACCACGATATAGCCGCCCAAATCATAACGGAACCTCCCCCATGCTTGACTGTAGGAAGCAGGCAGTCCGGATCGTAGGCTTCTTTTGGGGTTCTCCATACATAAACCCGGCCGTTTGTAGGAAACAATGTAAACGATGATTCATCGGACCAAACCACATTCTACCAATCATCAAGTGTCCAGGTTTTATGATCATGGCAACACTTCTTTCTCAGCTTAGCTTTGGCTTTCGTTATAAAGAGTTTCGCAATTGCAGCCCTTCCATGAATGATAGCTTTGTGGAGCTCCCGCCGTACTGTTTTTGTCGAAACAGTATTACTCAAGTGAGTGTTGAGTTCCGCTGTCACTTTTGCTGCGGTAGTTTCATGTTGTCTGGCCACAATTCTTTTTAATGTTCGTCGGTCTCTGTCAGTTAACTTTGGGTTTCACCTAATATTCCTCTTCGCCTATGATGTTTTACCATGTTTTGTGTATGCTGTAATTAACGTGGATACTGTCGCTCGTGAAACGTTAAACAATTCAGCTGTTTTCGTCACAGACGCTCCCGCTAACCGAGCACCAACGATTTGCCCTCTTTCGAAGTCTGAGAGATCACACATTTCACCGATCGCTTGTTTTAAACGTCCCAGAACAATGCGTATAATGCACTGAAATATAACCTACAAGACTTGGCATGTAAACTGCGCAATACATACGCGTCGTATTATTTACACGGAAGCAGTGTTGCCAACATGCATCAAAATGTACTATATTGCATGGTGTTCATATTATTTTGTCNTTTTTTTTCGATTGTTTTTAAATGCCACGCGCAAGACCAAACATCGGACGTCGCAATCGCCAAACTGCAGCACGACGACTTGAAGTTGCGAGCCAAACTGAGGAGCAGCGTTTGGAAGCAAACGAACGAGATCGGCTCAGAATGGCTGAGAGACGTNAGCCAAACTGAGGAGCAGCGTTTGGAAGCAAACGAACGAGATCGGCTCAGAATGGCTGAGAGACGTGCGCAGGAAACGCTGGAGCAACATGAAGCCAGAATCTATGATCAACGTCTGAGAGCAAGGAGAGCGCGTGCCGCTGCTTCAGATGAACGTCGTCAATAATTAAGATATCAAGAAACAATCAGTAGAGCTGAACGACGCCAAGATACATCATCATTATCAAGGGAAGTCCGTTATTATAGTCGCCTAGCTTTCCGGTAAGACCTGAATGAAGGTTATAGTACTAAATCTCATGTTGTCATACGCGATACCTACTTCATACAGGAGTAACGTTTCATAGCTTTAAGGTTGCTGAAACGAAAGGCATGTGTTGCACCGGCGGGAAAGTTCAACTGCCTAAACTTGCCGACCCACCAGAGCCATTGAAAAGCTTGCTTGCTGGATCTTCTACNTGCGCTATGGATGAAGTATGTCCTCATTGCAAAGTATCGAAATTCCATGCTGAAACGAAAGGCATGTGTTGCGCCGGCGGGAAAGTTCAACTGCCTAAACTTGCCGACCCACCAGAGCCATTGAAAAGCTTGCTTGCTGGATCTTCTACAGATTCCAAGCATTTCCTTTCAAACATCAGGAAATATAACTCATGCTTCCAAATGACGTCTTTTGGAGCGAACGTAATTACAGACAATTACATGCCTACGTTCAAAGTGCAAGGCCAAATATATCATAGAGCCGGCTCTTTGCTCCCATTTCCAGACGACGGTAATACGTTCTTGCAAATATACTTCATCGGTGACAGTAACGATTAATTGAATACACGTTGCGCTATTGCTTCCGGCAGACAAAGGTCAATTGTTTCACAATTGCAATAAATNGTAACGATTAATTGAATACACGTTGCGCTATTGCTTCCGGCAGACAAAGGTCAATTGTTTCACAATTGCAATAAATGTTTTATAGCAAAAATAACTTAATAAAATTGTTTAAAACAGCACTAGACCGAATGCCGTCTGATAATCATAAAATTGTTATTCCACCTGACAAAACGCCTGCCGGTCAACATGAGCGAAGATTCAATGCAACATCAAATGACGAAGGGGATATTCTTATTGTTGGAGAGGAATTCAACAACAGGGGTATTGTTCTTCATCGAAGAAATGAACAACTGCAGTTAGTATCTGACACTAATAGTTGCTATGATCCTATCCAATATCCACTTATTTTCTGAGATGTTCACGATGTATATCACTTCAACATTAAAATGTTAGATCCAGTCAATGGTGCGGAAACAAACAAAAAAGTCAGCGCAATGAATTATTATTCGTATCGTTTGATGATTCGCGAAAATGAAGACAACCACATATTGCAATGCAGGCAATTGTTTCATCAATTCGTCATTGACATGTACGCGAAAATCGAATCAGAACGTCTTCTGTTTATTTGATTAAATCAACAAAAGCTTTGTTAGGAAGAATATATTCATTTGCATAATGCAGTGGTTAATGATGGCAATACGACTAACGTTGGACGTCTCTCAATATTACCGGCAACACACACAGGTAGCCCAAGGCACATGTACGAATACGCGCAAGATGCCATTGCGTACGTTCGCAACTATGGATGGCCATACTTATTTATTACATTAACGTGTAATCCAGCATGGGAAGAAATAAAAAACAACTTGCTTCCTGAACAAACGCCAAAACATAGACATGATGTTACAGCACATTTATTTCGACAAAAATTGAAATTATTGATGGATTTCATGACAAAACGTGAAGTTTTCGGCCAAGTGCGTTCTTGGATGTACTCCGTAGAATGGCAGAAAAGAGGATTACCGCATGCCCACATCCTAATCTGGATATATACTAAAATCAATTACAGCGAAATTGACGAGGTGATATCAGCTGAAATACCCGATGCCTACACTGACAGAGGATTGCACGAAGTCGTGACTAAAAACATGATTCACGGACCTTGCGGTGCTATCAATCCTACGTCACCGTGCATGGTAGATGGTAAGTGTTCAAAAATATATCCTCGGGCTTTAGTAGCAAACGCCGTTACAGGCAATTACGGCTACCCACTCTACAAAAGAAGATCTCCAGAAAATAGTGGGAGAACAACAACCATCATTGTGAGAGGTAACGAGATTGAAATAGACAACCGCTGGGTTGTTCCGTATTTCCCACTGCTATCAAAAACCTACCAAGCACACATAAATGTCGAATACTGCAACTTTGGTAAATTCAATCAAATATTTCTGCAAATATGTAAATAAAGGTAGTGACATAGCAGTATTCGGGGTGTCGAAAGATAATACTGCAAGAGATGAAATTATTCAGTGCCGAATTGGTAGATATATAAGTAGCAGCGAAGCAGTATGGAGAATTCTATATTTTCCAATACACGAATGAAATCCAGCAGTAGTTCATTTAGTTGTTCACTTAGAAAATGGTTAAACAGTATATTTCACAGAGGCTAACATACGAAATAGAGCAATCAATCCACCAGCAACAACCCTCACAGCATTTTTTTCCTTACGCCAAAATGATGACTTTGCGAAAAATCTGTTATATGCAGAAGTTCTTACGTATTGCACGTGAAATGCAACCAGAAAATCGTTTGAAAGAATAAAGCGAGGAAAACGAGTTAGCTGTCACAATGGTATCTTCGAAGAAAATACATTAGGGAGAATTTACACTGTGCTTCCCAATCAAGCTGAAAGCTTTTATCTTCGTCTTCTATTGGTTAATGTTCGCGGACCGACTTCATTCCAGAATCTAAGAACTGTCGGAGGAATTACTCAAGACATGTACCGTGCCGCATGCCAAGCACTTCGATTGCTGGAAGACGATAAACACTGGGAAGATTGCCTAGCTGATGCGTGCGCAACATCAAATCCTCATCAAATACGTCTGCTATTGGCAATCATACTCACTACTTGCTCACCTTCATCACCATCAGAACTACGGGAAAAGTACAAATCGCATATGGCTGAAGACTTATTGCGGCGATTCAGAGAAATCAATATGGATCCGAACTTGGATTTCACGCCAGATATTTACAATCAAGCATTAATTTTGATTGAGGACCTCTGCTTAGAAATCACGAACAAGCTTCTTGCTCAATTGGGAATGCCATCAACCAATCGTTCTGCTTCTGCTAGATTGAAAAGGGAATTACTTCGTGAACAGAGCTATAACACAGCCCATATACTGTCATACGTACGATCAAACGTTCCTNGGGATATTCTTATTGTTGGAGAGGAATTCAACAACAGGGGTATTGTTCTTCATCCAAGAAATGAATAACTGCAGTCAGTATCCGACACTAATAGTTGCTATGATCCTATCCAATATCCACTTATTTTCTGAGATGTTCACGATGAATATCACTTCAACATTAAAATGTTAGATCCAGTCAATGGTGCGGAAACAAACAAAAAAGTCAGCGCAATGAATTATTATTCGTATCGTTTGATGATTCGCGAAAATGAAGACAACCGGATATTGCAATGCAGGCAATTGTTTCATCAATTCGTCATTGACATGTACGCGAAAATCAAACCAGAACGTCTTCTGTTTATTTGATTAAATCAACAAAAGCTTTGTTCGGAAGAATATATTCATTTGCATGATGCAGTGGTTAATGATGGCAATACGACTAACGTTGGATGTCTCACAATACTACCGGCAACACACACAGGTAGCCCAAGGCACATGCACGAATACGCGCAAGATGCCATTGCGTACGTTCGCAACTATGGACGGCCATACTTATTTATTACATTAACGTGTAATCCAGCATGGGAAGAAATAAAAAACAACTTGCTTCCTGAACAAACGCCAAAACATAGACATGATGTTACAGCACATGTATTTCGACAAAAATTTAAATTATTGATGGATTTCATGACTAAACGTGAAGTTTTAGGCCAAGTGCGTTCTTGGATGTACTCCGTAGAATGGCAGGAAAGAGGATTACCGCATGCCCACATCCTAATCTGGATATATACCAAAATCAATTATAGCGAAATTGACGAGGTGATAGCTGAAATACCCGACGCCATCACTGACAGAGGATTGCACGAAGTCGTGACTAAAAACATGATTCACGGACCTTGCAGTGCTATCAATTCTACGTCACCGTGCATGGTAGATGGTAAGTGTTCAAAAATATATCCTCGGGCTTTAGTAGCAAACGCCGTTACAGGCAATTACGGCTACCCACTCTACAAAAGAAGATCTCCAGAAAATAGTGGGAGAACAACAACCATCATTGTGAGAGGTAACGCGACTGAAATAGACAACCGCTGGGTTGTTCCGTATTTCCCACTGCTATCAAAAACCTACCAAGCACACATAAATGTCGAATACTGCAACTTTGGTAAATTCAATCAAATATTTCTGCAAATATGTAAATAAAGGTAGTGACATAGCAGTATTCGGGGTGTCGCAAGAGATGAAATTATTCAGTGCCAAATTGGTAGATATATAAGTAGCAGCGAAGCAGTATGGAGAATTCTATATTTTCCAATACACGAATGAAATCCAGCAGTAGTTCATTTAGTTGTTCACTTAGAAAATTGTTAAACAGTATATTTCACAGAGGCTAACATACGAAATAGAGCAATCAATCCACCAGCAACAACCCTCACAGCATTTTTTTCCTTACGCCAAAATGATGACTTTGCGAAAAATCTGTTATATGCAGAAGTTCTTACGTATTGCACGTGAAATGCAACCAGAAAATCGTTTGAAAGAATAAAGCGAGGAAAACGAGTTAGCTGTCACAATGGTATCTTCGAAGAAAATACATTAGGGAGAATTTACACTGTGCATCCCAATCAAGCTGAAAGCTTTTATCTTCGTCTTCTATTGGTTAATGTTCGCGGACCGACTTCATTCCAGAATCTAAGAACTGTCGGAGGAATTACTCATGACACGTACCCTGTCGCATGCCAAGCACTTCGATTGCTGGAAGACGATAAACACTGGGAAGATTGCCTAGCTGATGCGTGCGCAACATCAAATCCTCATCAAATACGTCTGCTATTGGCAATCATACTAACTACTTGCTCACCTTCATCACCATCAGAACTATGGGAAAAGTACAAATCGCATATGACTGAAGACTTATTGCGACGATTTCACGCCAGATATTTACAATCAAGCATTAATTTTGATTGAGGACCTCTGCTTAGAAATCGCGAACAAGCTTCTTGCTCAATTGGGAATGCCATCAACCAATCGTTCTGCTTCTGCTACATTGAAAAGGGAATTACTTCGTGAACAGAGCTATAACACAGCCCATATACTGTCATACGTACGATCAAACGTTCCTNATTGAAAAGGGAATTACTTCGTGAACAGAGCTATAACACAGCCCATATACTGTCATACGTACGATCAAACGTTCCTAAACTAACAAATGAACAAAAAAAATCTACGATAAAATAATGAATGCAGCGAACAATCAAAGAGGACTCTTCTTCTTAGATGCACCGGGAGGTACTGGGAAAACCTTTCTCATTACGCTCATTTTAGCAACGGTTTGATCGCAGAATGAAATTGCGTTAGCACTAGCGTCCTCCGGAATTGCTTCTACGCTCCTACTTGGAGGCAGAACAGCGCATTCAGCTTTAAAGCTGCCATTAAACTTGCATGCAACTGAAAATCCCACATGTAACATTTCCAAAACATCTGGAATGGGAAAAGTGTTGCAAAATTGCAAGATCATAGTAAGGGCTGAATGCTCAATGGCCCACAAAAAATCTCTGGAGGCTCTCGACAGAACATTGCAAGACTTGCGGGGAAGTATTCGCTCATTTGGGAATGCATTAGTATTGATCGCAGGAGACTTCAGACAAACATTGCCTGTGATTCCTCGCTCTACGCCGGCAGATGAAATATATGCCTGCCTTAACTTTTCACCTTTATGGCAACATGTTAAATCATTCAAACTAACTACAAATATGCGCGTCCAAATGCAAAATGGTCCATCTTCAGGAATATTTTCACGCCAATTGTTGGAAATTGGAAATGGAACATTGCCTGCAGATAACATCACAGGACAAATTACATTTCCACAAAATTTCTGTACCGTAGTTACCTCTAAAGGTGAACTGATAGATCACATATTTCCAAACATCGCAATGAACTATGTTGATCACAATTGGATAAGCGAGCGAGCAATACTTGCAGCAAAAAATAGAGATGTTTACGAAATAAACGACCGCATCCTTGAGAAAATCTCAAGCGAACATGTCACATTAAAATCTGTGGATGTAACATTACACGAAAATGAAGCGGTAAATTATCAACCAGAATTTCTAAATTCGCTTCTTGTTCCAGGATTGCCTCCACATATATTAAAATTGAAAATAGGAGTGCCAGTCATTTTACTTAGTAACATAAATCCACCAAAACTTTGCAACGGCACATGCCTTGCAATAAAAAAAATTATGGGCAATACTATAGCGGATACCATCTTGAAAAATGCTTTCAAAGGAGAAGATGTGCTTCTTCCCAGAATTCCATTTATTTCATCAGAAATTCCCTTTCACTTTAAAAGAACACAGTTTCCAGTCAGATTGGCATTTGCAATGACAATAAATAAAGCTCAAGGGCAGTCATTGAAAATGTGCAGAATAGATTTAGAAACAAAATGTTTTTCGCANAGAATAGATTTAGAAACAAAATGTTTTTCGCACGGCCAATTGTATATGTCGTGTTCTAGAGTAGGAAAACCATCCAACTTATTCATACGCGCGGAATATTGTAAAACTAAAAAGATTGTATACAAACAAGTGTTTCAATAATAAAGACTTTGAAATTACATATACTTCTTTCAATTAATTTCACAGAAATGAAAAGAACCAAAATCTCTTATGCCACAGCAACGCGTGGCCGGGTAAGCTTGTTTACATAATAAAAGGATATTTTTTTGGCTGCATGGCAACGGGCATAAAAACATAGACATGCAATGGTCGGTTGCTCATGATCGCATTACTTGCATCACTGTCATTTGTATAGGCAGCAGCAAATNATGCAATGGTCGGTTGCTCATGATCGCATTACTTGCATCACTGTCATTTGTATAGGCAGCAGCAAATGCTCGTGGTGATAGCCAGAGACAGAAGCAGACACGAGACCCCTCCACCTCTGCTTGTAGGCAGGTGCTCAGTCCTCTTCCAACCTTTCACAACCCATTACCAGACCTGTTATCGCGCACATCATAACCTCGCCCTCCCTGTTCATTCATCTTCCGACATCTTCACATAGTTCCACTTTCTACCACTGTGCTACGAAGGCAGCAGCTTACTAGGTATATTATAGAAAGTTTTGGTTTTTCCAAGTTTTTGCGCTTATTTGACGCGTTATCGTTACTGAGATTTATTTACATGAAATTATACATTAATATCTTCGACTTACTGCGAAAAAATGCTGTATTTGATATCGTTTTTAATTTTAAAAATAAATAATCCAGTCAACAGGTGTAATATGTATTGTAACTTATTTTCATAAACTTTACTTTTAGCACCTATAAAGTGATTTCCAAATATTTTCTCTCGCAAAGCATAGAAAAAACTGATTACCTAATTAGATGAGGTATTTTTTAATAAAATCAATTGTGCTATTTATCCCGAGAAGAAATACAGCAAATCTTGGTTCAGAAATTCAAATTTTCCTTATTAATTAATTAATTTTCCCATCAAAGAAACTTACCGCGGTGACATATTTTACACTTAATAAAATATAAACAATTATCTTTCATTTGAAACTCAAGCCATATTTTTCTAACGATTTTGGAAGTCTACAGAATTTTTTTATAAAGTTGTGCATTTGCTCTGTTGCTAGTTGCATCACTATAAGTAAATCCACTTTACTTCTACCTTAAATCGTTCACGATGATCCCTCAGTTACTGCTGCAGCAGGTACTAGTCCACGCATAAATTTCAAGAATTGTAAATTCACTCCAATGCTTAGAAAACACAAGATCACGGGTTTTTACAGATTTCTAATGCCTTTTTAAATTGTTTCTAAGTGCAAACAACCGAAAATGAAATACCTTTCCATAAATATACTCATATTTACATTTCTTCTGCCCCCTAGCATCATAGACACATGCAAATATTTTTTTGCAGTAGCTCTACGGATAACTTATATGGTGATATCGAACCTCCTAGGTCATGTATAGATGAACCCGTTGCTGATGTCATGTCAAAATATTCACCACCGTAGTAAATTTCCCATTGTATTTTTGTGACAACAAATACTGTTTATTAGGCAGGTGTACGGGATCTCTACAGATCTTGATATGTATTTTAAAACGATTGCTTTTGAAAGTTATACATCCAAACTTGTCAGATTTGAAAATAGTTCGCTGTACATATTGGCACGAATTTGAAGATGAAGCCAATCCTCCATTCTCATACCACAACATTGTCTGAATTTTGCATTTTTTTTTGNTTGGCACGAATTTGAAGATGAAGCCAATCCTCCATTCTCATACCACAACATTGTCTGAATTTTGCATTTTTTTTTGTAAGTTGCTTTAAATGTCCTATTTATCTATAATTTTTTATTCTTCCTACTTGTGTGCTATGAAAGACGACCACTGGAAGTTAACTTGACACCTGCGGTTCAGTGACAGTAGCACCTATTGCAGTTGACGACGCAAACAAAATGCTGATAAAAATATATGGAGCCAAGTTCCATCTGTTATTGCATTTCCTGACTCTGTGAGCAGTTCGGAAGAATAAATATTTAACATTTGAATAGGAATGTAAAGGTTATTCAGTGGCTAATGTGGAGCTATGTTTGTTGAGTTGTCTTAATTTTTGTATCTGTGCAGCATGCAATGTAAGTGGTAGTTCGTAATCGTATGTAACAGGAAGCAGATAGTTTGCTTATCTTCAATAGTTGCAGTTGTGTGAAGATTTGCATTGTACATTGTACGCCGGTACTTGAGGGCCCAACGTCAGCGTCAGTTGATAGCTTGTTGTTGCAAATGCCTTCGAAGGGCATTATGCCATTGCCTCGTGGTAGTTGGCACCTTCCAGAAAGTAGTGCAGCTCCTGTGATAAGACATCCTTGCTGGTAAGCTGAATGTTTCATCTATAGTCTGCAACATTAAACTATTTAAAAAATCATATTAAAGCAGTACTGGTCTTAAAGGGGCCTCAAGAAGCACATTTAAACCTCATCAGGTATTTTTCTACTTCATATTTACTTTAAACCAACCGGTCAGTTGAGGTCTTTCTCCGTCGTGCATGTACCAGCTTAAAATGATATTTTATTTTTTTAACAACAACTATTCTTTGTTTTGGAGCATTTGCACATAATAAGTTAAATAATGGTTTTCCTAAGAAAACAAATATTTCTGTACGTCTCAACTCAGCCTCAAATAAGAAACGAAATATAGTCCAATTTTATTTTATTTGGGAGTATACATTATGGGAATCGTTACTGCAAATTCAACCAAGGGAAAGTCACTTGTGTTTACGCCCCTGTTTTATCTTCTGCTATANTTGGCACGAATTTGAAGATGAAGCCAATCCTCCATTCTCATACCACAACATTGTCTGAATTTTGCATTTTTTTTTTGTAAGTTGCTTTAAATGTCCTATTTATCTATAATTTTTTATTCTTCCTACTTGTGTGCTATGAAAGACGACCACTGGAAGTTAACTTGACACCTGAGGTTCAGTGACAGTAGCACCTATTGCAGTTGACGACGCAAACAAAATGCTGATAAAAATATATGGAGCCAAGTTCCNGGTTCAGTGACAGTAGCACCTATTGCAGTTGACGACGCAAACAAAATGCTGATAAAAATATATGGAGCCAAGTTCCATCTGTTATTGCATTTCCTGATTCTGTGAGCAGTTCGGAAGAATAAATATTTAACATTTGAATAGGAATGTAAAGGTTATTCAGTGGCTAATGTGGAGCTATGTTTGTTGAGTTGTCTTAATTTTTGTATCTGTGCAGCATGCAATGTAAGTGGTAGTTCGTAATCGTATGTAACAGGAAGCAGATAGTTTGCTTATCTTCAATAGTTGCAGTTGTGTGAAGATTTGCATTGTACATTGTACGCCGGTACTTGAGGGCCCAACGTCAGCGTCAGTTGATAGCTTGTTGTTGCAAATGCCTTCGAAGGGCATTATGCCATTGCCTCGTGGTAGTTGGCACCTTCCAGAAAGTAGTGCAGCTCCTGTGATAAGACATCCTTGCTGGTAAGCTGAATGTTTCATCTATAGTCTGCAACATTAAACTATTTAAAAAATCATATTAAAGCAGTACTGGTCTTAAAGGGGCCTCAAGAAGCACATTTAAACCTCATCAGGTATTTTTCTACTTCATATTTACTTTAAACCAACCGGTCAGTTGAGGTCTTTCTCCGTCGTGCATGTACCAGCTTAAAATGATATTTTATTTTTTTAACAACAGNACCAACCGGTCAGTTGAGGTCTTTCTCCGTCGTGCATGTACCAGCTTAAAATGATATTTTATTTTTTTAACAACAGCTATTCTTTGTTTTGGAGCATTTGCACATAATAAGTTAAATAATGGTTTTCCTAAGAAAACAAATATTTCTGTACGTCTCAACTCAGCCTCAAATAAGAAACGAAATATAGTCCAATTTTATTTTATTTGGGAGTATACCTTATGGGAATCGTTACTGCAAATTCAACCAAGGGAAAGTCACTTGTGTTTACGCCCCTGTTTTATCTTCTGCTATANTTATGGGAATCGTTACTGCAAATTCAACCAAGGGAAAGTCACTTGTGTTTACGCCCCTGTTTTATCTTCTGCTATATTCAACAGTTAGGAAATAAGAGTTACTGGTCTGCTGATTAATTACCCTGACATGTGTAAGTAACCGTTAATTTATTACTTGCTTTCATTTTAGTGAGATCACATGTCACCTGTAAGTTCCAGTATAAAAGTAAAAATTTCAACACTAAATTTTCGTACTTCAACTTTAATAAATATTTAAGATGACGTATAGTCTAATCATGGTTACCTCCAACTTTTCTGAAGCCCTGTTTAAGTTCTACTTTTAGGCTTACTCCGCATCACGCAAGCAGAGTTTAACATCGTATAGAAAATTACACCAATGGGACAACGTGCCGCATTCGAGCGCACTCGGTTTAATAGTATTTTGCATTAGATCTATTTCTGTCCATGCACTACCAATACGCCTTTTTTCCCCTGCATTTATTAATATTAATCATAAATGATAAAAATAGAAAATATAGATTAAATATAGTGCCTAAGTAAAATTTTAACCTACCCACAAATAATATATTTTATGTTAAGAGAAATATAAAACGCTTGTGATACATGACATATTTTTATAACAACCAAACAGGTCATGCATAGGGAAATTTTTTAAAGGTTTGATTTTAAAAGTGGGAAGAAACCTTGAATATACTATAGACTGATTTTCGTATTTTGCGGATGTACCCCACATTCACTCGTCTACCGCTGACAAAACTGTCACAATCGCATGGTCAAGCAGTAACACGGACTTCTCTTTTAATTTAATTTTCCGTCTGATTGCAGGCGTGAAAACGTATTACTTAGATTGAGTAGAGGAAAATAAAAGTAACTNCGTGAAAACGTATTACTTAGATTGAGTAGAGGAAAATAAAAGTAACTTCGGGTGTTTAAAATTAATTTTATTATTGCAAAGAATACAATATCAGATCATACTGAAAGCAGAGTTGACAGTACAGGCCTACTGNAGTAACTTCGGGTGTTTAAAATTAATTTTATTATTGCAAAGAATACAATATCAGATCATACTGAAAGCAGAGTTGACAGTAGCTAGTCCCCACGTCAGTAGGATGCAGCACCCCCTCGAGCCTAGATGCATGCACAGAATCGGTTTGGAAGGGAGTCATTCAGCAATTGTATCCTCTCTTGGGACAAGTCGGTCCACAGATCCGTACTGAGTCAGAGTTGACTTCCGAGCTGCCGCTCACATCTTCTATTGGAGAGAGGTCGTAGGACCTTATTGGCTACGAACTTTGTCTTGTTGAAAGAATGAACCAGGGTGATGTCACATGAGGGGTATCACATTTCATTGCAGGATGTCGCTGATGTACTGCTGTGGTTCCAAGTTCTGATAATAATTATCAGAGGTCACAATTGTTCACACCAAAATGAGCTTCCTACACCATGATACCAAGAGTAATTCTGGTGAGTCTCTACAACACTAGCAGGATGTGTTATCTCACGGTGTCTCCATACGAACACATGACGTTAATGCAAAACAGAGATGTATTGCTGAACATAATGCGACGCCACTCGCCATTACTACATGACTCCCAATCACAGCATGACTTCAAAAGCCGCCGACTTTGGTCATGTGTCAACGGCAGCCTACGCATAGAAGAGTGAACCCACAGCCCGGCTAATGCCAGTCGCCTAAATATCAAGCCAGATGAAACAGGGTCTTGTAGAGTGTCCAGCAACTGTACCCCAATGGCAGGCACTGATCTCATGGGGTTGCGTAATGCTTGGAGCACAATACGGTGATCCTCCCTTGGTGTTGTCTGTTGTCGATGGGAACCTTCAAGACGTGTATGGGTGTCCTCACGCATCTGCTGATTTCAGCATCGAGCCACTGTGAAATCGGAATGCTCCACATGGCTGGCAGTTGTACTAAACTTCCACTATGTCTCATGCATGCACAATGCGGCCCTTGTCAAACTTCGTCAAGTGCGAGCAATGCTCTCTAATTCTGTGCAAGGCATATTCAATTTACAGTTGCCTTACCTCACTGCTTTGGTTAACTCGCTGACGCTATGCAAACAACTTATGACTCTATAGTAATAATCGTAGTGGAACCACTAATGCACTCTGGTGCTGTTCTAAATTTTTACATTTCGTTGTAACTCTGACGATTTATACATCGATCTGTGGTATAAACGTGTATCAAATTATTTGCTATTTGGACCATTTCATCCAGGTTATTTCCTATTTTGCCAGAGTGTGTATTTTGCATTATTTAAATATGTCGTAATTTTTTCTAGAATTCAAAACGAGGAGGTCTATTAATGCCAGAACTCATTTTATCAGCAGTTCTCCCCACCTCATTTAAAAATAATTGTTTTGTTAATGCTATTAGAAGGAAAAGCACTCTGATGTTGAAAAACGGATATAGGTTTCTGTACAGCTGATTCTATCTACCCCGTATTCCCTGTACACCGAAGTGACGTGACTGCAGAAGGAACTAGCTAAGGGATATAAAATAAATTGGATGTTATAAAAATTTAGGGAAACAACTGTGCAATATGCAAACATTTCCTTCTTTTGATTTAACTGCCGAGTTATTAAATTAAACTTAATGCATGTGGTATGCGTATTGTATAATGCAACAGAAAAATAAATATAACTCAATGGTACTTCGGCAGTTAGTTTTTAAAAAAAATAGAAATTAAAATGGAACATAAAAATCGCAAATCTTGAGAGGTTATATCAATATGGTTTGATCTGCGAAAATAAAATGACACGTTTTGAAGATTTGTAAGGAAAAATTTCAACCACGCAAACCACACCACTTATTACGTCCAGATTATTATTTTTTTTTAATACTGGCGAGGTTAAAAATTCAGTTGTTCCGTGAGCAATTGGTCAGTGCACTAAAAATGTTTCATTGCTTTGCGCTGCTTATACACCGCCGGCAATTCTCTTTCGCATTAGAAAAAAAGTTGAGGGATTTGGAATTCGCGTAACGAGTTCATGGTGACACCAAAATGGAGAAGTAGTGGATGTCGAGGGCCGGGGAAACAGGAGTACCCCGAGATAACCCATCGTGGCCAACCGCAACGTGCGCTGGTGTAACGAGAGCGCGAATGGAACACAGATGGACCTCCTTGGCTTGCTTGTCGTGTTGCGAGAGTGGTTGGAGAGGGGGAAGCTGGTGCGCTATGCACGACCACAGCGACCTCTTCCTGCTCAGAACGAGGCGCAGCTGAGCAGGTCGTGCTGCAGCTAACTATCAGTTATCACTCGCCACTGTTGGTTAACATGCTTTAACACGCGTGGTGGGAGGTGTAGAAAGCTCGCACGAGTAGCAAGTTACGGCAAGGAAGAGCAACAGCCACGGAGCTAACCTTGATGTGAATACAACAGCATCGTGTTCGTCGGCGACCCGATCGGAACGATCTGAACTTGTGTAGCGGATTGAGGTAGACTATACTGCACGCTCCAGGCAATGGCGGGAAATCAGTTCCCGAAAACGGAGGCCAGAGAAGGTATTTGTCAAATTACATCTGTGCAAACATAAAAATATCTTATCTGTTCTAAACTAGGCATTCTTTAAACTCGATGTTCTGCAATGCACTAACGTCAGCGCACTTCCTCATGGGCTGTCACTGTTTGAGCAAATATTAGAAGTGTCATGATTTCGCTGTCATTTTGGTCACAGAAAAATGTATGCTTCCGCTTCGTATCATTTGTGGTATGATATGTACCACATATGTAATTAAGTTTTCTTTTAAACATAAATTAATCACATTTGTATGGTGGATTCCTTTATCTGCGTATTTAAATATTTTCATCTACTAATTACTTGTCTCTATACATACACTGAAGAGCCAAAAAAACTGGTACACCTGCCTAATATCATGTAGGGCCCCCCGAGCACGCAGAAGTGCCGCAAGACGACGTGGCATGGACTCGTCTAATGTCTGAAGGTATGAAGAAGGCAATTCACACCGTGAATCCTGCAGGGCAGTCCACAAATCCAATCTCTGCCAATTTGAGAAAGGTCTGCACGTCTGTCACGTTTAATGATTCTCGTCAGTCGTCGTTTGTCCCGTTCTTTCGCGATCTTTTTTCGGCCGCAGCGATGTCGAAGATGTGACGTTTTACCGGATTCCCGATATTCACGGTACACTCGTAAAATGGTCGTACACGTTCAAACTCACTTAAATCTTGATAACCTGCCATTGTAGCAGCAGCAACCGATCTAGTTGCCAACCGCATCGCGTTACTCAGATTGGTTCCATACCTCTGTTATTTGCATACGCACGACTATACCAGCTTTTTTGGCTCTTCAGTGTATATTAGAAAGATTTAAAACGTTCATTTTTATAGGGCCCCTTTTCAAGAGAATTTCTGATTAGCTTGTGACACATACGATAGACTATAAAACGACCACTTAGTCTTGCTTATTACGTATCAAGCAGTAAGTGGTACAGGTGCTAATACGCAGTGCTACAGAAAGCAATTTCATTCCAGAATACACAAAAATCTGGATCATTAGCTACTAGGAATCAAACAGAACTTTTCTAGGACTGACCTTTTCGTTGCAGGTAATTTGTGCGAAAAATGGGATACCGTAACTTAATTTAGTCAGATATATGTGCAACTAAATAATTAGTAGACGTTAAACCGGTACCAAACTGTCAGATTTTCCCATCAAACTGCTTCCAATAAGTTTGGTCAAATAAAGTTGGACAGTTGTGACGTCATTGAAACGTTGTAAATGCCGCCATATTAGTCTGAAAAAGTTGCATGGCTTCAGTTTACATCAAACATTTGAAGATTGCACCTGTTATAAAATGTATTCGATGTTTGACGGGTTCAACCATTCTGAATTGTGCACGACAAAAATGGACGCCATGAAAGTTTAAAATTTCAAACGAAACCTTTCTGGGAATGAAATAGGTGATGAAGAGAATTAATTTATGTATAAGCTGTCTGAACGTGAATGCTACTTTAAGTGNCCAATAAGTTTGGTCAAATAAAGTTGGACAGTTGTGACGTCATTGAAACGTTGTAAATGCCGCCATATTAGTCTGGAAAAGTTGCATGGCTTCAGTTTACATCAAACATTTGAAGATTGCACCTGTTATAAAATGTATTCGATGTTTGACGGGTTCAACCATTCTGAATTGTGCACGACAAAAATGGACGCCATGAAAGTTTAAAATTTCAAACGAAACATTTCTGGGAATGAAATAGGTGATGAAGAGAATTAATTTATGTATAAGCTGTCTGAACGTGAATGCTACTTTAAGTGAATATTGCGCTTAATTTAAAAAAAACTCAGAGGCATTAAAATTCATTCTGCAGGAAACATTCCTGATACATAAAATGTGAATTTAGCAAAAAAAGAGACATTAAATCACAAAATTTGTTATATCTCTTCCTGTAATGGAGTGCATGGAAACACAACAGTACTTTACTGTGAAAATAATTTTTTAAAATAAAATTCAGATAATATCCTACTTGTTAAAATATTTCATAGTGTGACATTCTCAAACACATTCAAGTTTATTTGATAAAATCTGTTGGAAGGAAACATTTCATGGCCGTATTTCATCTTTAAATATAAATGTAAAATATATTTGAAGGCGAAAATTTGACAGATACCGTCGCCTATGCACTAACATATAGTTATATTAATGTGTAATATTATCCTTTAGGCATTTTTTTTTAGATTGGCATATAATATATATATATTTATATTACCATATAACATGCACATATTTATATTCCTATATAATAGGCATATATATTTATATTACTATATAATATGCACATAGGCATATAAAATATGCATTGGTGGCGGTATCTACAGGTTTTATATTTTCCCTGGGGCCCTTGCTGGTGCGAACAGAGTAGGGGGGTTTTCTCAGAGTGCTCTCGCGGTTTTTTAAGTATATAATAAATCCGTATTTTCTCTCTGAATTAAACGGGCAAAAATCTTCCTATGAACGACCGCTCCTCCATTCTGAGTGATGAGCTGACTGATTCTCGGTCGACAAATTCCTAGAATCTCGATATCTGCCACTGGAAAACTGGTGGGTTGAACTGCGTTTCCGACAGATGACTCGAGAAAATGAAAAATTTTTCACACGTCGGTTACTCTTCGTCAGTGATCTGCATTGATTAACATTGGTATCAAGCGATTTTTTTTAAAGCACAAAAATATCGCCATTTTCTCTCACATCGAATCCGCAGCATCGGGGTTTCAGAATCACGAGCCAGCCACGTTTCAAGGACGAAAAACATTAAAAAATTGGGACACGTAATGCAGACAAATCTTAACGTATTAACTAAAAAAAAAATCACTTTTTTGAGTACAAAGATTTATTTGGTATCAGCAATACCTTGCATATTTCAGGCACACCGAGACACCATTTTGCATTTTACAGATATTTAAAGCTACCATTTTGCACACGATGAGTTGTTGGCCAGTCTCTTCGTAATCCAACAAACGACTCCTTTCATCCGCTGATGCATATACTTCGAAATATTTCCACGCCCACGTACATAGTGGTCAATTAATGATAAACCGTTTGGGAGGAAAAAATCTAACAGAATATCCGACCCGCTCGCGTATTCAAATACGAGTGTAAACCTCCTTTAATGAATTGAATATTAACCCTTGTTCCAACGGGAAAACATAAGAAATTTTTGCATATATATATATATATATATATATATATATATATATATATATANTAATGTAAGAGAAAACAGGCCACCCATTACAGAAATAGGGGGGGAAAATTGCCCAGTAACGAACTTATGATTGTACACTTCTTGCCCCAAACAGTGCTACGTATTTAGATTTCCGAATCGAAGCGATACTCCGAGATGAAAAAAAACCCTAGTATTTTGAATTGTATTAATCTTCAACCTCCAGAGGAACCGTCTATTTTCACACACTAAAAACATGACCATTAAAAAAAATGAAAAGTCCAGTCCCCTAATATAATTTTTTTTTAAATTACAGATTACGCGTCATATTATTAGAGCTAAATACCAATTCTAAAATAGTCCCCAGTGCTTTATGAACCTGCAGAGATACATACGCATGTTGGCAATGTTTCATCCCAGGCATGCCAGTGTATCACATAGACTTACGAACGATAAATTTTCGAAAGGCCAGAAGCGAAAGCTGAATCACCCATTATTGGTGTTCATTTCTGCGACAAACTGTCCCGTGGAAAAATATATACTGGTGTGGGCGCAACAACCTTCAACACATACAGTGACTCACATTAATATTCGGCCACCGATGAGTATCGCAGTTTCATGGCCTTATGTTACATTAGAAATGAAGATAAACATAAAAAATATCGCACAATCATTCTTGTGTGCTTTAAATTAAATATAGCGGTAGCCAATAACGAAAATAAGCAATGCAACTTAACAAGCAATATGATTTTGTCATCCCATGCTGCATAAGTACACCACTTTAATATTCGGCCATCATTATTCAAACACAAACACAATCCTCTTTGCCAACTAAACAAACATTCTTTTAGTACCTGGTAGCATGGCCATTCTGTTTAATTACTTCTCTAAGGCGTTGTGGCATATTAGCAATTATTTTCAAAGTACTTTCGGAGCCAATCTTACTCCATTCTTCCTTGACACTTTTCTCTAATTCATTTGTAGACCTTATTGTTGTAGTACACAGTCTTCCTTTGAGTTCATCCCACAGTTTTTCTATGGCATCCAGGTCAGGTGATTGAGGAGGTTTGTTAATGACCTTGGGACAGTTATACCAAAGCCAGCTCTTGACAATGTAGGACTTGTGTTTTGGGTCATTTTCATGGTAGAACTTAAACGTGTTCCTAATGTCCAGATTATCAGCCCTCTTGTGTAATTTTGCTTTCAGGATGTTGAGATCGTCTTCCTTTTTCATTGCTCCATCAACACGTACAGCCTCTTCAACATCTGCTGAAGATATAAAGCCCCAGATCATAACACTGCCTCGACTGTGTTTCACAGTAGGTTGTATGTTCCCAGGTTTAAGCTCCTCATTTGGCTTTCCTATACTGGTACTCAGCCATCTGAACCAAAAACATTCAATTTCGTCTCATCAGCAAAAATAACTTCATTCCACCAGCTTTCATCTTTGTTAGCGTGGTCTTTTGCGAACGTAAGTAGTTTTCTTCTATTTGCCTCATTAATTAAAGGCTTCTTTCTAGATACCCTGCCATTTAATCCTGCTCTTCTGATAACTCGTCGTATGGTTTTTGGATGGACGTTCTTTCCACATTCATTGAGCACCTCCATGGTAAATTTGAAAGAACTAATTTTCGGATCTTTATTTATTTTCCTGATTAATAGACGTTCTTTTCTCTCGCTTAGTTTCTTTGGCTGTCCTTTTTGAGGTACCGAATCTATTCTGTCTTCCTTGTGAAATCTTATTATGATGTCTCCAACAGTGCACCTCGGCAGATTAAAGTGCTCCGCAATTTCTCGTTGAGATTTCTTCTTTGCATGATGAAAAATGACCAGCTGCCGCTGTTCAAAATTTTTATTCCTGCCCTACGTCCCATTTTTCTTACTGACGCAGTCAACAGAGCTACCCAATAGAACCTCTCAGCGCATAGAGCGTGCAAGGAATGACACGAGGTACGAATGCAATGTGCATCATTACTATGCCACGCGTCCACCACAACTGGCCGAATATTAAAGTGACGTACTTATGAAGCACGCGAGGACAAAATATTGTGTTTCATTAACTTGGACTGTTCATTTCAGTTATTGGCTACGATTGCATTTCATTTAAAGCACACGAGAATGATTGTGCGATATGTTTTATGTTTATCTTAATTTATAATGTAACATAAGGCTATTAAACTGCGATAATCATCGGTGGCCGAATATTAATGTGAGCCACTGTATAAATATTTTTTATTAGTGACTATATTAGATTCTTTTAAAATAGTATAGTGAGTTTACATTATCTAGATGGTGTGCAAGCTAAAATAATAGTAAAGGTAAATTATATACTACAAGCCTCCCCCCAGCGGACAGTGCGCTAGGGCAAAGTCCAATTCAACACCTGGTGCAGCGCGGCTGGCCGTGTGCGTGAGCTCAGATTGCGACTGCAAGTACCTCTCGTTTACTTACGTATGTAATGGGACTCGTGACCACATCTCTCAGTATACTTTTGACTTAATAGTTTTTAATGTGTCTATCAGTCTCGCCTGCAATTGGGATATTTCGGGCTCTGGGTGTGTGTAGGTGTGTGTGTTTGACATATGAGCAAGTGAAGGATGAGGGTTTTCTACCCTTATTTCTTAGTTTCACAGCATCACAAAGCATCTTTGGTTTAGCCGGAATTAATAAAAAATTTCACTTTTGATTTTTATACGAAAAAAGGTAAAGTTTGAGACAGTATTTATTTACAAAAAATGGTACATAGAATTAATTTTCTACATTCGAAACGGATTAACGTAACTCTAAAATTTCATGGTCCCTGTAATGCACTGGCGGCAATATGCTCTAATTTTTTAGCACTTGTGAAATCTTTCCTTACATGCCTCAACGAGGATGAAGGGTGGTGAATGCGCGTGTCTTTGCCGGAATTCGTATTGTAGTATAAATCTGCATATTGGACTAGCTTCTCGGGAAAATAACTATGTTTTCGTTAGCGTAATTTATAAAGAGTGAATACTATTCACGCCTACTAGATTAGAGGCCGCACACATATACATACAAATGTTGGTATGTCACTTTTCATTCGGCTAAAATCACATAGCAGTTTCAATGGGACTCTGGGGGGAGGTGGAGGTGGGGGTGTTTTATCGCGGATAAAATATATATATATTAATGGAGCAAACGCACAGGAATGTATAAAAATTTATAAATTTGTTTGCCGAAGGTATCTGTTTTTTTAATTTTGTATTTGTGGTGGGTGTACCTNATTAATGGAGCAAACGCACGGGAATGTATAAAAATTTATAAATTTGTTTGCCGAAGGTATCTGTTTTTTTAATTTTGTATTTGTGGTGGGTGTACCTTTACGCTGGCATCTACTCACGGCAAATAATTTTTTTCACAGCAAAACTTGCTTAATGTTCATTATTTATGTGTTTAAATAGTTTTACATGCTGACAATGGGTCCTTGAAAAATCGTTACAAGTGGAATAACTAAATAAGAATTTTTTCCTCGCTGTCTAAATTTCCTAATGTACTAACTTTAAACTTGTAAAGAAATGTTTTTAATGATGAGCGTCTATGCCTGTGTTAGGGAGAATGCATGGGATCCTTCACTGTGCTTATCGCATACTATGAGGAGTAGCTAAGTGTTTTTAACTTTTTTTGGGGTTTTCGAGCCATGATTACTTTATAGAAACAGCATAACGCATCCATACATGACACATGAGATTTTCCAAATCCTTAATTAAATTTTTAAACAATTACGTTTGTACACGTTATATATATATATATATATATATATATATATATATATATATATATACACGTTATGTAAGTGGCAGTTAGAGCCTTATTATTATTTTTTCTTTAAATTATAACAAAACTGATATGATAAATATTTTTTCTTTACCAACGGTTTTTTTTAACTTTATGCGAGCAGGACATAACTCGAGATAAAATAAAAATCTATATATTGTTTTAAACACATTAATTTATGCACACATATTACAATATTATTATAATTATTTTGCATAATACAAGGAATACTTTTTCTACACATGTTTCTTCTCTAAGTCTTGGAGGACATTACACACGTGATATTATTTTTAAATGTACAATGGGTTCCTCATAGTTTTTTTTTATGTACCACGAGTTATCGTAACTCCATAATCTTAGGGCTTCGGCGTTGCAAGGGGCACATTAATCAATATCTTTGATTTTTGCACTAGTGAAGTCCTGTGGCGTACGACTCGATGAGCTGTCAAAAAAACGGGCAACGGCAATGCTTGTGAAGGCCTACAAAGTTCATTCCGCTGAGTCACGCATTGCGAATCGCTGACTCTTGGCGTCTTTCAAACACATATGCATGCTAATAGGGAATTATTGCAGATTCCAGCATTTCCGGAATATCCTCTTATGGAATATTACACTCGTCCCACCCCAGTTCGTGCGTTCGTGCGTTTCGTACGTCTGTAGGCGGTACGTCTGTTGCATGGTGCGGTCGAAGTGTTGCCATGGACACGGCGGTAAAAAAAGTGGTTTTCTCGCCTTCGTCACTGTACGAGATAACGATCTGCTTGATGCTGTGTACGAGTCCAACAAGCGAAAACCTTGGATGTTACAAAAAAAATTTTTTACTAGATATTTTGTTATATAAAATAGTTTTAGGTTCCCATGCACACCTGAGTTTCGCAATTTTTTTTCAAAGTTATTTAAAACTTTATCGAGGTTCATACACATCGGGCACCTGTGTTCTAGGTTGGTTTCCACGCCAGGTATTGCTTGCCAGTAATTTTCTTGAAGGGGAGCATCTTCCACGGGTACAGTTTGAGAGTAGATAACTTGCACGCGGACGTCGTCTTCTACGGGCGTAGAAGTCGTGAGGGCTGCTCGGCCAGCCTTGCACCAACCCCAGCCATGTAGGGTGTCTGGAACTGAGGCGATGCAGCCCTCTAAACACTCCTTGCACGAGTGGCAGTCCCGTATGACTTCGTCCTGCTGCAGGTAGGCCGGAAAATACTTGAATACGGTCGACATTTCGTAAGGTGCGTATACCAGGAGAAATTATTTCGGCAGACATGGTAACTCTTCCCGTTTGTCCAAAACACTAAGCGAACTCACACTTCCAAATGCCAAAATGGCTGAAAGGATTTTATGGCCACTCGTACAACACGCGTGCATTTATAAGAGCGAGAAGAATCACTGATTTCCCGAGGGGGCTCAGGGTTCATCTAATAAAGAGTTTTAAGGGGAAAAAATAGCCCGCACTCGCGATTTAAGTAGGCTGCCGATTGGTCGGAACGAAGGTTTCCGAAAACGCACGAGCAATTAGCCAATCGAAGATATNCAAGAGATTGTTAGCCAATGAGAATCAGGAGTGGGGATGGAGGTCTGTCGACTAGTTGGTCGAACGAAGGTGAATAATTGATGGAGGCGGTGATGGATGTTGGGCATTCAACCAATTGAGAAACATGGGTGGGGGGACAGATTAATATGGTCGTACGAAGGTTTCCGAAAACACCCAAGTAATTAGCGGAGCAATTAAATATATTGTAAGGGGTGGGCAGTTCGGAAATGAGAATCAGAGGTACGGCAATTGATCAATTAAATATTTTGGAAGGGGGGAGTGGAGGGTGTCAGTCGTATGCTGGGTATGGTGCTGGGGACAGCCCCAGCAATATAAAACAAATGACAAACGAAAAAATCAAGATGGCGGACGTTGACTGTGACGTCTACCAATATGGCGGACTGCATCGACCAAGATGGTGGAATGAGAATGGGCGTAGGTGTGGTGTGGAACCTCCAGAAATGAATTTTNAAACCTCCAGAAATGATTTTTTTTAGTAAATGTTTTGGATTTTTTTTCGATTTTTTGGATCAAATATCACCGGAGTCAAAGTTAAAGATCACCGAGGCTAATGTCAAATTTCAAGGTCACAAGTATCTAAAATGGCCCTCGGCCGACTGGAATGACTGAGCACGAACAGCTACGACACTCCGGTCTCAGGTCTCGATGTTTCAAAGTCCCCATAATCCCTCTTATATTGGTATTATTGCTTACCTCACTTAAAGTACCGGTTATGTATTCATAATCGACACGTTTTAATAAGCATTATCATTTCTCTTTTGTGTTTATTATGTCACTGTCCTATCACGTGAGTCTATTTGAGAGTTTCCCCTAAAAAACGCCGATCTTGTGAATCGATATTTTTTTTAGAGTGTACCAAAATTTCTTCTATAATTTTTGGCTGAGAAAAATTAGCACTTAATTTTAAAGCCGAATTGCTTGCTCCGCAACAAATTGGAGAGTAAAGAAAGAAAAGAATTATGATACATAAACGTTTAGGTATGCTTAAAAAAACTTTGTTGACAATCATATCTATTCAAGAGTCAGGCGGTATTTCCTTACACTTTGTGAAAGTTTGACATTCCCACCATGTTTTATATTAAATTTTCACGTATCTTTAAGTTTTACTATATACTTTTTGTGAGTATAAAATATGCAATAAAATTAGTAACATTTCGACAGATAATAGCTCTTTACTATAGTTCCTGAACACCTACAAGCATAATTCACACACACGACACGTTTAGTTTGCAAAACATATTCATTATATTCCTTGTAAGTAAAATATATACCAAGATTTGATAACTTAAATTTTTAACGTCTTACATCTAATAAATATAATGATATGCAAAATTTTATTTTTTATATTTGTCTAATTTTAGTTATAGAATTTTGGCAGATGCTTCTTCCATAGCTCTGTTTATGAAATTTCCATAGCAATTTTAACTCGTCTTTATTGAGTCTGAAACAAACAACTAGTAGGGCCACCGAGAGCATATATAAAATTACTTGACTACAAAAGTTAAAAAGATAAACAATTAAAGAGGTTTCTCAAAAACCTTCTTTGTTCTCATTGTCGGTTATAGTAGTGGTAACGTTATTTTAAATCATGATGATATCTATTACTTTTTGATTACAATTTGTGTTAATAAGTTTAGCAACAATACTTTGCGTAACTGGGTGCCTTTGTGTGGTAGTATGTATGCCAATATTTGGTCCCGATTTTCCGGGATGGTAATTATTTCTTAAATACAAGTGTTCGAAGTGTTACATAAAAACCACTATTTTAAACCTCGAAAACATTTATATTTCCAGAAAATAGTATGAATAGACATAGAAACTTATAACTTTGCAGTTTTCCTCATTATTTGTACGTTATTCTCATTTTAACCATTAATGTAACTGATAAACTGCAATGAAATCAAATAAGACTAAAATTATCACGAACAGACTAATAAGTATCCTTCTACATAAACGCAGTCGAACATAAACTACAGGTTACCACTCCACTTCGGTCTGTCAGAAATTTTGACACTGGTATTTATGGTACCATATTCATACAACACCGACAAACCGTGGCATGAACATATAAGACCAAAATGTATATACACTTCCCCCTTTAAATAATTTTTAAGAGAGCTGTGCACCCCCACAAAAACCACAAAATCTTAACTTATAATATCGTCTATTGATTTGTGTATTGCCTGCCTGTCAGGCAACATGCATTTTGATTTGAGAGTTATGCATGGATTTCTCGAAAACGCTTCACCTAAGAGAGTTCGAGAACATGGCTTGTTGGTTAATTTACATGTACTGATTCAAATGATATCTTAAAAAGTCGCGTAGATCTTAGGGTTACAAAATTGTATCCAAAAATAAAGACGCGGACGCCCATTTTCACCAAGAAGGGGGATGATACTGCCAACCGAGTTTTCAGAAGTAGAAGATCTCCGTTCTAGAAAACACCATTCACTGGTTTGTTGCTTAATGGACAGTAGTTACATATCTATTTTGAACGAAAATTTTTTAAAATTCGATTTTTGGGGGTGCATAAGTCCCTTAATTATCTTTTTAGGGAAACAATGATACGTATTTTTTTGTGTTATTTTTTCCGAATAAGGATTTAATAGTTATTTGTATTTCTTAAATTAATAACATACTACGACTTTTTTTATGTTTTCATTGTGCTTGCAAATCAAGTATGATTGAAAATATAGCAGTCCATCGTATATTTATCACACTTGGCGGCCACTCACACGACACGTACCCAAAAATCCATATCAGTTATCGAAACAGTCAGTGTTTATTGTTGAACTTAAAAATCATTTCGTGCAATTAGGAAGTGCGGGCTTCTTATATTCGCAAAAAAAAAACATATCCCCTGCAGTTTCTAAGCATCCGTTAATGTAAGACAGTTTTTTTTTTTTGTGATATTTGATTGCACCTTTTAAATCTGCTAACTACATAATACATTTTGAAACGCTTATTTTATCATTTAAAAATTATTATTTATTTATATTGATATTCATAAAATTTCGGGGGTTTGTTAGCGGTTACCCCATCGAACTCTAACGTAGAGCCTACGTGATCCTGCAAGTACTACTCCACAAATGTTTATAGGTTTAGACTGCGTATTATAGATATATATATATATGTTTATTTATTTATTTATGATATGTGCGTGTGTGTTTGTTTGTGTGTACACAACATTTATGATTCTAAAACAAAGAAAAATTAACAAGAATAGAAAAAGCCAATATTTTTGCCCCAGGCCACAATTTAAAAACAATTCATAATTCTACGAAAGTAATAACGATGTATATCCACTTAAAAAACGCGTCAATATTATGTGTATTTGTGTGTGTGCGCGCGCGCGCTTACGTGTATTCCTGCCTGCCTCTCTGTATCTCTGTCTCTCTGCCTCTCTGCTTCTCTGCTTCTCTGCCTATCTGCCTCTCTGTCTCTCTGCCTCTCTGCCTATATACAGGTTGTATTTGAAATGAGAGCAGGTATATTTGGAACTGCAATAGTGCGTCTTGCGGTTTCGATGTCAACTCGCTTTAAGTGATTGTACTACATATTTTTTACATAATAATTATTGCTTATAGAATATGCATCTTGCGTTTTATTTATTTTTAGAATAAGGATGCATTTCAGACACCATGTTCATTGCATCAAAACACTCGTCTTGATACCTCCTTAAATTCTCCAATATGTATACACTCATTTCAAAAACCTCCTGTATACACTTACACAATCAAGTTTCCGGTTAATGATGTTTTGCTGTTTCCTTGAAGAAAATGGTTTATTTTCCTGTATTTCAGTATGCATGCTGAGTTCTGCCAAACTTGCTCATTTGCCATTATTTTCGCAAACATTTAGTACATAAAACAACAAATACATATTTAAGTAACTTATAAACTAATCAGAAACTTATTGTATAGACGATTAAGTTCTTAGCATGAAAGATATAATGATATGTATTTAAAATGCCTTCAGTTTGAAACCTATGTAATTATTTCCCTATTTCCTTGCCCAACCAACTCATCCAAGACGCTTATAAGACTGAAAAGATTGATTCTTGACAAACGTTAAAAAAACAGAGATCATAAGTAAATGGCCCGAAATAAGCATGTATGAGAGGGTCCTTGTGTGTGTGTCGTGTGTTAATTTTTGCATGTTTACAGTCTTACATATATAGTCACAAGAATATAAATACACTGGAGAGCCAAAAATACTGGTATAGGCGTGTGTGTGCAAATGAAAGAGATATGGAACCAAACAGAGTAACGCGATGCGGCCGGCAGCGCCTATATAAGACAACAAGCGTCTGGCAAAGTTGCTAGATCGGTTACTGCTGCAACAATGGCAGGTTATCAAGATTTCAGTGAGTTTGAACGTGGTATTATAGTCGGCGCACGAGAGATGGGACACAGCATCTCTGAGGTAGCGATAAAATGTGGATTTTCGAGTATAATCATTTCACGAGTGTACGGTGAATATCGGGAATCCGGTAAAACATCAAATCTTCGACATCGCTGCGGCCGGAAAAAGATCGTGAACGAACGGGACAAACGACGACTGACGAGAATCATTAAACGTGACAGACGTGCAACCCTTTCTCAAATTGGCGCAGATTTAAATGCTGGGGCATCAACAAGTCCCAGCGTGCGAACGATCCAACGGACCATCATTGATATGGGCTTTCAGAGCCGAAGGCCCACTCGTGCACCGTTGTTGAATGCACGACACAAAGCTTTACGCCTCGCCTGGGCCCGCCAACACCGCCATTGGACTCTTGATGACTGGAAACACGTTGCCTGGTCTGACGAGTCTCATTTCCAATTGTGTAGGGCTGATGGACGTGTACGGGTATGGGGACATCCTCATGGATCTATGGACCCTGCATGTCAACAGGGAACTGTTCAAGCTGGTGGAGGCTCTGTCATGGTATGGGGCATGTGCAGTTGGCGTGAAATGGGACCCCTGATACGTCTAGATACGACTCTGACAGGTGACAGATACGTAAGCATCCTGTCCAATCACCTGCACGCATTCATGTTCATTGTGCATTCTGACGGACGTGGACAATTCCAGCAGGACAATGCGACACCCCACACGTCGAGAGTTGCTACCGAGTGGCTCCAGGAACACTGACACTTCCATTGGCCACCTAAATCACCATAAATGAACATTATTGATCATATATGGGATGCCTTGCAACGTGCTATTCAGAAGAGATGTCCACCGCATAAATAAAACATCTAAATATCATGATATTTGAAATGTTTTGTTACATTTTTTTTTTCGTGAAAATTCGTGAAATAAGTTTGGCCGTTCTTAGATGAAAGTACTATTGTGTATGATTGCGCCAGGCATTTTAGACCCTTACATGTGGTTTAGGGATATAACTATAAACATTCTTTATCAAGGTTAAAATAATTTAATATCGTTCAGAAAATTGTAACTTCTGCCCCCTCCCCCGGGTTTACAAAATGGCGCCTCTCTTAAAATATACAGTGGTTTTTGAAATTCTTTCAGTAGTTACTGTCGTAAACATTTTAAGCCGAGGTGAAGTCAGGTTCTACTGAGTGATCCTGATAGAACATTGTTTTCAACATATACAGAATTGTCTAAAAGAAGACAAATGATTTAATCTAATACATTTAGAAATCCCCGTTGGAATATGGGATATGAAATTCTAATATTTACTCTGAACACCCAACTAGACTGCCATATAGGCTAGCCATTTAGCCTTCTGTGATAGCCGTTACAATAATTTTTAAGTTTTAGATAAAATTGCATTGATCAGATTTTGTCATGTGAACGCCTTCGACATGAGGTTCCTTTAACCAGTATGGGGGTACATTAAGCTTGATAGAACTAAACAATTTACTAAGATTTGATTAATTTAAAACTTTTTTAGGAACTTTGAGACGAAAATAATGGCGATACACGTGAAACGTGGCAGGGCTATCAACAGATGGCAGAGGATGGTTGATACCACTAGTGGTAGCGTAGACTACAGATACGATGGATCGATCTCACTGGCTGCGCACAACCAGTCTCCATGTACCAACATTGAACAGATTTTCTGCCAACACGACTAGCAAAGATGGCGTGGATTGGATTTGACGTAGGAATACTGTTAAAGTAAACAAGTGTTTGAGGTGTGTTTATACTTCCTCTAACCAATTAATAATGCAGTTTGATTGAATTAAAATTGGTTAAAGTATTTTATTCATATAAAAGGGATTGTCTTTTGAAAATTAATATATTAACAAAAAAGCACGTTCATTATCGTTGACCATGTGACTATGACAGCTGTGTTGCTTTGGGGAAGGTCAATGTTAGATACACGCGCAGAAGACGAATAATCGGTCTGCCCCATCGTTAGTATATGCGTGGTAAGTGTCTACCCTGGCTAAAACAAGCTCCACTTGCAGTTAAAGTCTTGATAATTAAAATTTAAAAAAAAAAAATGTATTATTTTAAGGCGCAGACCACTGGCAAGAAAATTCATTTTCGCCGTATTCATATCAATGTTGTTCCATCTTCATTCTTGTAAAGATTTCAATCCGTGCTTAAAAAGTTTATTGTAATCAAATAATATTCATTTCACGTTCAACGCGTACTAGTTACTATACGAGTTCGGGTATTCCCAAAACCTGACTAAACAGGGACGAAAACAGCATGAAACATCCACGTCAAGTGCTCTGAAAATTCAGTGTGCTATTAAAGTTACAACATTAGTGGGTTATGTGATTTATTTATCAGCAGGTGTATCCTTAACATATAATCGCTTTATTTCACCACATATTCGCTGAGCAGAAAGCAGCAAGAGATATTTTTTTAAATTTTTATCAATATTTGGACATTTTTAGGTTGCTTATGTTACACACGTAATTTAATCATTTCCGGATCTTCATGCAGCAGGAAAATTATAAGAATTGAAGACAACTACAATTTTTCTTCTAATTTTTCTTAATAGCAGATTAAAATATGAAACTGGGAATAAAGTAATGATTTCGGGCAAATGTTTTTATTTTTATAAACCCACTAGTTCCATACCTCTTCCTTACATGGCAACCCTTTTCAGCATACGATAATCTCAAGTTTTATTTCCTGATTTTTAACGTCATACACCTTACATTTTCCCGTACACAGAGAAGAACTAAAATATAAAACATATCCCCATGAAGCGCAACAAATCCTACATATTCACATATAGAAGACTAAGAGATATTTTACACACACGTCGAAGATATACACTACTCTGATTCCGTGGATCAAAATATTATTGGTGATTGTACAATGCATAATACATAGAAACGGATTTCTGCCAACTGTGAAATTCGATTTCTAAAGCAATGATATTTTTCAACACAGCATACTTAGGCCATNGCAGCAGGAAAATTATAAGAATTGAAGACAACTACAATTTTTCTTCTAATTTTTCTTAATAGCAGATTAAAATATGAAACTGGGAATAAAGTAATGATTTCGGGCAAATGTCTTTATTTTTATAAACCCACTAGTTCCATACCTCTTCCTTACATGGCAACCCTTTTCAGCATACGATAATCTCAAGTTTTATTTCCTGATTTTTAACGTCATACACCTTACATTTTCCCGTACACAGAGAAGAACTAAAATATAAAACATATCCCCATGAAGCGCAACAAATCCTACATATTCACATATAGAAGACTAAGAGATATTTTACACACACGTCGAAGATATACACTACTCTGATTCCGTGGATCAAAATATTATTGGTGATTGTACAATGCATAATACATAGAAACGGATTTCTGCCAACTGTGAAATTCGATTTCTAAAGCAATGATATTTTTCAACACAGCATACTTAGGCCATGTGTGATTTTTGCATATTTTTGCGGTTAAATTACTGTGTAGCACGAATCTGTAAATAAAAGTAATTAGGTATTTTGTAGTTTAAAATTTTGAAGTTTCCTAAACCAAGTACCGTAAACGGGGATGGCTTTGGACATGGGTGATAACGATGTGTCACGGAATTTTTTACAGTTATTTACATTTCCTTCCATTTCAAAGAGCTCTTTGTAGTGTTCAGTGGTTCAATTGGCCCCACTGATAATTTGAAACATCCTACTGAGATAAGGGGACATTTAAAGGTGAATTTTTGTGTCACAAAGTCACCCCCACTTGTCACTAAGTGGCCCCAGCTTACGATACGAAAGAGCCACACCTTTGCAAATAACTGTGTTTGGTGATTATAGTAAATGTTTGCCATCCCAAGTAATCATTGCTTTTTATTTACGTTTGCTGTGATAATTATTTTCTTGATCACTACAACTGCTGTAATTTATTGTCAACAGAAGAATTTTAGTGGTCATTACGTATTCATTTATTAGTATCAATGATTTTAAATTAAAATATTTTGGTTAGGCTATGACAACATCGTTATGTATCCACTAATGCGAAATATTTCACTTCCTGCCCGAACTCAAAGGAATCAAAGGGCAAATTATAAAATAATTAACTAGCAATTTCAAACTTAGTATTAGCAACCGTTCGTGATGACCAGTGAACTTACCTGCCTTACGCTAATTTGCAGTGCAGAAGGTGACGTCATCTGTTAGTGCAAATGAGCTGTCCATCTGTTTCGCATCGCTGCTAATCAACAACGTGGTCATAATTAAAGTGTTTGCCGTCTGACGCCTATCAACCAAGGACGGAACGCAACAGGCGTGGAGAGTAGTCTGTCGGAATGAAATACCTAACTACGATATTTCCAGCACTCTTCTGATATGCATGAATAAGGATGGATAATTTACCAAGCACACTACAAAAAACTTCAAATGTACTAAAATTAGTGTCACTAACTCATAGCTTGAATGTTTAACTTAAAATAAACTGTCAACGAGCAGGATAATAAGAAACTGTAAGCATATACATCAAGGGAGAATCAGCTTGAAATAATTTTGAAGTTCCCTGCTGCGTCATTTACTGGAAACTGGAGCACTATAAGGTGATCTTCTGGGGATACTTGTCGTGCTCTTGTGGCGGGTCTGCCCTCTCCGCTTAGATGAGTCATTGCGCTTTATTCAGGTATACTCACTAGAACGCCATAATGTTGCGTGTATAGTAATATGTGCAACACTCTACGGTAACCTTCGTACTTTCATCAGGTCCGAATCGTTATCGAATAAACTCACATTTCGAAGCTATGCAAACCAGTCCATTTGGCTAATGTATTCTTGAAGATAGTGACTTAGCTGCTATGGTACAGTAAGAACTTGCATGTATAGGTAGTGAAAGTACATGTGTAGGTCGTAACTATGTCTTATAGAAACTCTTTAACGTAATGGGGACCAGAAAGAGTGCCATGAATGGGAATGAGAGTTATCTCCGTCCGACCATTATTCCAGCCCAGAACATGACAAACCGCCAAATAACTTCCTAAACATGTCCATATTTTTGTTGTCGTTTGTGGTCCTTCATATTTTCGTACATCATATCATGACTTATACAAATCCTGGTCTCATCGCTTAACACCTCAGCGCTCCGTTCTATAATAAACCAATACTGATGAGTAAGGGCAAAATTCCTCTTATGAGCTCGGTTCTTTCGGCGCGTTGCAAAATTTCTAATAGGCCTTTGAAGCGGGAACTAGACGCATACAACGAATGATACGTACGTAGAATAACGAGCTACATACAAGAGTACTGCGTTAGAAGATGTAAGTTTATGGGTTAGGATACTAACAAAAAACATGTCACTTGTAAACTTTATCGTCTATGCTTCGTTAAAATGTGCAGTATATAGAGTGACAATAAATAAGGGTTGTTAAGTCTCAGCCTACCGCACAGCATTTAGGCAAACATTTATTATCAGAACCAAAAATTTTGTAATTGCCTGTTTGAATGATAAACAGCAATATAAACAAAAAATTGCACATAATATGAATTTTTTATTTATATATTTAAATCGTGGCTAGTGATTCTGTATATCATTATAATAATTTGAATGCGAAATGCTGGGTTTTTCAAATGAAAATTAGGGTTTTATTCCTGCCATATTAAGAAAAGTGTATAATATTAGTAGTGTACTTATCTTCGTTTTGGCGCATGCATCATGCATCGGAGTAGCAAGCCATCTTGGTGGATGTCACAGCCAGGGTGGCCATAATGGTCGGAGTCATCCGCCATGTTGGTAGGCGTCACAGCCAGGTCTCGATGCCATGTTGGTTGTTCATCACCCTTCCTCTCCCCGAAAATGCTTAACACTCTAAATTAGTTTATTTAAAAAAATTATTACAAATATTTTAATACAATTAATTTAATAAATAACTATCCCAATAAATAGTATTTAAAGTCAACACCCACCTCACACCACCACCCATACCCTCACCAGACACCACCACTCATCCCTTCACCACACACCACCACCCATCCCCTCACCCCACACCACTATGATAATATAATAAAATAGTTAATAACTTTTATAGAATAGTTTTATAGTTAACACCCGCCTCACACCACCATCCATCCCCTCACCATNCTTTACCTACCCGCCCTTCCGCCTCACCATTGTAGCCCTCCAGGCAAATACCCGCCTCCAGGCCTCCTCCCAGCAGGAGATTCAACTAATGCCACCCAGAGTCCGACCCTCGATCGGCATGATCAAAGGCCACTGCTTCCCACCGATCCCCTGGGTCCCCTCGACTATAGAGTGCACACTGAGTTTTCACCCAAAGCAGCCCAATTCCTCCAGGATGCCAGAAAGTCCCTTCTTCGGAGCTCTGCCACCACAATATCTAACCGAAGGCCTCTGTTAGGGGTTGTGCACTCGGATCACTGGTCATCACCGCAGGTGAAGAACATATGCATCCTCTGGAAAGCTGCACATGATCTCGCCTTGGTTGATCGCCAGTGCACTGGTGGGGCCACCACTAGCCCATAATCGTCCTCACTCCGCCAGTCATGGTGTTTCCAGATCTGTCATTTCGAGGAGTTGGAGATAGACTTTAGCAGCGCTAGGTTATATATTAGCATCGCTGCCCCATTTCAGGGACAATGGCTCGGCCCGTGCAGTAGCACAGTGGCAAATCCTTCCTTAAGGACGAGAAGGCCTCACTGGAGCTCGTCAGCTGGACCGAAGAGCGATAAGCGTCACAGCCATTATCCGCCATGTTGGTTGGCGCAGTCAGCAATCTTGGTAGGTGCAGTTCGGCATCGTGGTAGGCATCACAGCCACTGACCACCATCGTGGCAGGTTCACCCATCCGCCATTTTTAATTGCTGCAGTCCGTCATATTAGTATGAGCAGCCATCCGTCATATTGGTTGGAGCAACCCTCCATCATGGTAGGTGTCACAGCCACTGCCCACAATCTTGGTTTTATTCGTTTGTCATTTGATTATACATTACTGGAGTTTGTCTCTCACCTTCGTTCGACCGCATTATTGGTGTTTTCGTTTGTAATTTGTTTTGCATTGCTTGTGCTGTGTCCAACACCGCGCTCAGCAAATGACTGACCTTCTCCACTCACCCCCCACCACCCTTCAAAAATATTTCAGTGACCACTTGCCACACCAATGGTTCTCATTGGTTAATGCCCACCCCCTTTCAATATATTTAATTGCTCTGCAAATGTTTCTCATTGGCTATTTACTTGGGTGTTTTCGGAAACCTTCGTTCGGCCATATTAGTCGGTCCCCTCAACCCATGTTTCTCATTGGTGGATTGCCCAACACCCATCACCCCCTCCATTAATTATTCACCTTCGTTCAACCAATTAGTCGACAGGCCTCCACCCCCACCCCTGATTCACATTGGTTAACCATGTCACATGACAATATCTTCGNCACATTGGTTAACCATGTCACATGACAATATCTTCGATTGGCTAATTGCTCGTGCGTTTTCGGAAACCTTCGTTCCGACCAATCGGCAGCCTACTTAAATCGCGAGTGCGGGCTATTTTTTCCCCTTAAAACTCTTTATTAGATGCACCCTGAGCCCCCTCGGGAAATCAGTGATTCTTCTCGCTCGTATAAATGCACGCGTGTTGTACGAGTGGCCATAAAATCCTTTCAGCCATTTTGGCATTTGGAAGTGTGAGTTCGCTTAGTGTTTTGGACAAACGGGAAGAGTTACCATGTCTGCCGAAAGAATTTCTCCTGGTATATGCACCTTACGAAATGTCGACCGTATTCAAGTATTTTTCGGCCTACCTGCACATATGAGACTCCCTCCCATGCAAGGAGTGTTTCGAGGGCTGCACCACCTCGGTTCCTGACACGCCGCATCTCAGGGGTTTGTGCAAGGTCCACCAAGCAGCCCTCGCGACGACTGTGCACATTGAAGACGACTTCCCCATTGAAGACGACGTCTCCGTAGAAGACGCCCTCCCCTTAGAAGACGACGTCCGCATGCAAGTTATCTAATCGCTAGCTGTACGCATGGAAGATGCTCCTCTTCAAGAAATTTACTGGCAAGCAATACCCGGCGAAGAAATCAACCCAGAACACAGGTACCCGATGTGTATGGACCTCGATAAAGTTTAAATGAAATTGAAAAAGGTTTGTGAAACTCGGTGTGTGCGTGGGAACTTAAAACTTTTTATACAACAAAAATAGTATGGGATGTTTTACAATATCCAAGGTTTTCGCTCGCTGGACTCGTACACCATCAAGCAAATTGCCATCTTGTACAGTGACGAAGGACGAGAACACCAAAGTTTTCACTTTTTTACTGCCGTGTCCATGGAAGCCTCGACCGCACCACGCAACGGGCGTATCCCCTACAGACGTACGAAACGCACAGACTAAGGCGAGACGAGGAAAATATTCCGTACGAGGAAATTTCGACAATGCTGGACTCTGCCATAATTCCCTATTACCCTGTGCATGTGATTGGAAGATGCCAAGAGTCGGCAATTCACAATGCGTGCCCCATCGGAACGAACTTTTTAGACTTTCACAAGCATTGCTTCTGCCCGCCGTTTAGAGAGCTCATCGAGTCATATGCCGCAAGACTTCACGAGAGCAAAAATCAAATATATTTCTGTGCTCCATGCAACTCCGAAACCGTAAGATTTTGGAGTTATGATAACCCATGCTACATAAAAAATTACTACGAGAAATTCGTGGTACATTAGTAAAAAAATTATGTGTGTAATGCCCTCCAAGACTCAGAGAATAAATACGTGTGAGGAAAGTATTCTTTGTATTATGCAGAGTAATAATAATATTGTAATATGTGTGCATAAATAAATGTGTTTAAAAAAATTTAAATTTTTTTATTTTATCTTGAGTTATGTCCTGCTCACATAAGTTAAAAAAAATACTGTTTGTTAATAAAAACAATATTTAGTATACCAGTTTTGTTATATCAGGTGTACAACCTTGCTTCCGCCGTTTTTTCCCCCAACATTTGAGGCTTTATTGTTAAAACGTGATTAAATATTTATTATTAAAAGTACTGTCCGTCGCTAGCCACTACTTTGTCCCATCTTTCTGGCCATTTTCTAATACCATCTCGAAAAAACGATGCGTCTTTTGAGGCGACCCACAAATCGATCCATTTTTTGACTTCTTCATACGAGCGGAAATGCTGATCGGCCAGGCCGTGTGCCATCGATCGAAACAAATGGTAGTCGGTAGAAGCAACGTCTGGAGAGTACGGCGGGTGAGGTAAGACCTCCCATTTCAGCGTTGCCACGTATGTCTTGACCGGTCTTGCGACATGTGGTCGAGCGTTGTCATGCTGGAGGATAACTTTGTCGTGTCTCTCTTTGTACTGTGGCCGTTTCTCCTTCAAAGCTCGGCTCAAACGCATCAATTGCGTTCGACACCGAACCCATGTGATAGTTTCACTTGGTTTCAACAGCTCATAAGATACCACACCGAGGTGACCTTGGCACCGTGCATATTCGGTCTGGCCGTCGACGTGGAGGCATGTCCAGACATTACCCATGGTTTTCTAAGCTTGGGATTATCGTAGTGGACCCATTGTTCGTCGCCGGTCACAATGCGATGTTGAAGCCCCTCCCGATTCTGTCTTTGAAGCAGCTGTTCACAAGCAAAGAAACGCCGTTCAACATCTCTCGGTTGCAACTCGTGCGGAACCCAATCTCCTTGCTTCTGAATCATTCCCATGGCTTTGAGGCGTTTTTAAATGACTTGTTGCGTCATTCCCAATGATTCTACCAATTATTCTTGGGTATGGCACGAGTCTTCATCAAGTAATGCCTCCATTTCGGAATCTTCAAAACGTTTCTCTCTTCCACCGCCATGCTGGTCCTAGACGTCAAAATCACCACTCTTAAAGCATTGAAACCACTCACGAAACGTTCATTCACTAAGAGCAGCCTCACCGTCTTTAATATAATTTCTTCTTCCTCGAGGTATGCCTTATTTATGCTTTTTTCAACACTGGCTTCAATGTCATCCGCATTATACTTAGGTACTTTTTGTGTACATCTGGTCTACTATAGCTACATTCCAACCATATGTCATATTTCATGGCTCCTTATTTTCCCACCTCCACTGTAAGTTGGTTTATTAAATTTTGTTTCATATAGGTCAGAAATGAACAAACATCTTTCGTCGAAGTTATCAGATTTGGATCAACATACGATTTCAAAAGCCCCCTGAATACTGATTTCTTCATGAAAAATCCCTGTACATTCGGCTTCGTCACACAGCTTACTTTCTTGGGTTGCGATGCTTCGTCGGGCGAATTGGTAGGAGTAGTTTCTAATTCGCAGTCGAAGTTCCATTGGGACCGGCCTTTGCTGTAAATTACAAGTAGTAAGAATGAACTACTCGGTCTTCATCATAGAATGGTGTAACTCGTTCACACTGTTTGAGATACCTTTTTTAACTGTCGGTGCGAGTAAATATTTAGAGCGCTTCTCACATCGATATGGCATGCCGATGGAATTCCTTACAGATACGTTTTTTTTTCATTCCTTCGTGCTTCATGAGCATTTGCGGAAATCTTGTTGCAATACCTGCTTTGAATGAATAAACGAACAGCCCACGGCATTCACAGCTGAAGTTTTCTGCTTCGATGATTATCCAGTGTGTGTCACGCCAGTTACCATCCCAGTACATCTCCGATGCAATGTTGCAGTGAAGATAGACCAGTACAGGTTTCGAGATAGGTTTTCAGGTTGTCGCTTCGCCGACCAAACCACGGTTGGTATTTTTCACATGCGAAAGTAACATGCTCCACATTCTGAATACTGTTGACCTTATGTTGCCGAACCTTACTGCTTTTAGAAAATTTCTTCTCACAGAAATTACAAAAACAATGTTCTGGAATACGTTCCATCTTGGGACAAGACGACGCTCCCCTCTTCGCAGTCCGAACATCATATGATCCATCCAGTCCCGATGTAGCTCTACATACAAGCTGACGAAATGTTGCACCATTTTCAAGAAGGTAATCTAAATAGGTAGAAGTAAAAAATTATACTATATATTATAAAGTGAGAGACTTAAAATACCGTAGCAGACAAGATTTCTAAAAGAATGTGAACAATAAATATACATCGACCCCAAGAATAAAAATTTAAAATATCGATATTAAGGTCACGCGTTTAAACAAAGAATGTGTAAGGAGGGAGGGGGAAGACCTACAAGGTAACGCGTGACATGAAATTACACAAGAATATGAAGAAGGCCTCAAAATATATCGTCAATGAAAAGTTCAGTATAAAAATTCAGCAAAATATACATACTAAATATTAGCACCCTAAGCGAGTCAAAAAAGAACCAGGAAATAAACCGGTGGAGAAAAAACCGAAACTATTTAATAAATATACGAAGCTGAGACCCCAACACCGAGCCATCCTAATCCTGATGCGTACTCTGTTTGGGAAGAAAATTTCGGCGCTTAAATTTATATGGATAAAGACAAACTGGTGGAAGAAAAGAACCGCTCATTTCCAGATACGCGCCTCCTTTTGGAAAAATATCGCACATGCCTGAAAAAAATATGACACCATTAAAATCGATTAAGATAGCAGTATGGAAGAAAATACAAGTCCCCTCTAATTTGATATCGAATCCATATTTATGTGTCGACGTGATCGACGGGTCTTCCGCATTTAGTTTTCGATCGTCGGTGATATTTCCAGGCGAATAAAGTTACATCAAGGTAAGTTTCGTGCCCAGAGTTTAACGGGTAAAGTTCTTACCTTCAAATTGTCGGGAACACATCCCCCCCCCTCCCAATCTCTCATTCATTCATCGGACCATGGACATATGTACATCTATATCAGTAAAAATAAAAACTGAGCTCGCATATTCCTTCCATGATATTACATGTGCCAGCGAAAAACAAAACCTGTGTGTACTAACCAATCGTGTTCTGTTTCCCACCTTCAAATGCAAAGCATCATGTCTACGACATTAGTACATATACAGAGGTCATAAACGCGAACCCCCCAGGGCCTGGTATGTACGCAAGCCATCCCACAGAAATGTGTAATGCTTACTGCGGAAAAAAATATTCAAGCACATGAAACCGCGAATGAAAATAAAATTTTCCGTTCAGTAGCAATAAAAAAATGTCTCACCGAGAATGCTGGAGCATTGAAAAAATACACAGTTTGACGCATACATGGTGGCACAAATCTATTGCGATATTCAGAATATCTGGCAGAATATAATCTCAGATCATATACTACGGATCCCCGATATCTCAAAGATGAACAAACGTCGGTAATGCTTCAGACAATAATTTTTTTAATTTCCATAGTCTTATGCACTAGAAATTTATCGAATAGCTTCCCTACTCCACAAATTACTCTTCATAGCTCGACCAATCAATAGCTTTTGTGCAACACCCTCCACTACATACAGATCCCCCCCCCCATCTCCGTAAAATCTTCACCATATCAACACCCTTCATTTACAGTGCCCCACTGTAGTACACTGGTAACTCATTTTCAGCATCTACCCCTAGAGCACACCCATGTCGCCCACTTCCCAACCCCTCCCCAAACCCTCCTACATCCTCCTCTTCCCCCTTCATTACACGCATATTCCAGTGTATAAAAGGCCTCGGGACCCAGTTTTCCACCTGTTGCTGCCGTCGTTGTCACCTGCCAGCCTTAAAGTACACAGTTTATTTTTCGTCGGAGTTTTAGAAGATGTTTGCGTACTGTCCCAGTGGGCAGAAAATTATTTCTGCTATCGTCGCGTGCGAGAGGCTATGCTCGCTTGCGACCCTCGATACGGAAAAAAATGTACTGGTCTTTCTATCGAAAGAGTTCATGCTGACGTACGTGCACCACGAAGTTCGGTACGTGTACAAGATACTTCCGGCTGGCCTGCAGCAGGACGAAGATATTCGCGTCTGTCTGCCATGCAGGGAGTGCTTCGAGGGCTGCACCACGTCTGTTCCGGACACTCCTCATTCCCGCGCTTGGTGCAAGACGCAACGTCGTGCAGCAGCAGCCACGCCCATCGCAGCCTCCATCTTAGTCGTAAGTTCGTCACCAACAATAACCTCCATTGTCCACAGCACCACCTCCATCATCGAAGAGTATGCAAAGTGAAAAACATGAACGACTCTGTAGATCAGGTCACCGCCGACCTCATGCAGCTGATCACTTTATATCTCCGACCCAGCATTAGCTCCACCTGGCACCCACTCACCTTGACGACATGGATTACTGGCGACTTCCAGCATGTGAGGGCTCCACGCGGACCACTATCGGCACTAGCAGCAGTTGGTGTGTGCCCGCCAAAGTTACTCCCATCGCACCGCCTCCACGATCCTCGAGTATGTGTGGAGTACTGGCTGGGCGACCCACGGTACGAGGATGTAGTGAAAACCATAGAAGTCTGCGATGGTGTGAATCATGCCGGGTTTCTACTACACCCTGGCACCTGCGTACAGCCTGAGCATTATGAACGCCGAAGGCATGTCAACGTTTATTTTATGGTTAGAAACCGGTGCGACGGTCAAACCTGTGCAGTGTACAACATGAGGCCAGATGTAACCCTACCATACATCACCGACGAATTGTTGACGTTGACGAGGGTGAAACCATTATCACTAAAGAAGGCCGCCAGCGCAGGGACTACGAGATACGACGAGAGGGCCGGGAAAAAGTGCTTCGCTTCAGCGTATAATGCGTTGGCGAGACGCATAGACTCCTACTTGACGAAGAAAATGACATGGTTCTGTTTTTTGTGTGGACCACGACTTGTCGCAGCCTGCCGTGTGGGGTCAAGATAAGCTCCGTGGATGGGGATGGGAAGTAACAGTGGGTGTGAAAAAATACTGACAGTGTGGGGGCTTGGTAATGAGAACTAAAACAAATTGTGACAAGGGCGAAAAATTATTTTTTTATGTGCAAAGTGTAAGCACATGGGTGACACAGAGTGTCCAGAAACACATTTGTATATACATGTTTAAGTAAAAGCAATAGGCAGGAACGAGAAAAATTATAACTATATATATATATATATATATATATATATTGCAGACATACATTATAACTACCCAAGCAGCAAACCACAAGTAGTTAACAGTTGGCCAACGGTTGGCAGTGATGGTAAACGTTCGCATTTATAACTGTCGGCATTTCTTGTATGGTTGACAATCAGGTCAGATAAACAAAAGTGACAGTACCTACTTTTTAGATAATCGTAATATGGGCCAAATTCTTTCACAATGATTGTTAGATTTCAACAGACGCCCCACGAGCAGATTATAAACGAAATGCTTACTGTTACTCACTGCTGGGATATTGGCAGCATGCTTATGGGAAATTTACGGCATGCCAAGAGTTGTTTACTTCTGAGGACATAAAAGCAGCAAACGTGTGGGCCACTCATCGTATACCAACTGTTACTTACTGCCGCGGATGTATTAGTAGCATGCTAATGGGCCACTTATGACATGTCAATCGTTTTTTACTTTTGCACTGTAGATAAATTTGTAATTTTACTGAGAAATTGTTTGTAATTTTACAAATGCTTGTGACTGTACAAAGATTTCTCTGGTGAAATGTCTCGTTTGTAAAACGACAAGGGCATGTTAGTAAAAGACCTCAAGTAATGCTTGTACTATACTGACCTGTATCCACGAGCTTCAGCAAATTGGTGGTGTACACTTAACCACATAAAACCATATGTGTATAGGTGTTTGTGCAAGAACTATGGGTGATGAAAAGTGTTGTTACTTGCAATAAGAATATATTGCAATTTTGAATAACGTAAAACACTAAAAAAAAACCACAAATAATCATAATAAAACGACAATTTTAGAAAAAATCCAACCGTATTACCCCTTAAATTGACGCAGCTCGCGTGAGTTTATTCCTGTTATACTGGGCCTCATGATAGGCGGTCAATTGGACTTGAGGTATATTACTGCAGGCTTATCTAGGCCTCACGTTGGGTAGTAAATTAACTCATCTCGTTTTGGGTTAATTGAATAGCGTTGCGCCCTACGTCCGGGCGCTACTTTAACTTGAGGTAGGCCCCACAGTTGGGCGCGAAATTAACTCAACGCAGGTACCGCCACTGTAGAAGACATGGTGGCTCATATGGTCAGAGTTACTGTCCCCCCAGGCACCGACTATAAAGTGCGTGGGGGTTGTAGGAATTGTAATGAGGTAGACTATTACAGTTGTATTTTGAAGTACGAATATATTGTCTCGTGTCTATATTCACAAATACACAACATCAAAACTTGAGAGGTGTGGTACTGTAGTACTTTGGCTACTCGTATTCACGGGGCGAATTCGTGGTTGAGTGGGGCTTCTTTAGGCGACGAATTTTATACTTAACTCATCGGTGAGTGTGGGTAGGCTGTCATCTGGGGATGAGTTCCAGCGAAGTGGTAGGCCTTGGATGCAGGCCCCCTGTGCTGCTTCTCCCTGGACTGCTGTTCGGACTCGTACTCACGTCTTCTCGTGATTTCTTCCCGCAACTCTCCCCGCGGCCCGGTGATGATCAACTGTCCCGATATGACTGACCCCTTAATGATGCGGCTGACGGACGTGGCCGGGTTCCGATATCCCGGCCTTAGTAACTGTTGTACTGACTTACTCTCTGCTCGAACTGACGTCTCTCGGCGGTGAAGATGAACTAACAACTGCCCCGATATGACTGCCTGACGTACCCGATATTACTGACCCCCTCCTATTCTTGGAAAGGGGTTTTTATACACGCCCGCCTTTGTCCTGAATTGGCGGCACGTGGCGCCTTGTAGGGGAAGGAAGGGGGTGAGAGGGTGAAGTGGAAGACGCCTAACAAAGCCTGCCACCACACGTGTCCTCGTTTCTGAAGGGTTGGGGGGGGGGATAATACCTACTGTCGTCAGCGATACTTCCGTGGTGCGTATTTACTGCGTTCAGGCGAAGTACACTGGATTATTTGCTGATGACTCAAGAAAGCCCTGCACTCTCAACAGATCTCCCGGCGGCTAGAGATGTACGANTACACTGGATTATTTGCTGATGACTCAAGAAAGCCCTGCACTCTCAACAGATCTCCCGGCGGCTAGAGATGTACGTTGATGAAGGGGGTGTCGGGGGGAGGCCTTCGCTTCAGTTCCACGTGTCCCGAAATTTGCCACCTGCCTGTGGTTCCACGTGCCGCCATGTAGGCGCCAGCGAAGTGCGCTAGGAGGGGGGGTGTGAGGGGGTGATGGATGTGAGCCAATGTCGTGCTATAATCCCTAAACCGGCACGCGACAAACTGTTAATGTTTCCTACCTGCATAAAATCCTTTAAGTGAAATAAATTTGTTCTTCTTAACAAAATAACTTCTTTTATATTTTGTAGGTACTCGCACGAATATTTACTGCAAAAATAAGTACGAAGTTCGTAAGTCAAGTTAGTCTTGTGGGGACGGGAACAGACTAGAACCCACTAGGGGTGTTGGTTCTAGTCCTCATGCTGGCAAAGTGTAATTATATATTTTTTTTGTAAATTTTATTTAGTTATTCTCTGTTATTAATTTATTGCATATTTTTTCTAGAAGAAAAAATTATTTTGTGTTTACTTTTCAATAAAGTAGGTTGTAATACAAGTGATTTTTATAGAAAAAACAGAACTCCAAAAGTCCACTTCCTGCTTTAGCAGTTATACCTAGCAAACTGAATCTGTACATATAAATCAAAAGAAAATAACTCCCTTCTACACTGACGACCTTGAGAAACTGTGAATCATCATCCTTATCAACATCATAGTTCACACTTAAAATATTACGATGCACTTTTCATGGATAATAAGACCATCTGGTCTTCTGCCTCTTCGTGGCATGTTGGACGATATTAATAAGTAAATTAACTGCTGAAAACACAAGTTATCAGAGTTAAAAAATTTATATTATCTCTATGTTGGGTAATAAGTTTTTTCATTTTATTTTTAATTATCCTAAGGGAATTCCATATCCAGTAAGAGTTTTAAATGTTATTCCTTATTCTTTTTGGAATTCTGAACAATATGGAAAATTTACTTTAAATAATTTAAATGTAAAATTATTGTGAAAGAATAGAAAGAGGTGATAAAGTAATGAATAAATTAGATGAATTATGTAAAAATCATGATATTACTTACAGTGATCATAATTATTTAGAATCTAGACACAAAGCTAATAAAATTTTACAAAACAAGCTAAAGAAATTATGTTATACAAAGATACTCCCATTTGTGGAAAAATTTATCCTGCCTTTGTTTTTGAAAGTATGATTACTAAAAGAATATTAGATTGAGGAATTAAAATTTCTAAATATAAAAAATATAAATCAAACAGATTTACCAATATTTAACAAAAATCAAATAAAAAGAAGAATTAAATTCTAAAAAAGGAAAAGCATTACTACTAAATTTATCTTTAGCAATATTAAACAAAATTTTAAAAGAAAAACTGGGATTTGGTTTTAAAACTAGTGGATTTATACCAATTTTACTATCAGTTTAAAAAAAACAATTACAAGAAAGTATACATTCAACACATGTATCTAAAAAATTATGATTTCTAAAATTTGGAAAAACATTTTGAGCAATCGCGAAGATAATTATTGAACAATATAAAGAAGTAAGAAATAATTTTCCTACACAAAAGTAATTTAATTTGGATTTGATGTTTTATTGCAAGCTGATTAGTAGAAATAAATTCTGAAAATTTAAAATATATTTTTAAAAAAGAATAAAAATATATTTTAACAATTATCGATTTTTTTTTAAAATATATTTCTCTATTTTAGTTAAGGATAAGTCTGGCAAAAATATCAAAAAGCTTTTAAACCAAATTTAAAAAAATTGATATCCTAAAAATTTACAAACTGATATTAGTAAAGAATTTAACAAAACACAATTCAACAAATTAATGAAAATTTTTATATAAATCATTATTCAACATTTTTAGAAATTAAAGCTAGTGTTTTGAAAGATTTAACAATACTTGCAAGAATAAAATATGGAAAAATTTGCTTTCAATAGAAATTATAAATGGGTTGAAATTTTAGATAAATTAGATAAAGAACATAATAATAAAAACCAATAAAGGTGAATATGTAACCAATAAATGTTTATAAAAATAAAGACAAAATAATACTAAATGTTGTTGTTTCTAATATTGAGAATAATAAACATAACATTTGTGATGAAACTAGAATTAATAAAAAGAAAAAGATTTCAAAAAATATTATACATCGAATTGGTTAACAGAATTATTCCAGATTAATCAGATTTTATATTATAATGTACCAACTTATATTACAAACGTTATGAATTGTAAAGTAATCTATGGGCATTTTAATGAATTTGAAATTTTTGAAAATAACAATACTAATCAATATTTAGTTGAAAAAGTTTTAAAAATGAAATGTGATTAAATGTATGTTAAATGGTTGGGATTTGTTAATTCACATAATAGATTAATAAATATGAATGATTTTTTTAATAAGAAATTTAATATTTCTTTCTTCATGTAGTTAATTAATTCTATTTAATAAATTTCAATTGAGTATTCACACATTATATTTGGCATCTAATAACATAATAATCATGATCATGATTTTCTTAAAATAATTTTAAAAGTATAAAAAATTGTCTTTATTTTTAATTTTTAAATTGTGGGACAACATTTTGTCTCATTTGATTAATTGTATCAACTTTTTCACGAATAATGTATCTTGCAACATTAAAAATTTCACTTTTGCTATTTTCAAGACTTTGATGCTAATATCTTTATCAAGAATTGGTTTTTTTAATTTTTAATTTTACTCTTAAGTTTATATTCTCCTGGTTGGTAAATGATGGTAAAACTTCTCCATATACACAATATTAAAAATCTTTTGGTAATTTCATCATTGATCTCATTATTAATTGATATAAATATTTGTATATGGTTGCTCTCTACCCCCTAAATCTTTATATTATTAATATATTTTCTATAAACATTATGAATTAAAGCATTTCTTGAATTAACATAATCTAAAATATCATATATGTCATAAGCCTTTATTCACAAATTATTTTTCTCATCTAAAATAAATAAAGCTTGCTTATTTTGTATACTACAGAAATGATTTTCATATTTATATACATAAATTTAAAATAATAAATTTAAATTTATTCATTTACTAATGTTGTTCAAATTAAAATATTCTTCATTGTTCATTTATAAAAATTACATTTTCTGTTAAAAGTATATTTTTATTAAATATACAAAAATGTAAAATTGCAATGCAGAAAGTATAGTAGTTGAGAAATTTTATCTTTATATTATAGAATAATACATATATATTTATATTATAAAATATATTCTGTCACATTAAAGAATATATATATGTTTTATATTCTATCTTTATGAGTAAGGTATAATATTAATTTGTTTTAAAATAATAAGAGTTTTAATTATAAGTAATTTATGTAGTTCTAAAAGTTCGTAATATTGATAATGAATCTAATTTTCAATACCAATATAAATTTATTTTTAAAAGGGTTTTAGACAAAAATTACAAAAATAACAAAAAATATAATGTAAAAATAAAAATGTACCTAGAAATTTTATTTTTATATTTTTTTATAAAAATTTGTAAACATGTATAACTTTTTAAAATATAAATCACAGCTTTAATTTTAAGCAAAATTATCTACCTTAACAAATTATTGGAAACGAATGTTAATGTAAAAATGTTTGTATATGAATTAACTAAAACAAATGTATTGATTTAAAATGCAAAGAATACGAAACAATAGTGTAAAAAATTTAGAAATGTAGTACTTACGCAATTTTAGCTTTATATTATATACAAAACATATATCGAATTTTTAAATATTTTATATTTTTATTATATTGTATATGACTGTCGGTAAGCAACAGACAGTGCAAAATAAAAAACAAAATATAACTTTTATTCTTAAAAATACTAATAGTACTAAAAATGCAATGCAGGAAATGTAGAAAATGTAGAGGATATATAATTATGTATTTTTATAGTTGTATTACTATGTAATTGTTTTTTTAAATAATTTAGAGTTTAAATAACAATAACTGTTTAAACAAATTTTAACCCTATATCATAGCAGGTTAAGAGGTAATGGAAAAAATGCTAAATTTATAAATAAACACGGCTTATATTGTTTAATTTTTTTCTAACACAAATAAAATTGATATTTACTTATTAATGTTTACGCTTTATCAATGGATTCGACAGATTTCGATTTCAATACCGATGAAAACTACCACAAATTTTTTTAGATATAATAATGCTAAATAATTGTTTTAAAATTACTGTTTATGAAATAAAATAAAATCATAAATTTGTAGAAATAATAGAATGAAATCAAAAATTGGAATTAGTATATTACAATAAATGTATATATTATAAATATTTTTAAAGAAGATGTAGATGATAAATAAGATATAAATTTATATAGTAAAACAGGCAGTGTTTGTCATTATTGAGAAAAAGACAATCATAATTTAAAAAATTTTATATCATATTTTATTTTTAAATTGCCTTTCTTTTTTATCTTTTTTTTTAGATTTGAAATGTTTATTTAAAGAAACTTTTAAAGTTTATTTTCCATATACACATCTTATTTAAGTATAAAAACGTTTTTAATATGTTCATAAGCTATTGCATTATTGCAATTTATACAATATCGTCCACTGCCATAAAAACAATATAATTTTTTTACATACTTTATATTATTTCAATATTTTTCAATTGCTATTTATACACTGTTATAATTTAATGCCAATATATAAAAATATTGTAACAACAAAAATACTGCTTTTACACCAGAATATTATGTTTGTTCGTTCACTTTCTATAGAAAATATAAAAAAGACCATATATAGTGAATTTTAAATTATGTATAAATTATTTTTAAGAACTACATTTTATTATTAATAATTATAATTAATATGGAATTTAAATTTAAATAATATTATTTTGATTTCAATTAGATTTAAAAAATACAGCTTCTTAATTAAATTGTTAATTAGATCATAATTTAAATTTAAAGAACATATTTTTTTTAAATAATTGATTGATCATTTTAAAATCTTCATTTATGGGCATTTTTCATATTGGCTTTAGTAACCGAACAAACAAAAATTTTATTCTGGTGTTCTTGGTGTTAAAATACATAGGCATAAAATATATTAGTTAATAAATGGAAAATGTTAGATATTGCAATAAGTGTAAGTTTGTAAAAAATTAAATGTTTGTATGGCAATGCAGGATATTGTATACATTGCAATGGTACAATTGCTTATGGATATATTAATCATAATAATAACAGCAAAATAATATGTGTATTTGTAAAATTAATTTTTAAAGTTTGTTTAATATAAACTTTTAGAATCAAAATTCATTAGAAAAGTTATGTATTTAAAGAATGGCTTTATGAGAATTTTTAAATAAGTATTATCTTGTTCTCCAATAATAAGGATAACCACCATATGCTTTACTATTTAAATTTATATCGTCTTTATCTTCTACATATTCTTGTTTAAAACACGTGTTAATAGCATATAAAGTTCAGGTAATATATATTTTTTTTGAGTTTCATCATCCAATTCCATTATATTTACAAATTTATGATTTTATATATCATAAACAAAAATTTTAACACAATTTGTAAGCATTAGTACAACTAAACATTCTGTTTGGCAGTGTTAATTTAATAAACCATTTAACTTTTATCTTGTATGTTGGTAATCTTTTACATTGTTATAAAAAAACTAAGATTTTGGGATTGAAATCTGTGTAATCCATTTAATTTACATAAAAATAAATAACTAAAACTTATGTAAATATGTTAGAAAAAATTAAAGAATATAGGTAGTATTGATTTATAAATATAGCCTTTTTATTACTTTTTAACCTGCTATTGGATAGGGGATTTAAATTTTTATAAACAATTATTAATAGCAAGACACTAAATTATAATTTAAAAATTAATATACTGTAATACTATAATATAAATATACAATTTTTTACCCTCTACATTTATACATTTTCTACATTGTATTTTCAAAATATTTTTGGTATTTTTAATCAATACAAACTTTTAAATGTTCTGTTTAAATTCATTTCTCAGTAAATATATAATAATAGTTTGTAATTTTTTAATTTTACAAAATTATAAAAAAAGGGATTATTAATATTTAATTGTGACAATTTGTTAGGTTTGATATTTTCGGTTATAATTAAAGTCCAAAGAAAATTTTAAAATTAATTTAAAAATTTTATAATATAAATATAATATATTTCATTTACTATATTTCTATATTTTCTTAATTTATTTTTAGGTATTTTTTGTATTTAAAAAAAATTAATAATTTTGTAAATTTAAATTTCATATTAAAATTTTTTGCTGGTTGCATTTTATACAAAGCAGTTTCATTAATGAAAATTGTGTTCGGATGTTATAATGTTAATGAAATTGATTTCATTACAAAATTTGGTATAAGTTTTATTTATTTGTAATTTTTATAATCAGTTCCTTAAATTATCTTATTTTATATATTTAAGAAAATTTCATAAATAAAAGACAATTTAAAAAAATTTACAAATTGACTATTCTTTAAGATATTGCTCCATGGGAAAATTATGTCGAAGTATACATAACACAAGATAAACTGTATAAAAAATATTGGCATTTATACTTAAGTTATTTAAAGTATAATGTTCAAATAATTTAAAACAAAGAAAAAAATTTTAAATTGGTTCCTTGGTATGTCTTAGATATGTCTTAGAAATTACATAAGAATATTTGAAGATCTATTGTGACGAATATTCAAAATATATGTAATGCTATTTTTAAGAGAATAATATAATAATACCTGATGTATTCGCAGTTGTAGAAATTAAGGTATAAATTTTATTAAAAACAAAAATACTAGAATTAATAACAATTAATCTTCCTTTGAATTTATTTGGTTTTGTTTGTATCTTATCCATATTTACTTTTGTTTAAAATTTACACAAATTTCTGTTTCTTCTATTATTTTCACAATTAATAATTATAACAACAAAGTGTTTCTATATTTTCAAATTTTTTTTTCATATTTCTCTCTTTGCCACAATATGTTTTCACAGAAATATGTGTATTAATTAACTCTTATCCTTTCATATAATTCTCCTAATATTTTACAGTGTATTAATTGTATATTTTCAATTATATCTCCCATTTTTTAAATGTCGATATTTTCTTTACCTTTCCTTATAGGAAATTGTCTTTATCTTTAAAAACATCCAAAATTCGCATGTATTCTATTTTTGGAAAATATTTCCTTTAAGCTTATTACACCATTTGTTTTGATTTATATTAATGGTTCTTCCTTGGGATAGTAAATAATTCCTATACTTCATCTAAAATTATCATATGCAATAAAAATATAAAAAAATTTTGTGATTCCTTATCCCTAACAGGTTCTATAAATTTTAACATAATAAATATGTTTAACACTATATTTTTCTCCAATAATGCCAACATATTTATATTTAATTTTATAATTTACAATAAAAGCAAATAATATATATACACACCAGTTATTTCAAAATCTTGAAAATAAGGTATTATAATTTGTAAAGTAAGTTTCTACAAAATGTATTAAAACATTTTTGTTATATAGTTATAATAATTTTAAAAAAATTTTCTTTAAGCTAAAAGTCAACTCTACATAAAGGAAAAATGTATATCTCTCTTTTTGTTATTTTGGCAATTTATTTGTATAGTGGTTAATTTTTTCGTATTTCCCCCTCCCCCCAATAAACACATTATAATAAATCCTTTAAAATTATACAACTCTTCTGTAAACTAATTGTTAATTTGCTCACTTTTGGATATGCAACATAATAAAATGGCACTTTGTAGAAATGCATCTGGCGATTCTCTATTAATTCTAAAAAAAATCTGGTATTGGACCAAATTCTTTATGGTTTTGGAAATCTTAATTTATATTATAATATATTGTTGCTGCTAATCTTTTAATTCCATTTTAATTTGCTAAATTAGATGCAAATGTGTTGTTTAATCTATTATCTTGACAATTAACAAAATCTATAATATGAATTCAAATATTTTATTACCTCTAGGAATTATAAATTTTCAAATAAATATATTATAAATTTTAACTCTAGAATTACAATTTAATTATGTTATGCAATATTTATCAACAATTATATCATTATAAAAAATATATTAAAGTTTTCTTTCAACTCTCCTTGCATACTGATGTTAAAATTAATTGTTAAATATTGGTTTATTTTTTATATTGAAAATTCCATCATCTGTGTTACATATAGATCTAAAAGATAATAATATTCTATCTTAAGTTCTTGTAAACTATTTGGTTATTCCTTCAAAAGTGTTTCTATTTTCTTGTCAGCAAGTTCCATTTTATTACGAATAACATTATTGTCATATATTTCTCTATAATTTTTATATATTAATTTATAATTTGTGTTACACTATTTATGGTTTTAACATTTGAATTTTATGTATATGGTTATTACTCCATGAGAAAGCTAAAAAAGTTAAATTAGAGAAAAAAATTAAAAAGTAGCTAAAACATTGTAGCAGAAAGTAAATTGATCTCCAAATTTTGCTCCTTTAATTAAAAAACACCAAAAATTCTATTAATTTTTACCTATTTTGAAATGATAGAATTTAAAAAATGCTGTTAAAATTAAAACTCTAAATTATTTTCTTAGAAATTAGTATATATTTATGTAGCAATATAAAGATGTAATTTTTCAGTTTCTACATAAGTACAATTTATACATTGCATTTGGGATATTTTTGGTATTCATAGTAATTTTAATCAATAAAAATGTTTTTATAAATTTTATATAATTTCAAATGATAAACAATGAACAACATTAAATAAAGACTCTAATTTCAGTAGTACCAAAAGTGTGCTACTTAGTAGAAAATTTTTCTTTAATACTATTTAAAAATTTGCATTAAAATATAATACATAATTATACTATAATATTCAGATATTACTTTTCAGCTACCTTTATACATTTTCTACATTGAATTTTTGGTATTTTTGGTATTCTTAATAATTTCTGTATTTATAATCCATAAATAATTTTAAATTTTACGTAAGTCAACAACTTACACTTTTAACATGTAGAGGGGAAAAAATCAAATGGAAAAATAAATTTACACTAACATTGAAAATAATTTTTAATTTTAATTTTATAAAATTATTTTTAATAAAATAAAAAAATATATTTTTTTAGCTGTTACATTTCTACATTGTACTTATGGTATTTTTTTGTATTTTTATTTTCTATGTTATATTTTTGGTCTTTTTTAATAATTTTAGTAATTTAAGTGTTTTTAATTAAAATATTATTTTAAAATTTAATAAAATTAAAAAAACATACAATAAACAATATTTTGATTTAAAATAATTAATAAATTTGTTTGAATTTATTTATAAAAATTAATTTATATGAAAGGAGACGATTCTGGATGTGAAAAGCAATGCTCTAGTATACAATAAAAAGAAAGCTTTATTTATTTTAGATTTTTAATAATCCTAGGTTGTACGGAAATCAATTAAATTCTAGTATAAAGAAATATAAATCGAGCAATATATGATAATATTAACACAAAATATACCAAATATTGTAAAGAAATAGATATAAGTCAGTGACTTTTATTAAATAAAAAAATACTTTCAATTTATGAATCTACTTTGTATATACTAATTATGAGATCTAAAATGCCAGCAGCAGAATATTTTACTGATTTGGTTACAAAAGAAGTTCTACCATTTTTAAGAAAAACTGGTGAAAATAAACTTAAATATAAAATGTAAATCCAAAAATATTAAATAATGATTAATTTAAAGAAGTTGGAAAATGTTAATAGAATCGTATTGAAAGGCTGTTGATGTTATTAATCAAAGAAATATTCCACAAACTTAAAATCATATTATAAGACCAAGTTGTATACTATTAAAATAATTTGAAGAAAATTTTGATGCCAAAGAAATAGTGTGAATACACACGAGATAAATATACAAATTGTGAGGAAATTTTACATTTTGAATAAGCCTAATCCAAGAAATGTAAATCAATAAATGAAAGAAACCTTAGATATCAGAGCTTGTGTAAATTATTTTAGAATAGATAATATTACAGAAAATGATTTATTATATAGAATTTGTGAACTCCATGAAGAAATTAATGCCTAAATTTTTGATGATGTGTCCAATACACCCCTGCCATACAGTAGAATAAAATGTAGTGTGTTTAAATTCAAGGCGGTGTATTCAGTAGACCTCTTAAAACCAATATTATTATATAAAACTATATTAATTTTATTTATTCAACTGTTATGTAAATTATCAAATCCCAGCCATCTGACATAAACTTTGTCACCTCCTGTTTTTGAAACTTTTTCATTTCAATATTGATCAGTATAATTAGTTTTCAAAATAATGTATTCATAAAAAGTCCTTGTATTTCTTCATCATTTATATATTTTGAAATATAAGCTGGTGCATCATAATTAAAAACTTTATCTATTTTAAATAATTCTTTTGACCAATTTGCTATACTGGAATAGGCTTTTTCATATATATATGTTAATTTATTTATTTATTTATACTTGTTCTAACTATACCATCATTATATTTGGGTTCAGGGTTTGCTTCCCCATCTTAGGTTTTTTAATATTTTTTCATTATTTTCAGAGTCCAGATCGGACTCTGGATTGTTGAAGATAATTCCAATAACTTTATTTACATCTATTGGTTTCATATTGTTATTTGTTAATTTTGTATTATTATATAATTTGTTAAAGTCACATAAATCTCATTGAAAGTAAATTTTTTCCAAAACAATTTATTTTTATGTTCTATAAAATATTTTAACAACACTAGCTTTAAGTTCTAAAAAATGCAATAATGGCTTATATTAAATTTTTTTGTTAATTCTTTAAATTTTGAATTACAAAATTCCGAATTGTTTGTAAATTTGTAGGATATAGATTTTTAAAAATGTATCCAAAAGTCTTCAGAACATTATCATCAGCTTTATCTTTACTAAAATAGCAAATGTATATTTAGAAAAAACAATAATGATTGTTAATACATATTTTTTACCTTTGTTTATCCTAGTTATTCCAATTAAATTTCCAGAATTCATTTCAATCAAATCGGCTTGCCATGTATCATCTAATCCATATGAAATAACACTTATTCTAGGAAAATGTATTATTACAGTTTTATATATTTAATTAATTATATCTTCACGAACACTCAAATTTTTTTATTCCAGGTTTTAAGAATGATTATTTTTTAGATCTCTATAAATAGCACATAATTTTTGTAATTTATTTTCCATTAGATGCATTCTCTATTTCGTATATTTTATTTCATTGTAATCTATATTTTAGGTATTTCCAGGGCCTCCAACCATAGGCCCTAAAGACCCATAATGAATAGAACATAAAATAGTAATCAAAACATTTTGTATTATGCAGATTCATTTTCACTCATTCTACACTAATATGAGAGATTAACATTTGAAATTTTTGATTTCTTTGCATTAAGTACACTTTTTTCCAGCTTCTTTAATAAAATCGAATTCATTATTTGTTTTTTTCTACTTCCAATTTTGACAATATTTACTCTTTTTCATTATAACATTTTTTACAACTTGATTTAATTATGTATGCGTAATTATTTACCCAACAATCTACATTTATTACAAATCTTTTGTGTATTTTTATAAATTGCTGTATTAATTCCTAATTCGTTGTTTTTTTTGTTTTTTTTTATATAATATATTTATACGGTATTGGTAATTTCTACATTTTTTCCAATACAATCTATGCTCAGTTAACATTTTAACAAATTAATCTATTTTCTTTAACTCTTTACATTTAGTACTACTCTTTTCTGTATTTTTAACAATTGCAGTATTGTTCTCCATTGTGGTGGTGATTTAATACATATATAATTGTTTTAAGAAAAATGTTTTTGTAAATTTAATTTTACTTAAAAATTGGTTTTGTCGAGTTTTTAAAGTAGAATATTACAAGTTTTTGAAGAAAAAAAAGTTTAGATAAATTTTTTTAGTATAATTTTAATAATTTAGAAAAAAAAGGGATTTCACTTTGTGCCGCTTTCCTTTTTGAATGGAATGGTTTTTTTTGGAACATAGGATCAAGTTTGGAACAGTTTCATGTAATTGTGTTATTTATTTTGTAATTTTGTAAACAAATAAGTAATTTTGATTTTAAAAATTTTTAATGAAAAATGTAGTGATTTTTGTAAAAAAGTTGGGTAAAAAATTATAAAAATTTATAGTCATTTGTGATATTCTAATAAGGTGGGTTAGTAGTGGGCTATCAACCACCTTTAAATGCTACTAATAATTGGCCATAATTTAATTTTTGATTGGGATCGCCGTATGAAAACGATTATAATTTAATGATCCAATACGTGGTAACGCGTGTATATGCCGTTTGTGTCATTGCCAGTTGTTTTTTTTTTGTAAACATTATTGCAAAATATATCGAATTCACTAAACACGCACTTCCCTCCAATTTGTTGCCCCTTTTCCTACATATTTTATTAGGTCTCAGTTTTAAATTGGTTTGGATTTATTGCTTACATGTGTAGGAGTGTACCTACCTACATACCAGGCCTATCATTGCTCGGCTACTTTTTGTGAGTATTACATGTTTTACAGTTGACTGCAGTGTTCCGTCGGAAGCCACTCTCCTTTAATGTATTGTCTGAGCCAATTAAGAATCCTCAAATTTACGTAGCGGCCGGCTGGTTTTTGGAGGGCGGCATTCCTTTACGATGCACAGATGCTCTTAGCTTGGACAGCTTACACCAACTTAAGAGAAGTTTGCTTCGAACAACGAGCATATAAACCTGATTCGAATCTCGGCTTCAAATGGTGACCTTCTGCGCATGTTTGGTTACATCCAACTGCACGATAAAGGAACTAGGGAACATGTCCCTACGTAATACAAAGAATTGAGCATTTGAGAAGAAGAACAGCGTTTTATACATGTAGTAAGCAAATAATCATGTTACAGCAAGAAGTAAACAAATGTATGTAGGATTTTTTTTCAACTTTTACCTAACTGTAGATAAACTTCTGACTCGGAACAATAATAAGATTATAGGCTACTGGAGCGCAGTCACCATGAATCTGATGCATTTTGTAGTACAAATGCCAGTTGTGATTAGAGTACAATGTGAATTTTTCTATTTCATTGGAAGGTTTTGTATTTAGATACCCCTAAACTTGTCTCCCAGAATCGCCATCTCGTACTGCGTTACAATTTTATTGGCGCATAAACCAAAATTGAACCACAGTTGCCACAAATGTGGTACATTTTAATAAATATTCACTAGTTGTGGTTAGAATGCAGTGTGCAGGCCATTCACGGTACTACACGCTTTTCTGAAGCCCTGTTAAAGTTCTACTTTTGCTTACTGATTACATATCCTTTGGATACATATATACGTAAACACTGCCATGTGACTTCTACGTTTTAACTATCAAATGCTTTATTTACTGGTTTCTGCTGTTCAAAGAATTCTGTCATATTTCCAAAACTGGTTCCTACGAATTTTCATAATTTAAGCCTACATCCATATTTAACAACTTTTTAACAATGGCTGTATTGGAAGAAAGTTATTACTGTTATTATTTTAAGCCTACATTGTTAACATATTTGTTTTACACAACATAGCACAATAAACGCAATTTATATTAATATTTTGCCGTGACTGTGTTTAACTCTGTAAGGGAAAGAACTCTAGTATTTAACCTCTTGTTATTGATATGTGTTTGGTTATTTCGTTCAAATGACCGCCTCAGTTGGAATAATTATTAAAACCAATGAACAACCAGTCCAATAAAAGGACACAGTAGATTCGAGTACGCAACTCGTGTCGTATTTTTTTGTATGTAGCAATGACGAACTTAATATATAGTGGTGAACATGCACACAAGTAGGCCTACCATAACTTTTATTCCACTCACATTTCTATCCATTGGTACATACTGTTTTCTGGGTTATTTAATTATTTATTTAAATTTATCTAGCTGGGCTTAGTATTTGTTGGGATTGTGGCAAACATTCAAATCACAGAAACGTAAGCACATTACAAAGTTGTGTTTCAAATACCTAAGGAAAAGTTACAACTTCGTGATAAAAAAAACAGACCTGACTTTCATAAAAACCAATTTCGTCTTTAAAACGGTTCACGGTTAAAACGTATAAATTTCGCATGCCCAATATTTGCAATCACACACACACCGACACACCATTATGTAAAGACAACAATACTTTTTTGCATGCAGCGGTCACGGTGCACTTTTAAGTATATTTATTTCTGCCATGGAAAAACTGATTTATGACAACATCGTAACTTGCCTAGGTAGGTTTAAATATTCAAAGTGTACAAACTTGATGTGGTAATTTTAAGTATTTTTCACAAGAAGAGAAATTAACGCTTCGTTCAGCAACACGCCGCATCATGTCACCAACCACTACTTCTGCCAACTTCGGATTTGTAACAATGCCACCATCACATATAAATATATTACAATAATTCAAAAATAAAATCTCGTTTCAGTTTTATATTACAAATTCAAAAATTATTAGTTTTGTTCTAATAAGAATAAAATATACAAAAATTTAAAACATATATAATTTTCCTGCTATTACTAGTGGTGCGAAACTTCACGAGAGAAAGGGTCAGAGAGAGAGAGAGAAAGTGTGTGTGAGAGAGAGAGAGAGAGAGATAAGTTCCGCTCCTACTATTCAAGTTTCTTTCTTCCTCAGACAAAAGAAAATCACCATTTCACTACGGCCTATTCACCGTAATTTGCGCTGATATTTTTAACTTTAACAATGAAATATGTTTCCTTCAGTGCTACCTAAAAATTTGAATATATCAATAGACAACATTTAATTTACAAATAGCATACCAACTAGGTTAAAAAAATATTTTAACTGTGAACTATTTCTTACTAGCCGTTGCCAACACATCGCTGCTCTCGCTGTTTTTAATTTGTATTTAATACAAAATAAATATTACAAGTTATAGAGAAGATACTATTTGAAAATTTCATTTATTCAAGTTAATCACGTGTTATTTATATATTTGCCGTACACGTTCTTAAAATAACAGGTTGACATGTTACTGTTAGGGTGATTTTTTCAAAGGTTCGTTTAAAAACATCCGAAGAAAAGGTGGATGGACTATAAATGTTGATTCGAACGCATTGTTACTGTTTCTGCTTCGTTGGAAGTTTTCGGATCTCCATATTGTTCTGAGTCAGGAGTTTATTGGTGCGTAGACAAAAACTGGACAGCAGTTGCCATGAATGCTATACATTTTAAAGCACATACACTAGCTGTGATTTCAGTGAATTTGGCATTTTTGATACGTATTGTTACAGTATGCCTGAGGGGCGTATCCGAGTTCATGAGAGACGGAGGTCTTAATAAAACTAAAATAACTAAAATCTATTTTTTATTTACTCACACAGATATTATTTACAACATTAAATTATCTATCTTCACTACTACTCTTTTAATTTCCCAGTGATCACAGAATTTAATGCCTTTCTCAACTCTAATACAGTGATTCTTAATGCTTTTGTTTAGTTATAGTCCATTAACTCACATTCATTATTAACACATGTTTAGTCTGTTTGTTATCATCATTTGAAATGTCTTACACTCATTAATCCAGTTTCATAGTGCCGCCTGCCTCTTAACTGCACCGATGCTCACCATCGAAGATTTTACTCCTGCTGGTTACTTCTATCGCCACTCGTTGCTTTTTTGGCTTGTGGTCTTTAGCTTAAGGTCAAACACTCGCCCGAGCTCCCGACTCTCATAAACTATCGGCTCTCAGAGGCCCGTAACATTTAATTAATATCTCTGGCCCTGATCTTGAAAGTTTGCCGCACCCCCAGTCACGCTGAGAGAAAGTAGGTCATTGGCCAGAACATTCCTTCAGTTAAATGCAGAAATTCAATCAGCTGAAAGTCAGGAGTGCATAAATCGCAAAAGGCTTTTTGCGGCAGCATACAGAGGTATGCACAGTTTGACACTTTTTGTAATAAGATATCTGCTTCTTGGATTATCACTTGCCTTATCTTCAAACATTCCTTCACTCTCGCGAGCAGGAAGGGACAAGGGGAGCGACGAAGGCCTGCGACACGTAACACTGCCCCCTTCTAAAGTCTGTTCGTTCCGAACAGACTCTGCAGGTTCCAGACCTTCGTAGAGTGCCAGTCTGTCGATGTGGACAACCTTCGACTTCGCCCGAGAGCCTTAACAACAAACCCAAAAGACCACATCATTGATATTATTCTGAGTTCTGTAGGGACCTTCCCAGCATTTCTGAAGAGTCGAGTACACCTTTATCCTCTGTGGGTTGTACAGCCATACCATTTGTCTTTGAAATGCCTCGCCCGAGATTCTCCTGTCCTACCAGGTCTTCATCCGGTCACTATATCTAAAAGGCTCTTGCTGTGTATTAACCACCACAGAGGAATCTTAAAAATCCTCAGTAGGTTCCACTGCTGCTGTGTTCGATTCTCTCAATCTGTTATAATGTGGTTGCTTGTGCCTTAAAGAATGACTAATCCCTTTATTACCAGTTTTAAATGATAATGCAACTACATGATTTCCTTCCGCATCTTACGTGTACGAATCTGAAAAATTCTGGCACTTTCGGTGGATGCCGCAGGTTGTGGTTGGATCCCCGTCCGACATACCCTAAAGCCCTTGGAGCTCCTGTCAACTGCCTAACTCCCTTCCCGAGGTAATGCAGTGGGTCCTTTGCCGATAGAAGCACTTCCTCCAGGGAACTGCGATCCTCAGAGTTATAAGAGGGACCATAGTATCACTCGCTCCATGCCATGGACTCCTTTCACTGCTATAGCACAGTGTGTGTAAGGTATCTGGATAGTACTCGCAGGTCATAGTGTGCATTTTCCAACTGCTTTGTAAGGTGAATAGCTTGCAGCATCAGCTCGTCGGTGTGGTGTCTCAGTTATTCAGTTGTTGGATGTATGCACAAAGCTCACAAGTTTCTTTACGCTAGTGCTTGAATGTGCTCATTGAAGCCATTTGTTCTTCATCTCACTGCCACTTTTCTCGCTGCTGCTGCTCCTGTTTCTGCTGTTGTTGTGCGCAATTGGCTCTCAGGTGCCCTGGCTGTCCACATGACCAACACTCAGGTTGTTTTCGTGGGGAGCGGCGAGGCTCTATAGCACAGCTTCTGGAAGCGATGTCCCTCATAAAAATCGGCATCTCCTTCAATGTCTTCTTGATGCCGTTATTGTCTTCGTTCGGTGTTTTCGCCCATTCCGGACGTTGATCTGCAGTCACCTGTCTTGCTGACTCCATCTCCAGTGCTTAGGCCAGGGCGTTTTGCATGGTGTGGGGTGCAGTCAGACATACCGCTTGCGTACCTCTGTGTCAGCTATGGCACCGATGAAAAAGCCGACTATTATGATATCACATGCCTCCTCGGGGCACCCTTCCAGAGATACGTGGGAGAGCCGCACAGTGTCTCGCCATAGCTCCTGCGAAGGCTCACTTGGTCACTGGGTGCTGCCTCGCAGTTGGGCATGATGGGCATGTCGCTGGTATCCATCGCTAAAAAGTAACTCCAAGGTTAACACCAGTGTATGGTACTCCAGTCGATGCTGTTCTGACAGAGATTGTAGTTTGCTCAGAGTGGGACCTCTTAGTACAGCCGTAAGCTTGCTGCTCGGCTGACCAGCCATTCTGGGTCACGACTTTTTAGCCTACTTTTCGAAGGAAAGAAAGGCTTATGAGATCACTTCTCTGTCTGTGTGTTTTTGAATGTGTTAACCGAATTTCACCAAACTTGGCACACATATAATATTTAGTAAGGACACCTGACATTTATATTTTTCAACCATATTCTGCACTTACTTTCAAAAAGGCTTCCATTTTAAAATTTGGGGTGATAAGTCATATCCCTGGAGCCATCCAACCATTTATAACCATTGTATGCTGGCAGATCATTAAGTGATCGTAAAATTTTCGAGATGTATATTGTTGTTGCTCAGCCTTTTTGTAAAATAGCAACAAATGTATAAGTTAACATTTTAAACTATATCTTGAAAACTATTAAACCAATACTCACCCAATGTGACAGGTAAGTAATACTATGATAGGTCAAGTAAACCATAAGTTATTGATCTCGATTATATACTTATTTTCAAAATGGTGGCCATAGAAATATTTTAGGTTTATTTGTTACAATTACCATACCATTGAACCAATTTCGACCAAATTTTGTATACTGAAAGTTTATATTACAAATATACGAACATATAAGAACTTTTGTCGCCAAATTATGAAATCAATTCCAACATAACTCTGTATAATGACAGTAGATACTACAACTATTAACAGTATCGACATGAAGCATTTTTGTCCACCATTTTGTAGAATATCACAAATAAATAAAGTTCTAATGTCATACATAGGGAAACAATTAACCAATTCTTATTAAATTTGGCAAAACAAGTAGTACTGCGGCAGATGATGTAAAATTGTATGTTTTATGTATGTCAGACACTATTTCCAAATTGGCGGACATTTAGCTATTAATGCTATATCGTCGAAACACTGTAATCATTTTCACCTTATCTTTAAATCCCGGCAGTATATATAACAACTGTCAACTGTATCTCCATGGAGCATCTTTTGACAGCAATTCTGCAAGTTAGAGCCATGTGAATAAATTAAGATTTTTTTTGTCATATCTCAGAAAAAAATTTACCGAAACCTATCAAATTTGGCAAACAAGTAGTACTCAGGCAGATGATGTTAAGTGGTATGTTTTAAGCATTTTAGACACTTATTTTCAAAATGGCGGCCATAAAGTCATTTTTAGCTTAGAATGCTTTATCGTCGAAACCATGTACTCAATTCCAACTTTACTGTTTATGCTGGCAGTTGATATTACAACCATCTACTGTACCTACATGGAAAATCATTTGTTCTCCATTTTGGAAGATATGGCCATGCAAATAAATAAAGTTTTTATGTCATATATCGGGAAACAATTAATAGATTCCTTCCTAATTTGGTTAACAAATGGGACTGCAGTATGTAGTCTAAACTGGTTTTTTTTAAGTAGGTCAGGCACTTATTTTCAAAGTGTTGTCTTTATAAATATTTTAGCTCAGAATATTTTACTAACATAACGAATTCCAACTAACTATGTTTGTTGGCAGTACATATCACAGCCATCAAACCTGTCTATGCAGAGACTCATTTCTCTGTCATTTTGTAAGATAACCCCACCAATAAAAATAAAGTTTTTAACTTATATCTCGGGAAACAATCAACTTATTCTTTCAAGATTTGGCAAATATGTACTGTGGCAGGCCATATTAATAGATGTACTTTTTAAGTATGGCATACTAATTTTCAGAATGATGGCTATAAATTAATTTTGATTTTGTCTACTATATCTACGAAACCATGTAATCTATTTTAAATTAAGTTTGCATAATGGCAAAGTACAATCATCGAATGTGCTACTACATTTCCTTTTTCCCTCGATTTTTGAAGACCGCCACATGAAAATTATGGAGATTTTGTGCCATTTCTCGAGGACCAATCAACCGATTCCCATCAAATGTTAAACTGGAACGTTTCAACTAATTTGTAACAAATTGTGCACTCCATAAATAATACAAAAGTCCACGTAAACTTTCGTGATTTAAATGGGCTTGACAATGCTAATCAAAATGGAAGCTTCATAAATAAATTTTGTAAGTTTGCCACACACATAAAAAATCAAACCAAATTCAACCAAAATTTGTTTGCAAGCAGAATACATTAGAAGCATAGTTTATAGTGTGAAGCCCCCTATTTTTTTGGCAAATTTTGTTAGATAGCGTTAAATAAGAAAATAGATTATTTTATGCCATATCTCAGGGAGTAAGCAACCTATTTCCACCAAATTATTCCCACAAGTAATACTATGTTAGGCCAAGTAAACTTACATGTTTTAAGTGGCTCAGCCACTTAATGTCGGTCCTGTAAATTTTTCAGGTTATTAAACCCTATCATTCGAAACATTAGACTCGTTAAATCCGATGTTGATTCACCGAATCCGACCTCCGTATGCACCGGATTGCACGCTAGCTTATTGTACAAGGTTTTCTGGGTTAAATTCCTGGGTAAGGCACATGTGTATTTGTAATTGTCTCATTACTATTAAATACGTTTCTGGTTTCATTTCTAATGTAATTGCTTTCAAGGAGAAGTCGAGTCCTACCTACCAACTCAACTTTTAAGAACTTATTTAAATATTAATTGCACCCATATTGAGGAAAGTAGGCTCATTAGTTATATCAGCAACTTCTTGTTTTTTCCTCTAAATATGTTTTCCCTTGTGACATTAGAAGAAAAATTGCTGAATTTTTGCGTAAATATTGGTCAGGAAATAATTAAATAAAGTCGACTTCAGTTAAGAGTCCTAAAATTTCTTCCTTGGCAAATATGATATATGACAGGTATCAACGGGACATAGCCCATGTTTAGCCTACTTTTTGAATANAATTTCTTCCTTGGCAAATATGATATATGACAGGTATCAACGGGACATAGCCCATGTTTAGCCTACTTTTTGAATAAAACAAAGGCTAATGAGATCACTTACCTGTCTGTGTTTATGCGTGTGTGTCAGTGTGTGTGTCTGTGTGTGTGCTGTGTGTGCTGTGTGTGTGCTGTGTGTGTCTGATCGTGTGTCTGGGGCCCTTATCTGAATTTCGCCGAACTCGGTACACATATAGTAGTAAGTAAGTACACCTGACTTTTACATTTTTCAACAACGNTTATCTGAATTTCGCCGAACTCGGTACACATATAGTAGTAAGTAAGTACACCTGACTTTTACATTTTTCAACAACGTCGCGCACTTACTTATAAAATGGCGACCATTTAAAAATTTTGTTTGACATGTCTTATTTCGGGAACCATTCCACCGATTAAAACCAAACTTCGTGTGCTGGCAGAGCATCAAGTAAGCATAAAATTTTGTGATGGATATTGTTGTTGATCCACCATTTTGGAAAATTACATTAGTTGAAGAAATAAAGATTTTACATTATATCTCGATAAATATTAAACCAATTATTACACAATTTGGCAGGTAAGAAATACTATAATACACCAAGTAAACATCGGTGATTCAACTTTATTAAGTACCCATTTTTAAAATGGTGGCTTTAAAATTTTTAGGTTAATTTGTTTACCTACCATATCATTTAAACAATTTTGACCAAATTTTGTATAGGTACTTAAAGTATATGTTACAAGAATCATATATACCACCATAACCACTTTTGTTGGACATTTTATAAGATAGTGCTATGCGAATAAATTATGTTTTTATATCATATCTCGGGAAACAATACGCCAACTCCTATCAAATTTGGCAAACAAGTTGTACTTCAGCATATGATGCGAAATTGCACGTTTTAAGTACGCCAGACAATTATTTTTAAAATGGCAGACATTTAGTTATTTATCTTTTCATGCTATATCGTCGAAAACATGTAATCATTTCCAACTTATAATTATATGCTGGCAGTAGATATTACAACTATCAACTGTATCTACACAGATAATCTTTTGTTCGCCATTTTGCAAGATAGCACCTTGTAAATAAATAAAGTTTTTATGTCATATCTCCGGAAACAAGTAAAGGTGAAACGGGTTCAATCCCCGGCTGGGTCACTCCCGGATTTTCGCATTTGGGAATCCTGCTGGACAATGCCACTGGTCGACGGGTTTTCTCGAGAATCTCCCATTTCCCCAGCCCTTTCATTCCAGTGCTGCTCCATAATCACCTCAATCACCCTCATTGGCTCTCAAGACCTTGCTTTTAAGAGCCGCCCAAATTTCTTCACTCACTCACTTGAGAAACAATTGACATATTTCTAATAAATTTGGCAAACAAATAGTACTGCAGCAGGTGGTGTAAACTGGTATATTTTAAATAGGTCAAGAACTTATTTTCAAAATTGTGGCTACATAAATATTTTAGCTCAGTGTATTTTATCAACGAAAAAAAATTCCATCATAAATTTGTATACTGGAAGTGCCTATTAACAACCATCAAATTTGTCTATGCAGAGCCTTTTTCTCTGCAATTTTGTATAATAGCCCCACCAAAAATTTTTTAGTTTTTATCACATATCTCGGTGAACAATCAACCCGTTGATATACAAAATTTGGCGAAGATGAACCGTGGTTGACCATATTAATATATTTATTTTTTAAGTGTGATACACTTATTTTCAGAATGGCGGCTATAAAATCGTTTTATTTTTGTGTGCTATATCTACAAAACTGTGTACTCTATATTAATTTGACTTTGTATAATGACAGTATACAATCACCGAATATGTCACTACATTGCTTTTTTGTCCTCCATTTATGAAGATTGCCATATGAATATTATGGAGGTTTCATGCCATATATCTAGGTTCAGTCAACCGATTCCCACCACATGTTAAACTGAAACATTTCAACTAATTTGTTCCAAATTGTGCACTCCATAAATGCTACAGAAATCCATGTCAATTTTTTTATAATTTTAATGGGTCAGTCAACGATGTTCAAAATGGCGGCATTATAAATAATTAATTTAATTTTTACCACTTATATTAAACCATTTAACAAAATTCAACCAAACAATTTATGTAGACAATGTACATTAAAAGCATCGTATATAAACCATTTTTTTTTTTTTTTGCAATTTGATACAACAGCATCAAATAAGAAAATAAAATATTTTATGCAATAACTCAGGGACCAAAAATACTCGATTTACACCTAATTCTTCACACAGGTAGCGTGACATTAGGCCACATACACTTACATGTTTTAAGTGGCTCAGGCACATATTTTCAAAATGATGGCCTTCTAAATATTTACCTATCACTCGAAACATTAGACTTATTAAATTCGAAGTTTATTATCTTAATCCGACCTCCATAATGCAGTGCATTGCATGNTAATCCGACCTCCATAATGCAGTGCATTGCATGCTAGCTTATTGTACGAAGTTTTCTGGGTTCAAGTCCTGAGTAAGGTCCGTGTGTATTTTTAACCATCTCACTACTGTTGCATAAGTTTGTGGTTTCATTTATAATGCTATTTCTTTCAAACAGAAGTCGAGTCCTGCCTATCAACTCAGATTTTAAGAACTTATTTAAAAATTAATTGCACCCATGTTGAAGAAAGTAGGCTTCTTAGTTATATCAGTAACTTCTTGTTCAAACTGGTTTAAGCACTCCACCTAAGAAGTTTAGATATCTTAAGAGGCGGTCTTAATTGAGGCCCCGTTCCCCACTCCTGGCTCTGCGACACCAATGCTACAGAACGGCTGACTATGGTTGCTATGTTGGTTACAACTTTCACTGATTCCCCACTTTTGTCGGTTGCCTGTGTGATAATAGTGGAACTCCGCTGGTGAAGAAATTCCTGCCATTCCTTCTTCNTTCCCCACTTTTGTCGGTTGCCTGTGTGATAATAGTGGAACTCCGCTGGTGAAGAAATTCCTGCCATTCCTTCTTCATTGCACTTATATCCTGTTTGACTTCGTTCTTGGTCCTGTCCGTCCTTTCACCAATACTTTCCATCCTCCCACTTACACTGTCAATTTGCTCGTCCACACAGTCAATTCTCGTAATCACACACTTGCTAATGCCTTCTATTTTCCTGTCTACGTTGTCTATTTTCTTATCTACTAAATCACTTACATTAGTTATCTGGCCATTTACATTCCCGTTTACACTATTTACAGTTTCCTTCACACTATTTACATTTTCTCTAAAGCTATTTACCTTTGTGCTTACTTGGCTAATCGGTCTTTTAATTAATACTCGCAGTTCTTATATTTCTGCTGACATTTTTTTAGTTATCATTCACTGTGGTAGTTGTACAAAACAGTCTTAAGTTTTCACTATTATAATTACCTAAATATTCTTAATTTATCTAGTTACTAGCCTACTGCCTACGTTNAACAGTCTTAAGTTTTCACTATTATAATTACCTAAATATTCTTAATTTATCTAGTTACTAGCCTACTGCCTACGTTGGTTTACAACTGATTAATTATTAATTGCCTCCATCCCTTTTCTGACACCAGCGTTACAAGGCATCAGAGGGTCGTATTCGAGTTCGTGAGAGATGGAGGTCTTGATTAAATTAAAATAACTAAATTTGGTTTTTTAATTTACTCACACAGCTATTGTTTACCACATTAAATTATCTATCTCCACTATTGCTCTATTTATTGCTCAGTGAGCGCAGTATTTAATGTCTTTCTCAGTTCTTATTAATGTCCTTCTCAATGTGTCTGTTTGGCCATGTCCAATTAACCCACACTCATCATTAACACATGTCAGTCTGTCTGTTGCCATCATTTGAAATGTCTTACACTCACACATCCTGTTCAATAGTCCTGCCTGCCAGTCGCACTCTTCACTGCACCGATGCTTAACGCCACAGATTTTACTCCCGCTGGTCACTTCCGTTGCCACTTGTTGCTCTTCTGGCTCGTCTATTGTTTAAGGTTCGCTCAATAACCCAAATTCCCGACTCATAAACTCTCGGCTTGGAGGCGCGTCATGCTTAAATAATATCCCTGACCCTGATCTGTACGATTTGCCGCACCCCAAGTCACGCTGAGAGAAACTAGGTCACTAACAAACACATTCCCTTAGTTAAACACAGAAATTAAATCAGCTGAAGGTCAGGAGCGCGCGTGCCGTAAAAGGTTTATCGCACAGTGGCATGCAGAGATATGCACAACAGGACTCTTTTGGTAACCAGATATGCGCTTCTCGGATTATCAATTGCCTGACCTTCAAGCGTTCCTTCGCTCACGTGAGTAGGACGGGGCAAGGGGAGCGATGGCGTCCTGCAACATATAAATATATAAAGGTTTTTAATCTAGATGGTTTTAAATTTATTTCCCAGTATCAGCATATAAATCTGAGTTACAAGTTTACCAGCGCTTACAAACATTCTGCAATCGTCATGAAGCTGGTACATAACAATCACAATTTTGTTACTATCTAAACAAGAACTAGGTTCATACATTTGATAGAAATTGCGTTTGCTGTGATTATAGTATATCATGTATACAAACATTTCATGGNAGAACTAGGTTCATACATTTGATAGAAATTGCGTTTGCTGTGATTATAGTATATCATGTATACAAACATTTCATGGAAATAATTTGTTAATGAAAATTGTTTAATTTAGCATAGTCCTTAGTATTATCTCAAAACATTAAATAAACACATGTATTTACACTTTATTGTTAGTATACTTTCAAAAAAATTTTAATATCGCTATTATGCTGTGTGTTGTACCATAGAAACTAGCGAGTTGAAATGTTATCATGTAAAACAAAATTTAACATACTAGGACAGTACATATTTTGCTAGAGGGATATCCTTAGTCTATAATAGAAGCATCACTCCTCTAGAATAGAAGCATCACTTAGTGATTTTATTGGTGATATATTGGCAGAGTAAAGTTGAAGCTGCGATTCGAAGCTTATTTCACCTCGGTCTTATGCCGGCGTCAACCATATGACTAAACAAGTCAATGCAGGCTTTCCCATTGTGGCAATTTGCACTGGTTAAAGTGTCAGTGTGTCTAGTTACCAGGAAATACGGGAAAAGTATGGGACTTGAAATGCTGCGGAAATGTACGGGAATTTTTCTGAATGCTGGAACGATTTCCTTGTTTATAAAATCGGCTTTGGAACTTCATTAACAGCGCCAAGGGAACTAAATGGTAAAGAATCCGAATTTCTTTTAAAAGTTGGAATACCAGAGCGCGTTAGTAATGACGTCGAGGTTTCTTTCATCTCGGTTAAGTACTCTAAAAGTTTGTAATTAATAGTAGTGGTACCCCTGAGATTGTATGGAGTGTGCTGTCTCCTATTCTTGAAATACTCGCGTCACTGGATAAAAGAAAAATAGACGAATTTTTCCTCTTGTGGCCCCACTTGGCACGGCAGTCAATGTAATGTGTGTAAAGTGTAAATCTTAATGAAACGAGATGACTTCCTCGTGCTCACTAAACATAACAGCATACAACAATGGGATACACAAAATGTAATGCAAATGATAATTATCTGAGGAAGAAAGCGGTTCTGTACACCTCTGTTAATTTGAGGATGACGTTGTGATAGCTGTAGTATGTGTAACAAATGTTCTGGGTAGAGCGCAAACACTAGCAGCGAGGTCACGATCGTCCAAATTGTGTACTAGATTGGTGTGCTTATTGAAAATCAGAATGATTGCCCCTTTTACTCCTCAATTACACAAAACTGTGTGAGAACTGGAAATCAGATTCACCTTAGTGACAATGGAAGGCAGTTCGACGAGTTACTTATGCCCAGGCCCGTCCAGACTGTAAGTAGGAATACACACACTCGGAAGTAACATGTACCATTTGTACACCCAGCAACACAGCAGTCTGGTAGTAAAAATATGTGAGGACAGAATAAACACATTCACAAACAGAAACATTAGGACAAAATCTTGCTTCTACACTGAAGAGCCAAAAAAACTGATACACCTGCCTAATATCGTGTGAATCCCCCCCCCCCC
>NQII01001369.1:313198-454142 GCA_002778355.1 Clitarchus hookeri
ACTAATGTCTGAAGGTATGCAGGAGGCCATTCACACCATGAATCCTGCAGGGCAGTCCACAAATCCAATCTGCGTCAATTTGAGGAAGGGTTGCACGTCTGTCACGTTTAATGATTCTCGTCAGTCGTCCTTTGTCCCGTTCTTTCACGATCTTTTTTCGGCCGCAGCGATGTCGAAGATGTGGTGTTTTACCGGATTCCCGATATTCACGGTACACTGGTGAAATGGTCGTACGCGAACATCCACATGTTATCGCTACCTTGGAGAAGCTATGTCCCATCTGTCATGCGCCGACTATAACACCACGTTCAAACTCACTTAAATCTTGATAACCTGCCATTGTAGCAGCAGTAACCGATCTAGCTGCCGACCGCATCGTATTACTCTGATTGGTTCCATACCTCTGTTATTTGCATACGCACGCCTATACCAGTTTTTTTGGCTCTTCAGTGTATAATACTACTGTCTTACAATTTAAAAAAAAGAACTTCGAAGCATCATGTTAGTACGTTTTTACAATATATAACAATAGCATCGAAAATAATTATTTTTGTATGGTAATGATGTGGTTAATGCAACAGTTAATGCAGTTATAAAAACTTTTTAATGTGTACAGGTAAACAATTGTGACATTTTTGGGGACATAGTAGACCCACAAAAGTTATGTATATGGGTTTTGCATAGCTTACCTGTTTAATATTGAAGAGGACATAATGATACAATAAGCAGAACGCCGAAAATTAAATAGATAATATACGAGGATTTCGGCCGCTTTGTTTAAGTCGGACGCCATGTTGTATAGCCTTGTAATGCTGTAGTAAAGTAAACAAATGCGATCGGCATTCACCTGTCTGCTGTGGCTGTGTAGACGTTATAGTTTAGTTTGTTGGTATATGCATTACTGTGATGTTCGTGGCGAGTGAAATGTTGCTGCGCGCGTGAGTTGTGATGTTCGAATCCGACCTTGTGAATGCTTGTGATTTAAGAATGGAGAATGCAAGTACGAGTGCTTCTGTGCTTGGTATTCGTCTATATGGTGGGTGTTTCTGGACGTTAGCCAGTTTATTGAATTAACGTTGTTTTGGCCACTGCTGTTTGATTATGTAGTAGATCATGGTCTGTTGTAGAATGAGGTAAGGTGCAGCTCATGCGCGACATTAGTGGAATTGGCAGAGGACAGTGAATTTTTTCGCTGCCAATGGTCATTTCGAATACGTGTCGGTAAGAAATATAGAAAGGTGCTTTGTAATTGTAGAAACTCTTTTCGGCACAGCTCGTGGTTTGGAAAAAGTAAATTAGGTGTAGCGCTGATTTGTAAAATATCATATATTTTTTTCTTACTATTCCACATTTTCGCACCAAGTTTATTAGTAGAATGTGTAATTAGTATGGTTACCGTCGTTGATTGGTCGTTCTTTTGTCGCGAGGTTATGATTGACGGGTGCATGTGACTGGTGTATGAGTAATAAAATGATGGAAAAAAAAGAGGGGACCTTTCGTTTAGATACTCGTAGATGAGGCTAAATTTGAGAAGCGCAAGCATTTAAGGGCCACATCGTCCAGGGGCAGTGGGTTTTCGGCGGGATCAAGAGACACTTGCTAATAGTATATTTCTTGTTCCTGTCGAAGATCGTGCTAGCAGGACGCTTCTGAACGTAATCACGCAATTCACAGAGCCGGGAACAACAATTATATGTGACTGTTGGCGAGCGTATAATTATCTTTCAAGAACACGACTATAAGCACCTTCGGGGGAATCATAGCACGAATTTCGTTGATGCTGATACAGGAGCGAACACCCAAAGAATAGATCGTGTGTGGCGGGATGTGAGGCACGGTCTTCCTCGGTTTGGCAGGAGGACGCCGCACTTCGTGCAGTACCTGGTGGAGTTCATGTTTTGCCGCCGGCGAACGTGAGCGCATGCACCACATCCTAATCGTCGCGGGAAAATTGTACCCACCGCCTACTTAGCAGAGTCAATTCACATACTTCCGGTATGTTTTATTATGTGCGGTAAATGTATATGACAGGTTTTTGCATTTTGGGGTATGTCGTCAAGGGTTTGTATATTACTGTATGTGTAGCTATTTCTAATGTAGCAAACCTAACCGAATACAACCTAACTTAACGATATATAACGCACAGGTGTTATTTGCACTGCCGCACGACGAAATGATCGCAAACAGTACCACTGTGTTTACATTTCGTGTTAAGCAATGTTCGATTAGGGCTTTTTGCATTTAACGTATTTACATAAGGAAAGGATTTAACGATAACGTACATATTTTACACATATTTTACACCACAATTTCCCTGATCTTCATAGCCTTCCCCACTATCGTATTTATGGTTTGTATTAATTTGTTTTGTGTATTTATTTTAAACTAGCTGACCCAGCGGGCTTCGTAACGCCTAAGAGTCAATGAATGTCGTGTTAACTTTTAGTTTAGCTTTATTTAGGATTTTATTAACATAAAATAATATTAATACCCTAAATGTATAAAGTTCAATAGTTTATTAGGATAATATATATAAAGAAAATAAAAAATCAATAAAAGTACAAAAATCAAGTATTTCAATGGCGTGTCAGCTGTATTTTGCTGCATGGGTTGTACTCGCGTTAATTTTCTTCAGTGAAGCACCTTGTGATATACGACATTTTTCGTTTTGTTATCAGGCGCAAGAACAAATAAAGCCGATGGTTTGCCGACGCGTGAACATGCCACGTATAATGGACCATGAGAAAAACATGCATTTTCTAGATTCAGACCAGAAACACTCAATGATTGGCCTTGAGATTTGTTAATCGGCATAGCGAATGCAAGACTAATCGGAAATTGAAGTCGTTTAAACTCAAAGGGCATATCTATTGGGATCATAGGAATCCTCGGAATGAGAACTTCCTCATCTTTGAATTTTCCTTTGAGTATCGTCGCGTGAATCACATTGGTCATCAGTTTTCTTATCACCAAACGCGTTCCATTGCATAGTTTTGGTTGGTTTATATTTCGAAGCATTATTACTACCGAGCCAACCTTCAGTTGTAAATTGTGCGGTGGTAAGCCAGGCACATCCAAGGAGTTTAAAAATTCAGTTGGATAGTTGGTAGCTTCGTCTTCGTTTATTACACAGTATATATATTTGAATGAATGCAGATTACCAACTATTTGATTCTGAATTACTATATTTAAGTCATCCACATCTTTGTTCTTAGGCGCCAGAATTGCTCTCTCACTCAACCATGTTATTTTTGTTATTAGCAATGATGTTCGGAAACACTTTCTTGATGAGCTCGCCTTTCGATGAGATGAAATTGCAATAATTCGCAGGAAATGAAATCAATCTGCTTGATTCGTCGACAGGAACATGGCCATTACCGATAGTCAGCAATTTCTTGGAGAAATCTCCAGCAGATGGATCGTTCAGCAATGCAACTCTCATGTTTGCTGCCAGCTGAAGTTTCTTCACATAGCGCCACAGATTTGATGATTTGAGGCTAGCGTTTATTTCATCGGCAGCAGTCGATCTTGGAATGATTGGCAGTGTTTGGTGGAAGTCGCCAGACAGTAAAATCATTGCGCCTCCAAAACATCTCGAGTCATTGCGCAGATCTTTCAATGTTCGGTCAAGTGCTTCTAATGCGCGTTTGTGCGCCATTGTGCATTCGTCCCAGATGATGATTTTAGATGCTACTAAAACCTTGGCCATTGCGGAGCGTTTCGCAATGTTACATGTCGGTTGTTCAGTAGTTTGAAGGTTTAACGGCAGTTTAAACGCTGAATGAGCCGTACGGCATCCTTCTAACAATGTGGCCGCTATTCCAGAAGAAGCAACTGCTACCGCAATGTCGGATCTCGCTCGAACAGTGGCCAAAATCAATGACATGAGGAATGTCTTCCCAGTTCCACCGGGGCCATCCAGGAAAAATATGCCACCCTTTCCCTCATCAATTGCCTTGATTAATGTATCATACACTTCCTTCTGTTGGGGGTTCAACAGGGTCTTCGATCAAGAGCAAAGCCTGGTTATGCATCTCATAATTCACCTGAAGATCGGGATTTCTTGAACTGACACGAATTCTATGTAAAATGTCTTCTGACATGTCATATTTGTATTTGTTCCACAGGTCACGTGGATTCGATGGGAAGCATGTCGAAATTATGATAGCAAATAATGGGCGTATCTGACTTGGAGTTGCAGAAATAATTGCTTCTGCGATTGTCATGTCCCAATGAGTATCGTTTTCAAGCAAATTGAGCTCTGGCATGCAGCACGAAATGTTGGGTACACTATACCATTAACAGTTCGTAGTGATTCAAATGATGTTGGCCCACGAACATTCACCACCAACAACCGCAAATAGAAGCATTCATCATTCTTCGGATGAACTGTGTAAATACGACCAAGAGCATCAATAAAACGCACATCCGGATGACCAGGAACCGCATCGCCTTGCTTCCGACGTTGAAATTTCTTCGATGAAGCGTTCCAAGTGTAATAATGTGGCAGCTTCAAGTCCAGCCATTCTCGAGTTATAAATGGTGTAACTAACCCGACTTTGTTTTATAGATAAATATATGTTTATTCATGTTAGCATTCCTTATTTATTTTAGAGGCAATACTTGAACTTCAGTTAATGTCATGGCAAAAATATCATCCATATTAAATTTATGAGAAAATTAATTTACGTTATAATTATTTTTTCTGAGAACTTTTACGATGTTTAAATAGCCTATATGTTATTCCGGGTACAGACAAATCCAAAACATCCAAAATCATTGAAATCGGTCCAGCCATTCTCAGGTTATAAATGGTGTAACTAACCCGACTTTGTTTTATAGATAAATATATGTTTATTCATGTTAGCATTCCTTATTTATTTTAGAGGCAATACTTGGACTTCAGTTATTGTCATGTCAAAAATGTCATCCATATTAAATTTATGAGAAAATTAATCATTGAAATCGGTCCAGCCGTTCTCGAGTTATAAATGGTGTAACTAACCCGACTTTGTTATATATATATATGTAGCAAACCTAACCGATTTCAACCTAACTTCCTAATATGTAATGCACAGATGTTGTTTACACTGCAGCACGGTGTATTTACACATCGTGATATTAGGTAATGATCGGTTAGGTATTTTTGCATTTAACGTATTTACATACGAAAATATAACGATAACGTTCATATTTTACGCCACAATTTTCCTGATCTTCCCAGCCCTCCCCACATATCACATTTGTGGTTTGTATAGCAACACTCCACTCACCACGAACTGCACCGTATTGCATCTCAACTGTAACTAACCTACGGTACCGTCTACACATCCACAGCAAACAGGTGACTGCCTATTCACAGACAGTGATTTACGTTACTGCAGTATTACAGGACTATACAACATGGCGTTCGACTTAGATAAAGCGGCCGAACTCGTATATTATCTATTTTATTTTCGACGTTCTCCTTTTTTATCATTACTCCCTTCTAAATATGAAACAGGTTAGGTGTGCAAAAACCATTTATATATATTTTGTGGGTATCCCTAAAAAAAAGCCGCTATTCTTTATAATTACCTGTATAGTATATTGGTTTTTCGTTTTTAGCTTGCTGTCCTGTTTTATTTGAATCGATTCCTTCANCACTATACAACATGGCGTTCGACTTAGATAAAGCGGCCGAACTCGTATATTATCTATTTTATTTTCGACGTTCTGCTTCTTTATCATTACGCCCTTCTAAATATGAAACAGGTTAGGTGTGCAAAAACCATTTATATATATTTTGTGGGTCTCCCTAAAAAAAGGCGCTATTCTTTATAATTACCTGTATAGTATATTGGTTTTTCGTTTTTAGCTTGCTGTCCTGTTTTATTTGAATCGATTCCTTCATGGAAGTTTCTAGCTTTGTACATATATATCCTTGCCTACAGTATACCTGGCTTGCATTCTGTCGCTTCTGGTAAAACTGCTATGTTTGAGTGCATTTCTTTGTTTTGTTGTCCCATTTTGTTTCTACATATTTTGTTATTGTGGTTATATTTTTCAATTAGGTTTCTAGCTTGTGTTGTTTTCTACGTGTTATTGGTTGTATATACATATATATTTTTTCGTAAATAATTGCTGTCCTGTTTTTTTTACTCAATTCCCTCGTGGAATTTTCCAAAGTTGTATACATATTAATTTTCTTGTCCATAGGTTACTTGTCTTGTTTAAGTATTTTTTCGTGTTCAGTCTTGTTTTTCCATAACAGACATCTGCTTTACAATGGCAAATGTACAAAAAAACTCCATCTAGTCATTCACCTCCATTGCACCATTCATTCTAAGATAATAGAGAAATGTTTAATACCCCGCTTACAAAATGGCAGATAGTGACCAAGAAACACTATGAATAGGGTCAGAAAATATTCTGAACAAAAAGTCGAAAATGNAATTCCCTCGTGGAATTTTCCAAAGTTGTATACATATTAATTTTCTTGTCCATAGGTTACTTGTCTTGTTTAAGTATTTTTTCGTTTTCAGTCTTGTTTTTCCATAACAGACATCTGCTTTACAATGGCAAATGTACAAAAAAACTCCGTCTAGTCATTCACCTCCATTGCACCATTCATTCTAAGATAATAGAGAAATGTTTAATACCCCACTTACAAAATGGCAGATAGTGACCAAGAAACACTATGAATAGGGTCAGAAAATATTCTGAACAAAAAGTCGAAAATGGGTCTAACAAATATACACATAGATGATATAGAACACACTACACCACAGCGTACAGTACCCAGCACTTCATTTGAATGCTGACATAGTTTTCTTAGTACTACAGTGATCAACCAAGATATATGAAAATCTAAAACAGTGTTATTTTTAGCTCGTACAGCAGCAGGAAACCTTTGAGAGGAGAAAGGGAAAATGAGTGGTTACGACTAACATTTACACAACAGCTAGCTGAACAAGCTGCACAGCTGGTTGGAATACTTGATAATTTCAAAGAGCAAGTCAGTTCACAGGTTTCACAGCTGCAGCAGAACATGGCTACATAGGTAAACAAATTGCGAACCAAACTGGATACAGTGTTAAACTGGTCACGGGAAGACGTCACCACAACCGAAGGGGAATTCGAATTTATAAAATAACACTTTATGATATGAACTAGTGAAGTGGAGGCCAGGCTATCAGTGCTAAAGAACCAGCCCGCTAATTAGTCAATTGAAGAGTCTAAATGAACCAGTTTCAGCTTTGATGAAAGGTTCCCCCAGGATGAGAAAACAGCATACACTGACACGTGAATTTAATAGCAGATAAACTCAATCAGGTTGCAGCCACTATTTGAATACTACAAATCATGACGATCACACCACAAAACGAAGAGCTCCCTGTACATAATTATTATCCTCACAGGTGAATTCGCCCCCGGCAGTTACTGTATCAAGTCAGGTGACACCATCCATTAGTGCAATGTTTCATCATCCGTCAAAACTAAGGGCCGAACTGATCCCCGAGTTTGAAGGTTGAGTAAAAGATAATATAGTAAATTTTCTTATAAAATTTGAAGAATATGCGGCTTGGTTTGGCTTACCAGATTCCAACATTTTGATATGTTTAAACCTAGGATTAAAATTGTCCTTATATTGTTAGTGGGAGGTGACCCAGGAACACTGCAAAATATGCTGATTTCAACCAAAAATGCCTGGAACACTTCTGACATAAAAAAAAATCTGAGTAATCTGAGGATGCAGCTGCATGCCAGAAGGTTCGTTCCATGCAAGAGCAAAACGTTTGGAAAGCCATGTGTCTGACAACTATCAAAAATGTAGACACCTCGAGTCAGCTATTAGTGTTGTTTTTATCGCGATGATTCTCCATCAGTTGCAGTTTAGTTACGAAATCCATTGGACAGGCTGGCATGATCAAATTGACCACCTACAGCGGATGCAAGCAAACAAGGAAAATGAGTGCCCTCCTAGGTCACACGCACAGTCACCATTACACTAAGGTCACTATTACAGTGAATTGAGGGGACTGCCCAGGCATTGTNTATGCTGATTTCAACCAAAAATGCCTGGAACACTTCTGACATAAAAAAAAATCTGAGTAATCTGAGGATGCAGCTGCATGCCAGAAGGTTCGTTCCATGCAAGAGCAAAACGTTTGGAAAGCCATGTGTCTGACAACTATCAAAAATGTAGACACCTCGAGTCAGCTATTAGTGTTGTGTTTATCGCGATGATTCTCCATCAGTTGCAGTTTAGTTACGAAATCCATTGGACAGACTGGCATGATCAAATTGACCACCTACAGCGGATGCAAGCAAACAAGGAAAATGAGTGCCCTCCTAGGTCACACGCACAGTCACCATTACACTAAGGTCACTATTACAGTGAATTGAGGGGACTGCCCAGGCATTGTCCACACCCTATAATAAGCTTTTATCATGCTGTTTCCTACCAACTCAGGCAGCCAGGTGAGTTGAATAGCTTCCTGCAAGCATTCAGGGGGCGCAAGTATTACTGAAGTGTAAACTGTAGACAGGGTGGATGACACTGTAGTGGATGAAAAAATGAAGATGAACACCTGAGAGAGAGCGACCGCGATAACAGAAAAAGAGTCCGACCAGGTGTCCAGCCGCCACTATACATGAACCAACCAGATGCAACACATGTAAACAACCTTTCACTCAGTGCATAAGCAGTTAAGGCAGCCTTCGCCTAGGCTAGGGAAAAATTGTAGAAACAGAATTGAAAATCAGAGCAGTTATCGGAACCTGCCATATCAGATTAATACAGGCCAAACCCGTTATGCTGTACATCCTGGAGGTGGCTATTTTGCGAGTTAGGAGCCATTAGATCCCCACATGCCAGCATTCATGCTCATACTGCTACAAAATTTGTTGTTTACAAATACTACAGGTGTTTCCGGCAGACAACCAGGCCTAAGTTAAACTGTTTGAGGTCAACTAAATAGGGGCCCCGATTGCTGAGCCATGAAGGGTAAGTTACTCCAAAGGGCTCCGGTTTAAATAATGTCAGCATTGATAACTAATTGTGTGAAACGGAGGATTTGCCTGAGGTAGTAATAAACACTGTCATATTATGTGAGGCAGACCAAGTTTGAAAGTAATTGCTGACCAGCAATCTATAATTTTTGACCCCAAAATGATGCCTGTATCTTCAAGTCCGAGAGATGTGACCTTGAAGGATATTGATATTTGAGAAGAGGTTAGAATTTCTGTGGAGAAATGCCTGATTTATGCAGCCAAGAAGCATTGCATTTATATAAAATTATAAAAAAAAAAGGATTNAATCGGAACCTGCCATATCAGATTAATACAGGTCAAACCCGTTAAGCAATCTATAATTTTTGACCCCAAAATGATGCCTGTACCTTCAAGTCCGAGAGATGTGACCTTGAAGGATATTGATATTTGAGAAGAGGTTAGAATTTCTGTGGAGAAATGCCTGATTTATGCAGCCAAGAAGCATTGCATTTATATAAAATTATTTAAAAAAAAGGATTTAAAAATGTGCAAATGGCTATAGTGCAAGCTGTTGACATAAGGTAATTTTGGGACAGAATTATGAATAAATTAATTTTGTTTTATTCTGGGTTGTTGTGTATATAAAGGATACTGAACAGGAATTGTTATGGACTCTTATGCCTATCTGCAAGTAATTTAGGGATTTTCAACAGGACAATTCTTAAAGTGCATTGAACGCTTATTAATCCGGTGTAAGTTTTCAGAAGCAGATGTTAGCCTAAAGTATTAGTGCCTATTCAAGTGAGCAAATTTTTCTTCGAGAAAATTTGAGCCTGTTATGTCACGGATGTTGTTATGCTGTTGTTACTGGGGATTTTTAAGTTCTTAGATTTGTGTGCGACAAGATTTATTAATGATTGTATAGTTACAATGTGTTTATTTTTCACAACTTAAGTATTTTTATGCTGTGCCATGCAGATGTTATTTTTAACATCTATGGAAATATGAGAATCTACGATTTAANGTAGGGATTTTCAACAGGACAATTCTTAAAGTGCATTGAACGCTTATTAATCCAGTGTAAGTTTTCAGAAGCAGATGTTAGCCTAAAGTATTAGTGCCTATTCAAGTGAGCAAATTTTTCTTCGAGAAAATTTGAGCCTGTTATGTCATGGATGTTGTTATGCTGTTGTTACTGGGGATTTTTAAGTTCTTAGATTTGTGTGCGAGAAGATTTATTAATGATTGTATAGTTACAATGAGTTTATTTTTCACAACTTAAGTATTTTTATGCTGTGCCATGCAGATGTTATTTTTAACCTCTATGGAAAAATGAGAATCTACGATTTAAGATACAAATGAAAAAACTGCGAAATTTTTTTTAAAGAAGTGGTGTTACCCGTAGAAAATGCCTGATTTGTACAGCAGAACTGTGGCGTGAGTTGATAAGGAAGATTGTCAAAGCGAGAAAGAATAAATTTTAAAAAAAATTTTAAGGAGCCTGTTTGATTTTCAAGTTAATGTCTGCCAATAATATCTGTGCTGTGCTACTTGCCTTCGCCAAGCTAATAAAAGAAACAATCTAACAATCCGCTTGTCCCTAGGCCATGCACNGAAGATTTATTAATGATTGTATAGTTACAATGTGTTTATTTTTCACAACTTAAGTATTTTTATGCTGTGCCATGCAGATGTTATTTTTAACATCTATGGAAATATGAGAATCTACGATTTAAGATACAAATGAAAAAACTGCGAAATTTTTTTTAAAGAAGTGGTGTTACCCGTAGAAAATGCCTGATTTGTACAGCAGAACTGTGGCGTGAGTTGATAAGGAAGATTGTCAAAGCGAGAAAGAATAAATTTTAAAAAAAATTTTAAGGAGCCTGTTTGATTTTCAAGTTAATGTCTGCCAATAATATCTGTGCTGTGCTACTTGCCTTCGCCAAGCTAATAAAAGAAACAATCTAACAATCCGCTTGTCCCTAGGCCATGCACGCTATTAAATTTTGAACAATCGCCATTGCAACATTCTTTTTCAAAATACTGGTGAATGAGAGACAGCTAGAGAGATAAAAAAAAAGTAAGCGGAATGATTCCTACTAAATTTAATTACAAACAAATGGCTTTATTTTTGATAATGGCAAATCAGGTACACAATTTATTAACAAAGCATACTAACTGTGGTTTCTCCAGTAGTTTTGTTTGATTGTGTTAAGGAAGTGGTGAGTGTCATAAAGTAAATGTGAAGTAAAATCTATACGATAAGATGTGATTGATATAAGTAAACAAGGTTATAACGAGTTTTCGGTTAGTGTTCAATTCGGATAAAGAGAACCTTAATTCACCATTTTCTTACCAAGTCATGCTGTACTGCAGAGTTTGTTCCATCTGCTAGCTGTCAGAACAGAGCAAGCAGTGTTCCCAACAAAACANCTGCTACTTGCCTTCGCCAAGCTAATAAAAGAAACAATCTAACAATCCGCTTGTCCCTAGGCCATGCACACTATTAAATTTTGAACACTCGCCATTGCAACATTCTTTTTCAAAATACTGGTTAATGAGAGACAGCTAGAGAGATAAAAAAAAAGTAAGCGGAATGATTCGTACTAAATTTAATTACAAACAAATGGCTTTATTTTTGATAATGGCAAATCAGGTACACACTTTATTAACAAAGCATACTAACTGTGGTTTCTCCAGTAGTTTTGTTTGATTGTGTTAAGGAAGTGGTGAGTGTCATAAAGTAAATGTGAAGTAAAATCTATACGATAAGATGTGATTGATATAAGTAAACAAGGTTATAACGTGTTTTCGGTTAGTGTTCAATTCGGATAAAGAGAACCTTAATTCACCATTTTCTTACCAAGTCATGCTGTACTGCTGTCAGAACAGAGCAAGCAGTGTTCCCAACAAAACAATTAAAATAACTTACCTTTTGTCAAATCATCCAGTAGAGTAAGTATGATGGCAAAGGTGACTGGCTACAAAATTAAATAATTGTTGCATTGAATTTACTTAAATTATTTATTGAACATGATTATGCTTAAAATTTACATTTCAATGAAAATAAAATACTAAAAAGTTATTGCCTTGAAAATTTAAATTAATTCTTAGCATAGTACGTCTCATATAAGTTGGCGAGATTCTGACAGTCAGTGAGCGGCAACTTGACGTATACGAAACAAACAAAGTGCCATTTACAAAATCCTGTATCAGCTGATGCACGAACGAACAAAAGTTAATATTATGTTGGCTATAGTGCACTGCCTACTCACATCAGACCAGCAGAAAAAATAATATAAGAAAGAGTTCCTAGATTAATTAATACATTTTATTTTACATGGTCACAAAACAGCGATTGTTAGAGTTACAAACTAAACTTGGTGATAAAGTGTTAATGTAAGGTGTTCAAAATTAAATGCACGATAAAACGATCCGTATCCAAATGAAACGCAACTTCAAAACCTTTTTCATGTCGTATCCCCCCTCTCCAACCATGCTTTCCATACGTGCTTGATATTAATTCCAAAACCATACAGAAATATTGCATAATAATTTTGAATGAATTTTTTCTAATAATTTGACGAAATGTATTTCAAATTCGTGTCGTTCCAAGCCAGTAATAGAAGAACAGACAACTTTTAAAAATACACTTTTTATTGAGCAATGCAAACGGCTCACATTTCACTCTGACATGCCATGCGCGCCATTTATCCACTCTTTCCGGAAGCATTACCAGCCAGAAAAAAATAGCTTTCGTGCTAACAAATTTACGAACAGATACCAGTAGTTTCATTTTTCCGCGAGCTCTGCCTAACTTTTGAAGTAACATATATTTGGTGTACAGTGCTATTGAGTACTGGTAATTTCTATTCGGACGATAATCGTTCGTCGACGTAAATTATACGCCATACTGTTCTCCCGAAAACCCATTTCCTTGTTTCCGTGTTGTTACCGTATTGTATTGATAAAACGAAGAAAGTGGGACACACGTGAATAGTTTTTAATCAATTCTAACGTTTTTCCACGTCACATATTTCCAACTCGAACTTTTTAGTATCAGTAATAGCATAATTACTGCATTGCAATCAAAATAATAGTCCTTGGTGAGTTGTTGGCTAATAAAAGTGCGTTGTCAATCAAATTTCCCGAATTACTTTTAGTTCCAGTTATATTAGATATGATGCCCAAAGTGTGATAATAGCTACAACTACCGTCTCACAAATGTTAACCCAAATTCACTGTCTTCAACAAATTTTTAAAAAAGTTAGCAAAAATTTAATTTTTTGGAAGGTTCAATATTTTTATTTTTATTACCTACTAATTTTTTTAGACAGATGTGAGTCTAAAATATCTTAAAATTTGTTTAGCATTACAGTTCAATGGCAAGTGGATAAGGACAGCGTGTTGATAAAAATTACAGCCTCCACTTGACGCACCAGCTGATGGCGAATGGATACATAAAAGAAAAGTAAACATTGGCGCTACTTTCGTCGAACTGTCAGAATCTCGCCAACTTACATGAGACAGAAAATATGCTGATAATACTGTTAAAGAAAATGTGGCTGCACCAGGAGTCCGATTACTTCGAAGTACCGCTATCCTTACAACATTTTATTACAAAAATAAAAGTGCTGCTTCAAATAAAAAAAAATAACATGTTGGGAACAGTGCACGAGGGAAAATACGTCGCTCATGTAACAGAAAACGGTAATTTAATGACGTTCAATATTGCTCCAGAAAATTATGTCTTGGAAATCAGGTTTTTCTTCTCAAAATATTAAAGTCACAGTCGGGAATGTTCCCATTTCACTTTCATCAACTGTGAGGATATAAGAGAAAAAAAAATGTTATTTGTTTGTTTTGAAATTTGAGGTTGACACTTATGCTGGTAAATATTAAGATTTATTTGCAATGTTTACAACTGACGGTTTAATATTTCTTAATTGCTTACATTAAAAATTATGGTATAAATTTTATTACAATTTTATTTTGATGAACACACTAAATTTCTGAAATTTTAATTAATTGAATGTTTTAATGTTACAATGTTGTTGTATTTTATGTGTTTTCTCCTTGTCAAACTAGTGACTTGCATAATATTAATGTTGTAGGCCTAAGAAATTGTTCATTTTAAACCGTTCGCAGATAAGATGCTCTTTTCATGTAGTTATTTATTATTTTATTTATTAAGGACGAAGGAAGGCTGCCGTAAGCAAGCCCAGGGACTCTCTCTTCAGACATGACAGTGGTCAGACTAGTAAATTTGTTCTACCTTTAAATTGTAATTAAATTTGATTTAGACCACCCATCATAAGGGTAGGAAGATTGAAGATAACCATCGCAAGTTCTTTAAATAAGGGTTGGATTTAGAAGCAGTAAAAAAAGCGCTAGTTTATCTTTTTTGTATCTTCAAGAAAGAAAAGTACCCTGAAGGACAGCAGTCAATGGCTGTAAGAATTTTTCATACAGTAATTGTGTGTCTGGTACAAGCAGAAGTTGTTTACATATTTTAGTTTGCGTTAAATAATCGAAAGTTAATTTGAATTAAGGACTTGTACCAAAGATATTTTAATTTGTCAATTTAATAACCCAGTGGTATGATAAGGAGTCTACCGTATCCCAAACTAGCCGACAGAATATGAAACATTGCCTGATCTTTTCATGCAACATAAAATTAACTATCTGGAAATATTTGTTCCAAGAATTATTTGAGCCATGAGAATTTTAAATTTTGCTTTCACTCAATTGGTTTTGTAATGTATCATTTTGAGGGAAAAGAGAAAGATACACGTTTTCTATTGTTCTGAATAATTTTTCATTACGAGGACTNTTGAGGGAAAAGAGAAAGATACACGTTTTCTATTGTTCTGAATAATTTTTCATTACGAGGACTTTATTCAAAATCAGTATAAGTGTCTGCAGAAATTAATGATTGAACCTAATTATAGATGTGCCTAAAGTTGTGATGCAATATATCTTAATTTTCTTTTATTCTCAACATGCTAATAAATGTCTTTGTCTAAGCCATCTAAATATGTGTTCTGCGTGTAGAAGTTGAATTTTTGTGAAATTTTCAAGTGCATAGGTTTGGCTGTCGATTGCTATGTTTGTTACAGCCTATTTTCCCAGAAGCTACCAAAACAAGGTAAACGTTTCAGTACTTACCTATAGCAAAGTATTTTAATTTCAATTTTTTTATTTTATTATGTGTGCAGTTTATATTGACAGTTTGCTAATTCAGTATTTCTCCACGTGTAATTTTGAAGGAACATTGCTCCTCCAAAGGGAAATCTAATATTACCAACACGTACTTATTTCCAAAACAAATATAAAACAAATCAGACATTGGAGACACACGCCGTAATTCTAAAGAATGGCGCACAACATGTAGGCCCAACAATTTTACAAATAGGGCGTAACATTTTCTACCCACCATTTGAAAGAGAATATTCAATTCTATAAATAACGTAGTCTCTGAGTGTTCACTTTGAAATTGCTCCAGCGTCAGCTGCATTTGGCAGCACTTTAAACCACTTAATCATGTTCCGTGCAAAAAGTAAAAAAAAAAAAATTCTATTAAAATATACAACATGTTACTTATTATAGAAGTAAGTATAAGGATCTGCTCAAAAATGTAAAACAATAAGTTCCAAAGGCCCCTCCGGCACTGAAAACTGGGCGTCACCTTACTTATTGGTAGGCAAGTGGTGCTTCATCCAGAAAGTGACTGGAAACCACTAATAAAAATAAAATCCTATAAGCCTGAACCTTCTTCTGTACGTAGCTCGAGTCTGCAAATTAATCTTACGTTCTGGGATCATGACTAATTAAATTACGACGGCAATAGGAATCTAAAACGAGTTAAAAACCCAGCTGTAAAATACGCATTCGCCAAGTACAAGAAGACCCACCAGAGTTCTCAACTTCCGGTAAATTCCCTAAACAGCAGAACAAAAAAAAATACTTCCGGTAAAACCACAAAAATAGCTTACATACTGATAATACAAAATAAATAACCAATAATAATAAAAATTGGAAAAAAAATGATTCACAATTTAAAAAGTATAAAATAAGTTTACTGAATAATTCATTTAAAATTATGTATTTTAAATATTAGGTTAGAAATGAAATTATATCATAGAATTATTAAAATAAATAGATGCGTGGTGTGCAAATACCATTCACATTTTGTTAATAAACATGGAAAATAATTATTTCGTACTTTAAACAAATTACGTGCAAATATAATTTAACCAAGAAATAAATTAAGAAAACAAAAATTTTACGTCCATATTTACGATCTTTCTATAGGATATNAAATATAATTTAACCAAGAAATAAATTAAGAAAACAAAAATTTTACGTCCATATTTACGATCTTTCTATAGGATATCCTTGTAGCTTAATAGATATTATCGTCTTCAGAAATAATCAATTTGTATATGGTGGTGAATATTTTTTCTANGATATCCTTGTAGCTTAATAGATATTATCGTCTTCAGAAATAATCAATTTGTATATGGTGGTGAATATTTTTTCTGCAAAAGTCATCTCCCCTGTTGTAGTTTTTTTGTGTAAATATATTGATATGTTAATGTATTGATTTTTTTTTCTGTTTACTTTTCTATATTGTTTATAGCCTTTGCTGATAAATATTTAGTGTCTTCTATGGGAGTTTTTNAATTTGTCAATTTAATAACCCAGTGGTATGATAAGGAGTCTACCGTATCCCAAACTAGCCGACAGAATATGAAACATTGCCTGATCTTTTCATGCAACATAAAATTAACTATCTGGAAATATTTGTTCCAAGAATCATTTGAGCCATGAGAATTTTAAATTTTGCTTTCACTCAATTGGTTTCGTAATGTATCATTTTGAGGGAAAAGAGAAAGATACACGTTTTCTATTGTTCTGAATAATTTTTCATTACGAGGACTTTATTCAAAATCGGTATAAGTGTCTGCAGAAATTAATGATTGAACCTAATTATAGATGTGCCTAGAATTGTGATGCAATATATCTTAATTTTCTTTTATTCTCAACATGCTAATAAATGTCTTTGTCTAAACCATCTAAATATGTGTTCTGCGTGTAGAAGTTGAATTTTTGTGAAATTTTCAAGTGCATAGGTTTGGCTGTCGATTGCTATGTTTGTTACAGCCTATTTTCCCAGAAGCTACCAAAACAAGGTAAACGTTTCAGTACTTACCTATAGCAAAGTATTTTAATTTNTGCTATGTTTGTTACAGCCTATTTTCCCAGAAGCTACCAAAACAAGGTAAACGTTTCAGTACTTACCTATAGCAAAGTATTTTAATTTCAATTTTTTTATTTTATTATGTGTGCAGTTTATATTGACAGTTTGCTAATTCAGTATTTCTCCACGTGTAATTTTGAAGGAACATTGCTCCTCCAAAGGGAAATCTAATATTACCAACACGTACTTATTTCCAAAACAAATATAAAACAAATCAGACATTGGAGACACACGCCGTAATTCTAAAGAATGGCGCACAACATGTAGGCCCAACAATTTTACAAATAGGGCGTAACATTTTCTACCCACCATTTGAAAGAGAATATTCAATTCTATAAATAACGTAGTCTCTGAGTGTTCACTTTGAAATTGCTCCAGCGTCAGCTGCATTTGGCAGCACTTTAAACCACTTAATCATGTTCCGTGCAAAAAGTAAAAAAAAAAAAATTCTATTAAAATATACAACATGTTACTTATTATAGAAGTAAGTATAAGGATCTGCTCAAAAATGTAAAACAATAAGTTCCAAAGGCCCCTCCGGCACTGAAAACTGGGCGTCACCTTACTTATTGGTAGGCAAGTGGTGCTTCATCCAGAAAGTGACTGGAAACCACTAATAAAAATAAAATCCTATAAGCCTGAACCTTCTTCTGTACNTCTTTAAACCACTTAATCAAGTTCCGTGCAAAAAGTAAAAAAAAAAAAATCAATTAAAATATACATGTTACTTATTATAGAAGTAAGTATAAGGATCTGCTCAAAAATGTAAAACAATAAGTTCCAAAGGCCCCTCCGGCACTGAAAACTGGACGTCACCTTACTTATTGGTAGGCATGTGGTGCTTCATCCAGAAAGTGACTGGAAACCACTAATAAAAATAAAATCCTATAAGCCTGAACCTTCTTCTGTACGTAGCTCGAGTCTGCAAATTAATCTTACGTTCTGGGATCATGACTAATTAAATTACGACGGCAATAGGAATCTAAAACGAGTTAAAAACCCAGCTGTAAAATACGCATTCGCCAAGTTCAAGAAGACCCACCAGAGTTCTCAACTTCCGGTAAATTCCCTAAACAGCAGAACAAAAAAAAATACTTCCTGTAAAACCACAAAAATAGCTTACATACTGATAAGACAAAATAAATAACCAATAATAATAAAAATTGAAAAAAAAATGATTCACAATTTAAAAAGTATAAAATAAGTTTACTGAATAATTCATTAAAAATTATGTATTTTAAATATTAGGTTAGAAATGAAATTATATCATAGAATTATTAAAATAAATAGATGCGTGGTGTGCAAATACCATTAACATTTTGTTAATAAACATGGAAAATAATTATTTCGTACTTTAAACAAATTACGTGAAAATATAATTTAACCAAGAAATAAATTAAGAAAACAAAAATTTTACGTCCATATTTACGATCTTTCTATAGGATATCCTTGTAGCTTAATAGATATTATCGTCTTCAGAAATAATCAATTTGTATATGGTGGTGAATATTTTTTCTACAAAAGTCATCTCCCCTGTTGTAGTTTGTTTGTGTAAATATATTGATATGTTAATGTATTGATTTTTTTTCTGTTTACTTTTCTATATTGTTTATAGCCTTTGCTGATAAATATTTAGTGTCTTCTATGGGAGTTTTTTTAATGTCAAATCCTGAATTTTGCCATGATTTATTGATATTTATATTGTTAAGTGTAATTTCAGTATTGTTTTTATGATGATGAGGGAGTTTTTGTAAGGCAACCCTTGCAAAAATGCAAATTTTTTTTAATGTGTGTGATGTATGATTGTTGCGAGTCAGTGGATTAACTGTACACATGAACACAATAATTTATGGTGGCACGGTATATTTCACTATTGCATTTGAAAACACTTTTTCATTTATAATGTCTACAGAGAAAATTATTGCCAAACTATTAATTACGTAATTTGTCTAGTATTTTTATTGATTACTTGGTGTTTCTAAATTAGACCAACAAACTTCAGCCGCGGGTTAAGCACAAAAAAAGGAGAAAACATGCATGACTTAGGGTCAAAAGTGAATCCTAAGAGGGTGGTGCACATCTTTGAAGTAGGATCTGTAACACTAGTTTATTACAAATATTGCAGACATTTTTTAAGATGGAATATTGAGTGTCTGCGTAATGTGCAACAGAGCAAATGATATTTGTCATTAATCATCTCAGTGATATATATTAATAATCTCAGTGATTACGTTTATTTTGACTTAATCTACATGATTCTGTTGCATACTTTGGATTTAAAACTTTTGACCATAGGTTGTATATATTTTCACCTTTTTTGTGATTAACCTGCAGCCGAACTTTGAAGGTCTTATTTAGAAATATCCTGTTCTGTGTAGTAACAAGTCATCACCTTGGTATTTATAATGTGATTAAAATGTAACAGCATGAGAGAAATCCTCATGGCAGTCAAATATTGTATTGTGTGTTCAATACGTAANTTAAAACTTTTGACCATAGGTTGTATATATTTTCACCTTTTTTGTGATTAACCTGCAGCCGAACTTTGAAGGTCTAATTTGGAAATATCCTGTTCTGTGTAGTAACAAGTCATCACCTTGGCATTTCTAATGTGATTAAAATGTAACAGCATGAGAGAAATCCTCATGGCAGTCAAATATTGTATTGTGTATTCAATACGTAAATTTTTTAAAGATAAGGTACTATATCTTAGCCAGATTTCGTAAGGAATCTTGACATTCACAGACAATTAATTTGTATGTAATTTAGAAATAAGTTAATTTGTTTTTGCATTTTGCAGGAAGGAACAGGATTTGGGAAGAAGAAAACAGTATTGAAGAAGTGATACCCCTGAAAGGTAGAGTAAATATTTGCACTGAGAACATTTTGGTAAGCATAAAATGTCTGTGAAAATTTGGCAAGCATAGTGAACTACATTAAGAAATTATTCCATAAATGACTTTAGGTTTGATATTTTGTGTATTATAACAAACCAATCTATGGAAGTCTTATATCTTGGTAGATTTCAAAATAATGATCAGAGTATGACACAATTCATAGAACTCCTATTAATGGCTTTCTTTATAAAATGAAATATGCAAATATTTTCAATAAATTAAATAGAAATTTTAAACCTAACAAATTAAATAAATGAAAATAAACAAATCTATTATAATTTAAATACAATATAAAATAATGAAGTAATATGGCTGACGTGAATTTTAATTAAATTAAGTATAATATATATTTTACATTTATTTACTACATTCTGTTGATCCCTTTGATGAACATCAGGAGATCTGGGACATAGAACATGTCAAATATACAAATTTTAAAGTACATGAAAATTATACATACATCAACATACTTGAAAATAATACATAATATACACATTAAAAAAATTATGTGCAATACGCAACTGCCAAAATAAATCATCCAAACTAGTTAAAAATTGCTGTGATAAAAAAAATTGTTTACATTTACAACACATGTGTAAGCTTTATGGTTAACAGAATACATCACCACAGTATAAAAAAAATTATCATAAATACAAAGTGAGTAAATTACAAATGAATTAAAAAATACAATAACTACAAATATGTACTGTAATGATAAATTAAAAAAATGGTTTTGTGTGTGTGCATTTCTTGGATCAGGTGTACTTGCCTATATAAACACGGAACAAATGCCAGGATGTTTATTGGTATGGCATTAGCAAATGCATGAATTGAGTGCACATTTAAGAGAATAGGAGCGAGAACAGTTTGTAACTCTATTACATTTACAAGTTGATGTGTACAAAATTGTTGTTAAATGTGTTATATTGCCTATAATATGTCCTGTAAGTGTATGTTACAACATTTGAGAGGTGATTCTAAATGAAAAATGATAGCAAAAGGTAGGGCTGTGTAAATATCACTTTTTCATTGCAAATTGAATATTTGCAAATATGTTGTAACTTTGATGTAATAAACTTTTAGTTTGGGATTGTTGCCAAATCCTCAGGTGAACGAGGCACTGCCACCTAATGATCGCCACAGTTCCGAATGCCATAGTAACTCAGGAAAAAAAAAACATTGGTACAGTAACATCTTGCGTGTCAGTGCTACACCACTTATTTTTATTTGCCTACTACAAGTACACATGATACGTGTCGCTGGGAACCGTGCAGCACGGGTGCATCTAATCCCTGAACTTGCACCAGTGAGTGGGCACAAACATAGCACGCCAAGACTCGATTGTCCAGCTCCAGCTCAACAATTCCACTGACTAAGGGCTCACTGGGGTCTGATTGTGTGTGTGTCCACTGCTTCACTGAAAAGATGCTGACACAACACATCATGTTACAGCACTTCTTTGCGGCGTGCACTCTATATTCTGTGCCTCGTATGCTGCATATACTCTGTGCTATGTACATTACCTTTCATTTTCAATATAAATCTTCATCTGGAAAAAAGTTGTTTGAAAAAATGTATTATTTTAGTTTATGTAGAGCATTGCAAAGTTGAGCTTTATGCAATTAGTTTTGACTTTTAATGAAAATAAATTCATGCAATATAGTGATACCTGCCAAATGCAGAAGTTTGGAAGTAGGTATTGATTCTGCTCTGCGGCGTGAGGCGCCAGCACTTGATGCNTTCGTCCGGCTCCGACCCGGACGCCTCGCTTCAGGTCCCCCGACTGACTGGTTCGACATCTCTCAACTGACTGCCCTGTTGCTCCCCCCTTCACGTAGTTTTGTAGCTTCAATCACCATATTCAACTTCCCCCGTCTCTGCACGTGGTCCGGGGTGCTTGTCGTACCTCCGGGTCATAAAACACGTGGCCGCTGCTCGTGTGGTCCGCAGCCGGCCTGGCGTCGTCCCTTGGTTCTGGCCTNCGCTGCTCGTGTGGTCCGCAGCTGGCCTGGCGTCGTCCCTTGGTTCTGGCCTGGAAGTTTATTGTCCCGTTCTGCGTGCACGCCCGCTAAAAGCTCTCATAGTTTATTGCGGTACAAGCCCGGGATAGATGCAGCTGGTGGTGGGATCTCGGTGTCCCTTGGGCAGCTGCAAAATGCAGCTGTGTCCGCGCCCTGGTGCCTTCCGTTGTCTCCGGATGTCGTCTGCACGTGCAGGAACAGTTGCATGTGCAGAAACCTTTGGTACCACGCCTTTGCATCTGCGAGGCTCCTGGCGTCACTCTGCCAGCACGTCCACAAAACCCTTAATCCTTATTGCGGTCGTCTGGCTGCGAGCNACACCTTTGCATCTGCGAGGCTCCTGGCGTCACTCTGCCGGCACGTCCACAAAACCCTTAATCCTTATTGCGGTCGTCTGGCTGCGAGCTTCGCCAGAGCGTGTGTTCTGACGAATAAAATATAGGGACGCAGAATGCGTCAACAGAGAACCCTCTTATTTACGTTCTCAGTATTTAAGTTTTCCCATTGTTTGCACCATTTTCTTTAGGTCCCGTTTATGTGCCATAAGAAGTAATGTAACACTTTCCCTCATTCCTCATTGCATTACAAAATGTGTTATATTCCCGCTACTAACGCCTTGCAAGACATGTAAAAACGGTTAATTTACATCTTGTTTCTCCGTCGCAGATAACAACCACAAGTTTGTGAACCTTCATGCTTATATTAATTTTCGAATTTCCTACAGAATGTTCTATGAGTAGAGACCTAAAAAGGTAGGTGTTATATTTTTTTTTAATATATGCTATTTTTTAAAGGGTGTTATTTTTATCAAAAATAGCTGTTATTTTCTTGCTACAAAAATGGAGGTTTCTGCATGTGAATTGCTCCAATTTTTCATGTGCTCATTATAAAGACATACATAATTTGAGAAATGGCACTTTATTCATAAAACCTGAAATTGGCAGTGTTATTGCTATTGAAAAGCAGTGTTTTTTTATAAATTATTTCCTTGCAAAAGTACCAAACTTCCAGAGAAATATACAGTTACGTTTTTAAGACAAACCACTAGTTTCCTTAATAACAGACAACATTGAAAACAATTTCACATTTTCTTACTTAAGATATTGTATTCTGCCTTACACCTGGAACGACGGTCACAATGCACTAGCAAGATCATACAGTTTCATGAAGAGACTAACGTAAATAATTTATACACATTATAAAAGCACTGTTTAAAAAAATAATAAATATGCCTTGTACGAGCAGAAAAAATTATTAGAGAAATATGCCTTTGTTTTTTAACTATCTAAACTTTCAACAACATATTTTTTCGTTTGGCCCGCTGATAAAACATTTGTTCAAAACAAGTCATTTTTTACCACACATATGTACAGAGAATATGTATGATAAAAATACAGTTAGCTGGAAGAAAACAAAGTTAAAATACGTGATAATTAAATTTACAAATATATTCTACGTTAGTAAATGCATATAAACACATTTTCACTACCGGGCCACTTTNGATTTTTTTCGTTTGGCCCGCTGACAAAACATTTGTTCAAAACAAGTCATTTTTTACCACACATATGTACAGAGAATATGTATGATAAAAATACAGTTAGCTGGAAGAAAACAAAGTTAAAATACGTGATAATTAAATTTACAAATATATTCTACGTTAGTAAATGCATATAAACACATTTTCACTACCGGGCCACTTTATAAAAAATTAGGAATTGTTGGATAAAACGTGACGATTCTACGAATGTACTAGAGTGTTCACTCAAAGTGACGCATCATCACTTGCGCTCATGTTATCTATGGCCGTAAACACACGTGATGGAAAGTAATACGTTATCGTTTATGGTGATAAATCGAAGAAATTTATTGGCCAACTCTGCATTCATTCGTATTCGAATATGCGAAAACATTAAATACGTCGTAAGGAGCAACTATGTTAAATAAAACAATAATAACGCTCAAAAATAATACATAATTTCGTACAATTCGTGAATTACAGCTCAATTTTTCAAAAATCGTAATTTTTTGTTTTTTATGTGAAAATATACGTTATTTTTTGCGTTATCTCGTTTACTAAATTTTCAGATCTCTATCTATGGGGTAACATCTTGTAACTTAGTGCATGCGCTAACACTTTGTTTTACATTGTGCACCTGGAGTGCGTCTCAAAGTTAGATGGTGGCCTGTGAATATTTATCCCTTCAAAAGTGCAAGTGGTAACACTGTGACTGCACAAGAGCGGCTGGATGCTATGAGCAGCATGCTGGATCTCGCTGAAATCTTACGCATGTGCAAATTTAATAAACGAACTCAAACCCTACTACCAACTCATTCACGAAGCAACCATTCTCTTCCATAAACAAACCATGTTAATCAAAGACATAAGTCACTTGGGTAATTAAGATGGATACGAACCTACAGAAAACATTTCAAATACTCATCTATAACACTGATGGGATAAATAACAATACGTATTAGCTAGAACAATGCCTTGCCACATTTGGTATTTATGTAGCTTTCATTATAGAAACTTTCCTTTAACTGCAGCACATACTCAGTATATGCAGATAGCTATATGATTTACAGAACTGACTGCTTGCCGAGCTACTGTTAGAGGAGGAACAGCAATTTTAATTAAACAAGGTTTAAATCACCACCCAGTTAATATCACAGGGCTAACATATATAGAGGCCACGAGCATAAATGTACGTAAAAATAACACGCATGTCTCTATGACTGCTGTATGGAAAATACACTGAAGAGCCGAAAAAAACTGGTACACCTGCCTAATATCGTGTAGGGTCCCCGCGAACACGCATAAGTGCCGCAAGACGACGTGGCATGGACTCGACTAATGTCTGATAGTATGCAGGAGGCAATTCGCACCATGAATCCTGCAGGGCAGTCCACAAATCCATAGGAGTGCGAGGCAGTGGAGATCTCTTCTGAACAGCACGTTGCAAGGCATCCCATATATGATCAATAATGTTCATTTATGGTGATTTAGGTGGCCAATGGAAGTGTTAGTGTTCCTGGAGCCACTCGGTAGCAACTCTCGACGTATGGGGTGTCGCATTGTCCTTCTGGAATTGTCCACGTCCGTCGGAATGCACAATGGACATGAATTGGTGCAGGTGATCGGACAGGATGCTTACGTATCTGTCACCTGTCAGAGTCGTATCTAGACGTATCAGGGGTCCCATTTCACGCCAACTGCACACTCCCCATATCATGAAAGAGCCTCCACTAGCTTGATCAGTCCCCTTTNACCCATATATGATCAATAATGTTCATTTATGGTGATTTAGGTGGCCAATGGAAGTGTTAGTGTTCCTGGAGCCACTCGGTAGCAACTTTCGACGTATGGGGTGTCGCATTGTCATTCTGGAATTGTCCACGTCCGTCGGAATGCACAATGGACATGAATTGGTGCAGGTGATCGGACAGGATGCTTACGTATCTGTCACCTGTCAGAGTCGTATCTAGACGTATCAGGGGTCCCATTTCACGCCAACTGCACACTCCCCATATCATGAAAGAGCCTCCACTAGCTTGATCAGTCCNTCATGAAAGAGCCTCCACTAGCTTGATCAGTCCCCTTTTGACATGTAGGGTCCATGGATTCATGAGGATATCTCCATACCCGTACACGTCCATCAGCCCTACACAATTGGAAATGAGACTCGTCAGACCAGGCAACGTGTTTCCAGTCATCAAGAGTCCAATGGCAGTGTTGGCGGGCCCAGGCGAATCGTAAAGCTTTGTGTCGTGCAGTTAACAACGGTAAATGAGTGGGCCTTCGTCTCCGAAAGCCCATATCAATGATGGTCCGTTGAATAGTTCGCACGCTGCNAACAACGGTAAATGAGTGGGCCTTCGTCTCCGAAAGCCCATATCAATGATGGTCCGTTGAATAGTTCGCACGCTGCCACTTGTTGATGCCCCAGCTTATAAATCTGTGCCAATTTGAGAAAGGGTTGCACGTCTGTCACGTTTAATGATTCTCGTCAGTCGTCGTTTGTCTCGTTCGTTCACGATCTTTTTCCAGCCGCAGCGATGTCGAAGACTTGACGTTTTACCGGATTCCCGATATTCACGGTACACTCGTGAAATAGTCGTACGCGAAAATCCAAATTTTATCGCTACCTCGGAGATGCTATGTCTCATCTCTCGTGCGCCGACTATAATACCACAATCAAACTGACTAAAATCTTGATAACCTGCCATTTTAGCATCAGTAACCAATCTAGCAACTTTGCCAGACGCTTGTTGTCTTATATAGGCGCTGCCGACCGCATCGCGTTACTCTTATTGGTTCCATACCTCTGCTATTTGCATACGCACGCCTATACCAGTTTTTTTGCTGTCCAGTGTACCTTTGCTTACCCAAGACCTCAAAAAATTTTTGAGGTCGAGAAATAATTTTTCATTGCTGGCCACAGTAAACTCACAGGTTGGGCTGCAGGCAAACAAACGCCAATGTTAGAATTATAATTATATGTGCATCTATAATGATTTTTTCGAGCCAGATACACATACGTGCTTTCCAAACGCAGGAGGAACGCCTGATATTTTAGACATAGCACTCTGCAACATTGCAGGCATAAAAATTCACATGGAAACTATTAATGAATTAGATTCATACCACCTCCCAGTCTTAATACAGATAAAATTTAATGCTATTTTCAGTAACAATATTTACAGTCAAGAACTTTTCATAACAAACTGGGAATTTTTCAAGAAATCATAGATGCATTTGAACAGTTGCCTGACTTATATGAACCTAATTACATTGAGCTGCGCCCTTTTTACAGCCACTGTAATAAACACATGCAGTCTGTAAATAAAATACAAAACACAAGGCAAATCTATCCAAATATTTATTATTTAATAACTTTAAAAAGACAAACACGCATTCAGACCCTGAGAACATGCACACCACAGGCTAGAATTGAATATGATAGATTTAAAGCACTCATTAAGCAGAAGCCCAAAGGACAGAAAATTAATAAATTTGGCAGTATTGTAAATAAACGTGGAAGTTCATATCTACGAACACTAAACGTTAGAAATAATCACATTTTTACACCCTAGCTATAATTTCAGATACAGGTATTAAACACACTTCAGAGGATAAGGCTAATGATATCGCGGACATTTTAGAAAAATAATTCTCACCCAACGAAGATGTAATTGACAGACAATTCAAACGAGAACTCACAACACAAGTTAATGAATACCTGCAACAAGGAACCCAAAACAAATTACACTTGTGAATTAATTAAGATCANATATCTACGAACACTAAACGTTAGAAATAATCACATTTTTACACCCTAGCTATAATTTCAGATACAGGTATTAAATACACTTCAGAGGATAAGGCTAATGATATCGCGGACATTTTAGACAAATAATTCTCACCCAACGAAGATGTAAATGACAGACAATTCAAACGAGAACTCACAACACAAGTTAATGAATACCTGCAACAAGGAACCCAAAACAAATTACACTTGTGAATTAATTAAGATCATTGAATTGAGGCCTAACCACAAAGCAAGTGGCACAGATAAAATAAACTATAAAACACTTAATAAAATTACGTTAAAATCACTGCAGTATCTCCTAGTTATATTCAGTGCAGTCTTAGAACATAAAGTATATCCAGACCTGTGGAAAACTGTACAAGTCATTCCTTTATTTCCACCCAGGAAAGAACACAGCACTCCCGCAAAATAGATGTCCAATTAGCTTACTAAATATTATGAGCAATGTATTTTTAAAAAAAAACATAACACGGCTCTAAAAACATGCTGACAAACACAAAATAATCCCCGATTTCCAGTTTGGATTTGGAGCAGGTCACTCTACAATACACCCACTACTAAAAATTGTTGAACAATCCACTGGTGGTTTTAACAACAAAACACAAGCTTACACAGCCACCACAATGCTGGACGCGGATAAGGCATTTGACAACGTCTGAATTCAGAGACAAATACACAAACTTATAAACTTTAATTTCCTTGATAAGTACATTTATCTTGTGGCCCACTATTTGTGGAAATGCAAGTTTTATGTAACCAGAGAATTAAGGCGGGTGTACCACAGGGGGCCCCCTCTCTCCCCTTTCTTTTACAACATATACATAGCAGATATTCCACATGTACAAAAGTCCGCAAACGACACAGCTATAATTAAACATTCAGCCAATTTAAAATATGTCCTAGTAGCCGTGCAAAGACAGCTCCCACACTAGAACCATGGTACACTCACAGAAGAATTAAAATTAATTCTGCCAATTAAACCAACTTAATGATTACAAAAATGTGCACTCAACCTGACAGAGGGTTGAAAATGTTTAATACTGTGATGGAACAGCCATGCCTAGAAGAGTCGCCCCATAATATTTTTTTATATGCACGTTAGGGACCATTTTGTAATAGACAATCATCCTTCGATGAGGGTGGTCGGATTTATCTTAATGTATTAATTGATTACTAGTGCCCCCATTTGGTTGCTCACTGCGCTCACATATTTTTGGAATCAACGGTATGTGTTAATCCATGGTGTCTTCCTCATATGGTTACTGAAAATATGGCTTACGAATTTATTGTTATTAACGAGATCTGTTTATTGTTTTAACTATTATTTTCTGTTATTGTCGCAGATGGTCACAATTTAATTAAACGTTATCATTCGAGCATAAAATTAAAATAATATGAATGAAAATGTGTTAAATTTTCATATCCTGCTTTTTTTTTTCACCGTTCGTGGTGATTCTTGAATGCAGCTATTTCGTTTTCCCTTTGCAATTTACCAGAGGTTCTGTAAAATTATCCCTGTTAGCCGTGCTCATATATTTAGATCTATTGAAAATTTCTTAATCACCGGAACATTAAAAAATGTGCGCAATGCAGTTTCCAATTTACTAATTACTTCAATATTTTGGAAAATAAAATTAATAATCTTTAAAAGTGCTTTTCTTGAAAAGAACGTCGTATCTTCTCATCTGGCACCCAACACGAGTTCTACGAGCATTTGCTAGGAAAAACGAAATAAGCCAGAGTTGATAGTGAAAAATATATAAAAATTATTAATCACGCTTAGAAAAAATAAAGGCATTTGTGGCGATATTTTTCATTCCGCTTGCCCTAGAGAATATAAACATAGCAAAAATGCTGCAGTGTACGTTCAGTAAGTAATTGCTGGCATAGAAACAAGTATTTTGCTTAGTTTGGTAGTTATGGATAAGTAAAACCTTGCAAAGAGCAAGAAGGGTAGAAGCGGGGGTGTATTCTGGAAACTTAACTGAAGAAACCGCTCTCGCTTCAACCATAGATCATACTGTAGAGAGTAGAAATGAAAACGTACATTGCGAAACTATACTGTTTGGCATTACACCACTTAGAAGTTCTTCAACCATACCAAATGATACTTGTTCTCCATCACCACTATTATCGAACGTAGTACAGAATATGTTACAAAACGATCCTATAAGTGTAATAAGGCACATTTTCCAAAGAGTAGAGGAAGGCCAAGCTACTATGCTAGAGTTTTTGAGGAATTAATTAGAAGATACACAAACATATTTTCAGGGTGAGTTAAAATCCACACAAACTTTACTACATCAGAAATTAAGGTGTACTCAAACATCATTGCAACAGGAACTACAAACGACACGCACTGAGTTTCACGCGAGTCATTCGTCATTACAGTCAGAGTTACTGTCGGTTAGGCGAGAATTCCAGAGTCAACTTTCTTCATTTCGTGATGAGGCCGTTGNACGAATTTATTGTTATTAACGAGATCTGTTTATTGTTTTAACTATTATTTTCTGTTATTGTCGCAGATGGTCACAGTTTAATTAAACGTTATCATTCGAGCATAAAATTAAAATAATATGAATGAAAATGTGTTAAATTTTCATTTCCTGCTTTTTTTTTCACCGTTCGTGGTGATTCTTGAATGCAGCTATTTCGTTTTCCCTTTGCAATTTACCAGATGTTCTGTAAAATTATCCCTGTTAGCCGTGCTCATATATTTAGATCTATTGAAAATTTCTTAATCACCGGAACATTAAAAAATGTGCGCAATGCAGTTTCCAATTTACTAATTACTTCAATATTTTGGAAAATAAAATTAATAATCTTTAAAAGTGCTTTTCTTGAAAAGAACGTCGTATCTTCTCATCTGGCACCCAACACGAGTTCTACGAGCATTTGCTAGGAAAAACGAAATAAGCCAGAGTTGATGGTGAAAAATATATAAAAATTATTAATCACGATTAGAAAAAATAAAGGCATTTGTGGCGATATTTTTCATTCCGCTTGCCCTAGAGAATATAAACATAGCAAAAATGCTGCAGTGTACGTTCAGTAAGTAATTGCTGGCATAGAAACAAGTATTTTGCTTAGTTTGGTAGTTATGGATAAGTAAAACCTTGCAAAGAGCAAGAAGGGTAGAAGCGAGGGTGTATTCTGGATGGAAACTTAACTGAAGAAACCGCTCTCGCTTCAACCATAGATCATACTGTAGAGAGTAGAAATGAAAACGTACATTGCGAAACTATACTGTTTGGCATTACACCACTTAGAAGTTCTTCAACCATACCAAATGATACTTGTTCTCCATCACCACTATTATCGAACGTAGTACAGAATATGTTACAAAACGATCCTATAAGTGTAATAAGGCACATTTTCCAAAGAGTAGAGGAAGGCCAAGCTACTATGCTAGAGTTTTTGAGGAATGAATTAGAAGCTACACAAACATATTTTCAGGGTGAGTTAAAATCCACACAAACTTTACTACATCAGAAATTAAGGTGTACTCAAACATCATTGCAACAGGAACTACAAACGACACGCACTGAGTTTCACGCGAGTCATTCCTCATTACAGTCAGAGTTACTGTCGGTTAGGCGAGAATTCCAGAGTCAACTTTCTTCATTTCGTGATGAGGCCGTTGCACAAGTATTGGATAGGGTTGTTCCACAAATCGAGTAGGTTTCTTGTGAAGTAATGGAGGCTAAAGAGTAGTGTCAGAGTAGAGGCGAGCGCACTGAAGCGGAGATTAACGATTTGCGTGAACAAATGGAGAGTCTGCGGATAATGAGTAGTTCAGCTCCTAACTCTAATCCACCGAATCATCAGGCCATTGAAATCATCAGTAACCGCGTGCAGGAGTTAGAGCATTCTCTGAATTCTCTTAAATTGGAACGCGAGGCACAGCCGTCAGTTGTGGCGCAATTATCCCAGATACAGTATCAGACCACTGCTTACGAACTGCCTACTTTTAAAGATAGCAAAACAGAAAACACAATCTCGTTTATGCGGCATCTTGAAATATAATTTAAAATATGTAGAGTAGCAGCTAATGAGACACTCATTTGAGGAGTTTTGCCGCACATTTGAGGAGAATTATTGTAACAAAAGGGTACAAGGCAAATTGCGTGCTCAATTGGCCAATTATCGCTTTTACCCAAGCCGTACCAACTCGATAAAGCAACTACCAACTCATAATCGCAGGCACTGTATAAGACGAGGTCATACCTCCCTACAACAATTCCGCGATGAAATTATTCAATTCGCTTACCTTGGAATCTCAACCAAGGGAATTTCGAGTCGATCCCAACCTGTCTCTCCCACGTGCTTTCCTCAACCTCGCAGGCAGTACCGAGTGTTGACTTATCATAAGGGCTCTCATGGACAGTCACCGCATGATTCAGGTCGTAAACGATTCGCGGTTGAAGATGCAAATTCTGACAGTGAGAGCTCTGACAAGAAACCCTAAAAGGCTGTGGATAAAAAGCGGGGACCAGACCTTGTCGAGTTTCCCGATTGACCACAAAGACACCGCCGGGAAAGGGGCTTTGAGAGTGAAAAAACTCCTGCGTGCAGTAGAGGTAAACACGATTTTTTCAAGGACGCACTTTCGCCCAAATATAGTAGTCCTCAACGCAATCAAAAAATTCCTGTTCCGGGGGTCAAAGAGTCTGGAGAGGCGGGATGCAATCCTTCGGCTCCCCTTTCGAGCCAGCTGGCGAATATAATAGCCAATCACGGCGTCATTATGAACAGACACCGCCGCGGAATAATAAGAATGGGTTAAACTAGATTCGGTCAAGGTTGATGGCACTCGAACTTTGATCGGTAGAGCAGAATCCTATAGTCTCAAACAACGAAGGGCATAGGTTAGCACAGCGTTAAAAAAAAAGNAACTTTGATCGGTAGAGCAGAATCCTATAGTCTCAAACAACGAAGGGCATAGGTTAGCACAGCGTTAAAAAAAAAGGGTGTTGTCTGATTGTGCAAGGCAAACTGTACACCAGAGAGTATGTTCAATTGTGTTACGGGAAAANAAAAAAAAAGGGTGTTGTCTGATTGTGCAAGGCAAACTGTACACCAGAGAGTATGTTCAATTGTGTTACGGGAAAACGATTTTGAATATCTATGGGACAACCCAGAAAATTACGAGTGTTCAAAATTTGAACCTCTTTGTCCTGAGATTGAGTTTATGTGCATAAAGTACATACGGTGAATATATTTGGTCCTCTTCCTACCTCCATCACCAGAACAAAGTTTGTGATCGTTTAACTTGATATTCTCTAAATATGTTAAACTGTATGCTTTGGTACATTCTATTATCTTCGAATGTTATTGGTTGTACATTGTTTTTTCGTAGCAATTCAATGGTTGTAGTTAAATTAATAATATGATTCTAAATAATTCAATTTTCTTTAAGTGAATTTAGTTTTCATAGAGTTGTGTTTCACGTTCTTCTCCATCAGCCTTCAGCTGTTTTAGTTTCAAGTAGTATGTAGCCAGTGGGGGCGGTGCCAGTTAGAATGTTGTCCTGTTGACATGAGCTCCTGATGATACGGCGCGCGGTTCTTNGTAGCCAGTGGGGGCGGTGCCAGTTAGAATGTTGTCCTGTTGACATGAGCTCCTGATGATACGGCGCGCGGTTCTTAGTGGATGTTGTTTGGCTCCCGTGCTCATGTATTTAGATCTATTGAAAATTTGTTAATCACAAGGACATTCAAAAATATATACAACGCAGTCTCCAATTTACTAATTACTTAAATATTTTGGCCAATAAAATTAAAAAAATTTATAAGTTCTTTTCTTGGAAAGCACTCAAACATTAAATCTGCTAAATATTAAAGGCTGACTTTATATAGATTACTCACATGGGCTGAGCATATCAAAGGAATTACAAATGTAGCTACAAGGCATTTAACAAGTTTATATTCTATGCTTAAAGCACCTCTATTCGCTGGTAGGAAAAAACTCCAACTCTTAAGAAAATAATTAGGCCCCTACTACTGTACGGCTGTGAAATATGGGCTTATACTGCCCCTTCACACATACAGAAAGTACATCAACACAAAATAAATTCCTTCGCGCAATAGCAGATGCAGGTATACCACTACTGAAGCAATACATCAACTATTAAGAATGGATTATATTAAATATTTAATGATTTCTAAAAATAAGAATCTTTATAAAAACCTTACTGATCATGAAAATCCCCTAATTATTTAAATACCATAATATGACCCACTACAGGCACTGAAATTAAANCCACTACAAGCACTGAAATTTAAAAAAAAAACATGCTTTTCATAACATTTTAGCCATGATTTCAACCTATGGATGCATCAACACAGTACACTGGCATTCCCCCACATAAATACACTACATTAATAGGGTTGATTAAGAATAACATATAACATCCATTAACTCATCCCGAAGTGCACAGGTGTATGTTCGAGTCGCTTTAGAGTTNGTAGCCAGTGGGGGCGGTGCCAGTTAGAATGTTGTCCTGTTGACATGAGCTCCTGATGATACGGCGCGCGGTTCTCAGTGGATGTTGTTTGGCTCCCGTGCTCATGTATTTAGATCTATTGAAAATTTTTTAATCACCAGAACATTCAAAAATATATACAACGCAGTCTCCAATTTACTAATTACTTAAATATTTTGGCCAATAAAATTTAAAAAATGTATAAGTTCTTTTCTTGGAAAGCACTCAAACATTAAATCTGCTAAATATTAAAGGCTGACTTTATATAGATTACTCACATGGGCTGAGCATATCAAAGGAATTACAAATGTAGCTACAAGGCATTTAACAAGTTTATATTCTATGCTTAAAGCACCTCTATTCGCTGGTAGGAAAAAACTCCAACTCTTAAGAAAATAATTAGGCCCCTACTACTGTACGGCTGTGAAATATGGGCTTATACTGCCCCTTCACACATACAGAAAGTACATCAACACAAAATAAATTCCTTCGCGCAATAGCAGATGCAGGTATACCACTACTGAAGCAATACATCAACTTTTAAGAATGGATTATATTAAATATTTAATGATTTCTAAAAATAAGAATCTTTATAAAAACCTTACTGATCATGAAAATCCCCTAATTATTTAAATACCATAATATGACCCACTACAAGCACTGAAATTTAAAAAAAAAACATGCTTTTCATAACATTTTAGCCATGATTTCAACCTATGGATGCATAAACACAGTACACTGGCATTCCCCCACATAAATACACTACATTAATAGGATTGATTAAGAATAACATATAACATCCATTAACTCATCCCGAAGTGCACAGGTGTATGTTCGAGTCGCTTTAGAGTTCTCTGCCTGCAGACTAGGGAGACATCACCGCCAACTTTGTGGGTTAAGCCTATCTGGATAGCTTCACTACCAGTTCTGGTGATATCTGCAGAGCAGGAGTCGCATAACTACTCTAAACAATTAGAATATCTACTCTATAAAATGGGATTAACAGGGAATTTAAATTCAAGCCACACATACACTACTTGTGGGCCGGCGGTATTCTCCAATCTGTCTGGGACAAAATTTTACACATTTAACAAAACTACCCAGACCAAGGCATTTATAACTCAGTTAACACGAAACACTAGAACCAAGTGGAGAACTCCTCGGGTCCCACACAAACACAAAGCGATTATAATTAACAAAAGCTGAATCTCTTAACACAATCAAACACATTCCTGAGTATTTCCGGCTCAATTCAAAGGGAAACACACAGGTATTTTAGGGCCGCGGTGGCTGAGCGGTTAGCCTGCTCGCCTCCCACTTAGGAGAACCGGGTTCAATCTCCGGCTAGGCCACTCCCGAATTTTCGTATGTAGGAGTTGTACCGGACAATGCCACTGGTTGACGGGTTTCCACGAGGATCTCCCGTTTCCCCTGCCCTTTCATTCCAGTGATGCTCCATACACACCTCAATCACCCTCGTCAGCTCTCAAGACCTCGCTGTTAAGAGCCACCCAAATTTCTTTACTCACTTCACAGGTATTTTGATGATATAAATCAATTCATCGCGTCTCCCTTGTAGTCTGAGTTTTGCGATCGGTCCGGGACAAAATTTAACAAAACTTCTTCCTCTTAGGCTCCGCCATATTGTGCAGTTATGTAGAGCCCCAAAACACATACACACACTGTCCTCCCACACATCCCGTACTTACACCTTGTCAAGGCAGCTCATATGGGTGCACCAGCAGACAGTTTTCGCACCACTCTGTCGTTAGTAATCCAGGCCGAGAGGCAGACATGGTCTGTCCGGACTGGGTTAGGGACACTATTTTTAAGTTGGTTTTTAATTTCATAAAATTCAAAAACCTTACAAAAACAGTATAAAAATTCCGAAACAAAATGTAAAATTCAAAACAATTAAATTACCAAATCATTTTTTTTTTTTTAAGAAATTCGAAAACAAATAAAAGAAATTGAAATAGCTTTAAAAAAATTTTAAAAACCTTTTTAAAATGTACTATTCTATTTTTATCCAATGTTATGATACCGGTTTTATTTATTAAGGTATGACTTACAAATTATTCCCTTCTAAAGGTTGATGTAGGTAAACCTACTACACTGGTTTAGCCCTAGCTTTGACCAAGGTTAGCAACAGTCNTAGGAAATTCGAAAACAAATAAAAGAAATTGAAATAGCTTTAAAAAAATTTCAAAAACCTTTTAAAAATGTACTATTCTATTTTTATCCAATGTTATGATACCGGGTTTATTTATTAAGGTATGACTTACAAATGATTCCCTTCTAAAGGTTGATGTAGGTAAACCTACTACACTGGTTTAGCCCTAGCTTTGACCAAGGTTAGCAACAGTCCTGGTACATAGGGTGCCAGAAAAGTGTATTATTTACTTGCAACTTTAATTCACAAATGCCACATAATGAAAAGACGAGAATAATTGCGAGGCTGGGTTGACGATGAGCAGCGACTCGGGTTGTAGGGACTCACCGACATACTACACGCGAGTTTTGCTAGCCACTTGCAGACAACACTATAATATGTTTTAAGGACATCACGACACAAAACACCACTCAGGATACTGGTGGGGAGATTCACTCCCTAGCCAATACGCCAATACGTAAAATATTTAAGATAGCCACAGTTGTTAAGAGCTATAAATACAGGCGTGGAGCTCAGATCAAGCACAAACACGGCAGCCCACCGCCAGCTAAATGATTTGACCCAAGTCTGTTGATCTGCAACTAGATTTGCAAACCCACTTAACGAGTTATTGGAACTTCTGTTCCTGTTCTCATGATAGCACACCCTTCTGGGGGCATATGAGAGATCGGTGGCGACAGATCCCTAGGGGACAAAGACTTCGCGTGTGAAGAAGTGGGAGAGCTCTTTGCACTATCAGGGTTGCGGCTTAAATTCTGTATGGAGTCACCTGAGGTGCCGGGCCCCTCGGGCTTAACCTGACCCCGGCTAACTCAGTTCTGGGGAATGTCAGCTGATGGACCACACACCTCGCTTTTTATTGCAATAGTAAAACTATAGTTATGTCATATTACTTTGCTGTGCTTTTAACACAAGCACAATGGCAGACTTAACAACTCAGAAAATGGATGGAGAATCTGCGTCCATGAAAATACAGCACGAACATATGGCATTGGAATGAGATTCAGAAGCAGAATAGTTGCTGAAGTCCCGTAATGCAAAAGGATTATCTCATGAAGTCTAGAAAGTAGCTGCCAGGCGGAAGGCTGGCAAGCCAAGGCTTGTGCAAACACACGTGTCAATTCTCACAATTAACAAATACTCACAGCCGCTGCCTGAAACACGCACTGATGCACAGAAAAATACAATTTCATTCTACAAGAGCATACCAGTCTTTGTCAAGGGCAAACGCTGGCTAAAATCCATTTCTCATTCATTTCAGCATCAAAACACTAATTTTAAAAACACCCTGACACTCATCAAAGAGTTTTATCTTACTTTCGAGACTCGAGACAGCTACAATATAGCAATCAAATGGCTCAAAGCATAAGCCATACAGTACTATACTCATGCGCACCCTGATGAGTGCAACACCAAAGCCATCATTAAGGAGCTTGACTGTCACATCCCTTAGGATGACTGTGCATGAGCTGCAAAAGGTGGGCATCCAGGTCAGTAACATAAGCCAGTTTAATAAAAAAATACATGCAAGTAGACGGCACAGTTATGTATTTTGGCACTGGCATATTGTATGTGGTAGTCGGGCCTACAGACAACAAAATTTTTGAAATCAAACTACTTCACTGGACCCATGTCTCAGTCAAGAAATACAAGTCTCGGCCAGAAGATGTCCCACAATGCAAATGTTGTGGTGAATATGGCCACATGACTGCAAGGTACAATTAGGCCTTTAAGTGTGTTCGTTAAGCAGGCGCATATATGTGCAGCGAGTGCACCGCCCCAGACAATTCAACAAAAATTGCGGCCACTGCGGAGCTGAGGGACACACAGCTATAGAGAAGCAGTGCCCCCGTTTTGTTAAAATTGCATAAAGCCATCGCCAGAACAGACGCAACTGCCTGCAGAATACAGGTCTAAAAATGACGCATGATATTATACAAACGCAACTGCCCAAAACAACAGCCGGGAGAAATTACCTTTCTTAACTTACCCCTCATGTACACTTGCTGAGAATAACAACATGGTACAGTCACGTACACGAAAAATGCTCCCAAAGAAACTTCTGTATGCTGAGCAATTGCAGCACACAGCTGAAGCTGTGACTTGGCACAGAGCCCAAGCCATCCACCAATCCCATGCACACTCCAGCACAAGAGCGGCTAGACAACATGAACAGCATGCCGGAGCTGGTTAAGATCCTCCGCATGTGTGATTATGCGCACTTAATTAAAAATTAAAAAACCTTTCTGTCATCTCATTAGCGAAGCAACCTCACTTGCAAACACAAAAGCCATTCTGATCTCAGCTATTAGACACTTAGACAATTCCAATGGCTAACCTGCCGTACAAAACTAATTTTTAATGCAAATTGCCTAGCTAAAAAGGTCTGCAAATAGGAACAATGTCTCACCACATACGGAATAGTAATTGCTCTCATCTCAGAAATGTTACTAAAACCTAGAACTATATTTAATATTTGTGGATATTATACATATAGGAGCTACGACGCTATTCGTGGAGGCGGCACGGCTAATTCAATTAAACCTGGAATTCATCACCACCCTATTACTGTAGCAGGGCCACAGGATATTAAGGCCACTAGTGTAAACGTATGTAATGATATTACACATGTCTGTTTCTCCGCAGTTTGTAAAGCCTCTAACTNATTAAGGCCACTAGTGTAAACGTATGTAATGATATTACACATGTCTGTTTCTCCGCAGTTTGTAAAGCCTCTAACTCATCTTTAGTGGCCCACAATGTGAGAAAAATTAACAGAAGATGAAAAACAAATTTTCATTGATGGAGATTTAAATTGCAAACACACAGACTGTTGTTGCAGACAAACAGCCGCCAATGGTAGGATTTTAAACACACACGCGGCAGATAATAATTAACGTAGTTTTCGCACCAAACACCTCCACATGCCAACCAATTCGGGAATGCCACACATTTTAGATATAGCCCTTAACTATATTGCAGACACTTTAGTTAACCTGGAGACTCTAGACAAACCAGACTCTAGCCATTTTCCAGTATGCACTCAATTAACATTCAATGCCCCTTTAAAGATAATTTATTCAGTCAAAAATTTAGGAATATCTACTGGGATAACTTTCACAAAGTTTTCCAATAACCACTTTAGCTAACTGCACCAAATGATATATGTAAACACGTATGTAAAATTATTTTTNCACAAAGTTTTCCAATAACCACTTTAGCTAACTGCACCAAATGATATATGTAAACACGTATGTAAAATTATTTTTGGACACAGTTGCAGATGTTTTGAACAAACACACAAAATTTCAAAATAAGTGGCAGTATACCAGAGAAAACTATCACGATATAGATTACCTAATAACTTTAAAGAGACAGGTGTACAGCCAAGTACGAATGACATAAATGCCACAGGCTAGGGCTGAGTATATTAAGCAAAGGCATTGGTAACACTTAAATTAAAAGAATATAAAATGGTGAAATTCTGCAATGTAATCACAGACATCGTTAAGAAACCACAAGAAATGTGGAGACTAAATAGGACCCTCTGAGGCAGAAGTAAACACATTTCTATGACAGCCATTATAAAAGACGATGGCTTTAAATACACAGCGAAGGATAAAGCAAATGCCATAGCAGACATGTTAGAGAAACAATTCTCACCAAACACAGATGTTAATGACAGAGCTTTTACTAGGAAAACTACAAGTATCAGCAATTATCTCCAGTATGAGGCACAAATAGAGCCAGGTCAAGTCACGCTGTGCAGTCTAATAGAAATAATTAAATCCCAGCCAAATGACAAAGCCGGGAGTTACTGATAAAATAAACTACGAAGTTTTAAAGAAACTGACTTAGAAGTATTACAATATTTATTAGCAATATTTAATGCAATTTTCATACAAAAACCTATTCCAAACATTGGAAACCAGCATGGGTAATTACCATTCTGAAGCCTGTAAAAAAACCCAAGCTCCCACAGAACACGCACCTATTAGTTTTTTTGCAATATGAGCACAATATTTGAAAAAGCAGTACTGAAACGCCTCGAAGTGCATGCCGATGAGCGTAAACTTATTCCAAACTTGCAGTTCAGTTTAAGAGCAGGGCACTGCGCAACTCGCCTACTATTAAAAATTGTAGGAGACACGAATGTTGGCTTTAATGATAAAGGGGTGGCTTCACAGTAATTACGACGTTATATGCCAAAAAGTAATTTGACAAAGCATGGATTCCAGAGTTAATACGCAAACTAATAAAGTTCTGTATACATATGTTTATCTGGTGGCACATTATGGCAACACAAGTTATATATGGTGCTATATGGGTCCAAATCCACAACTAGGGAACTCCAAGCAGGTGTACGACAAGGCTCCTCCTTTTCACCTTTCTTCTACAATTGTATTTACACAGCCGATATTCCCCACGCAGGCGCATATGTACAGATGTATGCCGATGAGACAGCCGCAATTAAACAGGCAGCAACCTCAGCTTCGCCTTAATAACATTTCAATGGCAACTGGCCACGCTAGAACAGGAGTATACTCACTGAATAATTAAAATTAATCCTCCAAAATCCGCTACACTAATAATTACTAAAAAAAAAAAAAGACCCACATCATTAGATAGGGAACTTAAAATGTTCCAACAGGCAGTTCCTTGCATTTCCTCTGCAAAATACCTTGGCCTTACATTACACATATCCCTCACCTTGCATGCACCCATAACTAGGGTTAATAACATGGCAACAGGTAATTTGATTATCCTATGCCCCATGCTAAAAGTACCTCATTTCCCCTGCCAGAAAAAGCTACAATTATATAACCAAACCATAAAACCGCTGATGTTACATGGCTGTGAACTGTGAGGCTATGCTACCCAGACCCACATAACTAAATGCTAAATACAGAATAAATTCCTCAGAATCATAAAAATTTGTTATCATTATACGAGCAGCCACACTATACACCAGCCTCTTATGGTTCCACTCATCTCTGAGGTAATTATTTCATGTAACAAAAAATTGTACGAACATCTATGTGAACATGAAAATCCTATAATAAACACAATCACTGTTTACAACCTGTCTGCGTGCAGGAAATATAAAATCTATCTTAACAGCTACACCTTGTATTCACCCACAGTGATGCCAGTCCTGTGCTGGCACAATAAACAGTTGTCTCACCCCCTGGAGGAACAGCGAGTCCTGCTCTCTATACACTTCTTATAAGTAATAAAACAAACCTGCGAAAGCTGTATGTAGCCCTAGTTCCATGGAAATAGGCTCCGAGTGGCCAATGGCAGAGAAGACATGCAGCCTGGTGTTTGGCACAGCAACACGTCACAGTTTATCTCACTACACAAGACACAATTAATATTATTTCTAAATGTAACATTTTGCAAAAGTATTATGCATCCTCAAACCGTGCAAAATATATTGAGTGCCCAATGGCCAAGGAGATTTGCAGCAGAGGAATGACTATGCAANACACAAGACACAATTAATATTATTTCTAAATGTAACATTTTGCAAAAGTATTATGCATCCTCAAACCGTGCAAAATGTATTGAGTGCCCAATGGCCAAGGAGATTTGCAGCAGAGGAATGACTATGCACTTACACTACAGGGCTGATCGGACTGTGCATTAGGGTTAGCATCACTGCTCGGTTGTTGATGTAATAATGCTCTCNACTTACACTACAGGGCTGATCGGACTGTGCATTAGGGTTAGCATCACTGCTCGGTTGTTGATGTAATAATGCTCTCTTAATTACTAAGCTGGAATGTCTGTGCATCTGGCATCACACTACTACACAAAATAAACTAACTTGTAACATTAAACCGTGATAAAACCACAGTGCTTCTTACATATTACACATCCCATGCCGAGATTTCAAGACTGACAAAATTCTCTAATCAGTCCTGGACAAAATTTAATAAGCCCACTTCGCTCAAGGTGAACTTAGATCATTCATTCACATTCCCTCACCCTGTGTGGACAATCACAGGTCCATTCACAAACACAGCAACCTCCCACAAATCTCTCTTACTTCCTGTCAAGGCAGGTCATGTGGGTGCACTGGCAGAAAGTTTTGCCTAACTCTGTCGTTAGAAATCCATGCCAAGAGGCGCACAGTCAGTCAGGATAGGGTTAGGGTGCACTAGTTTTTAAGTTAGTTTCGAGTTTTATAAAATTAAAAAAGAAATTTCACAATAAAAATGGTTGCGCGTACTTATGTACGCGCGTTAGAAGTTATACTTCTTTGGCGTGACTAAAATTAAATTTCATTACGTATGAAAATAATTTATGTAAGTATGAAAAACGATAAAATGATAGAAAAAAGACATTAAATACAATTAATAAAGGTTTTATTAAATAATGTAATTAAATTGCCCTCCACGCGCCAAAAAAAGTATAACTTAATAAAATAATACTTACAAAAAATTAACCTTAAATACTTTAAAACACTTTCNCCACGCGCCAAAAAAAGTATAACTTAATAAAATAATACTTACAAAAAATTAACCTTAAATACTTTAAAACACTTTCAAAATTTTATTACACAATTTTTGTCACTAACAAATTTTTCACGGCACAATGTAAGTAAAATGAATTAATATGATATAGATGTATTCACAATGAATTACTTATATAAATGAAATGTTATTCAATTTGTTTATTACATGAACAGATTTTCCGTCGGTTTAAAATATAACCACGTGCTATATTGCGTATCTTGCGTTTGTATATAGCTAGACGATACGAGCATGTTCGTTGGGTCATACCCCTACCACGTTCACTGACGAATTTCGTTATACTGTGCGCGCGCAACTTCCGTGGCACACTAAACATTTACCCTCAATGCGCCACAAAAAGTATAACTTCAAAAATTATGTAAATTAAATACAAAATATAAAAATTATTTTTTAAAGCCTTTAAAAAGAATAAATAATATTTAAAAACAAAAGAAAAATTGTAAATCTCTTAAATTTCCAAAAAATTTAACATTTTTTAATTTCCAAAAAAATTTCTAACTTAAGGCCATATAACCAGTTTTAGTTTTTAAGGCACAAATTACACATTATACACTTTCTACTACACTGGTTATCCCTATCTTTGATCAGGATTGACAACAGTCCTGGTTCCGGGGGCACCAGTAAAGTGTACTAATCACATGCAACTTTTCTTCACTAATGCCACACTATTAAATGACTGGAGAATAAGTGTAAGGCCGGACCCTAGCTAGCAGAGCCGCAAGACTAAGGGTAATTGCAGGGTAAATTATGAGTGGTAACTCTGGATGTAGGGATTTACCGACATACTACACCCGAGTTTAACTAGCCACTTGCAGACAACACTACATGTTCTACAGACATCACGATACTACAACACGCCAGTCGGGAAACTGGCGAGGAGCTTCATTCACTTGCTGATACACTTACACATAAATTCATAAAGATAGTAACAGTGGTTAACAGCTAAAAATACGACCCCGTAGCCGAGCTCAAGCACGAAAACAGCGGCCCACCACTGGCTCGATGATTTGTACCCAAGTCTCTCTGGCTACAAACTAGATTTGAAGCCAGCTCAAACGAATTATGGGAACTCCGGTTCCCTGTCTCGTGACAGCACAGCCGCCGGGGGCATATGAGAGGTAAGCAGTGACGAACAGAACCTCGGAGAGGTAACAGTTCTGCTATCGTGGATACGATGACTGCAATGTTGATTGAAAGGTCAGAATAAACTTTCACTTTGATGCGGCTAAATTTAAAAAGCCACGATTTTTCAGGCAATGGTCATGAAAGCCTGTACAAGATGTGTTGTTCATAAGTTGTGTATGCTTCTTCTAGGCTTCGTGGAACTTTTAGAATTTCATTTAGCAGTCATCTACACAATTGCTACACTGTACATTTGTATTGAAATTAATTGTGATATATAACTTTTTCACAGTTATTAGATTTTGTAATTTCTGTTGAGTTTTCACTTACAAACTGACTTAAAAGAGGCTGCCTAAGGTTCACAATATTTTTTTAAAATCTATTCAGTGTTCCATTAATCCTAGCAAAGTGATGATTGTAAAAAAACATTGAACCTAGTTGACTGATACTATTCACCTCATATGTAGAGTAAAAAAATTAGAAACAAAAAAAATACATTTTGTAAAAAAAAATTAATGATAGTGCCTAAAACTAATTACATACTGTATTGAAAAATTACATTTGGAAAAGTAGATTGTTTTGAAATAATTAAATTCCAATAAAAGCCACCAAAGGTCAAAAAGTTATTCTACTCACCCCATTTTATGGTACATTGTCTGTGATGCAGAGCTCTTCATGATTAAGTGCAGGTATTAAAAAATCTTGTCAACACGCTCTGCCAAGACCTACATAGTAGTGGGCTTCTTTCCCCTCTCAAATATTTGTTCATAACATTGAGGATACCTTATATTTTGCAAAAAGAGCAATTTCGGTATAACGTACTTGAAAGAGTTGAATCAGTTATAAATTAGAATTCGTAGGTGTAATTATGTGGTTACATATTTTCAGGACACCCTTTTTTTCTGCAGTTAGTATGTAGTATGCAAATAAACAGATTAAAAAGTCAGCTCTTACTTCTGTTTAGTTTTGCAAAGAGTGAAGTTAATGCGACTTCTATAATAACAGAGGAACATTGTTACATTGTTCCCATTTATACTGTTTTCACTGTGTTTGTTTGCTTTGTTCAGTCACAAATAATTACCCATTACAACGACTTTAAAAAGAGTCTGAATAGCTGGTTTAAATTTTTCTGTAGCCATAATTTATGGAGTCCAAGCTTGCCTATCATATTACCTGTCACAAACTTCATGTATAGCAAGTACACACGTATTATAATTGCCTGTAAATATGGAAAGTTGCACCTTTCATTCCATATTATCACCACCCCTTACATGACCCAGGTAGCAGCTTCAGAAAATTGGTGGCTAAGCTTCTACCATTTTCAGGCAGCAAAGTGTGTAGTTTTTGTCTCAAACACTGTTACATTCCCCGTATAGGAGAATCCCATATTACACCCTGCTCAACTTATATATGAAGGGGGCGAATGAAAGAGAGCCTGAATTGTTTTGAAAGCAATGTATGGAGGGCAGAAGAAAAGTGAAGGAGACAGAAGATGGCAAAAGCAAAATAGCAAAAATGTAGCCCCAAATTTCCACCTCATAGAAATCATCAATATTTTAATTTTTTTGTTCACACATTTTAGTTTCATCAGTTTACATATCTTTCTGCGGCATTAAACAAAGCTCTTCACCCTTCAGGCCAGCCATATGTTGTCTCCTGAAAAAGGTAAAGGGAAGGAGGGAGTGTAGTTGAAAACATTTTCACTAATTGTCTTGTTAATTTTTGCATCCCAAACTACAGTATACTCCAATGACAGTATTATTGGGCTTCCACAGTAATATTACATAAACTTTTGTGGATCAAGTTCTAGAGGAAAGTCTGCATGCATTGTGTGTATGCATGCATCACTTATCCACATATATCATACTTTTTTTACATTTTTAGGCCTTTCAAAAATGATCCTTAGAGGTTCTATTGTATAGAGTCGGCTTGATTGAACATCTTGGTTAATCACTCATTGCTCCTAAATTGTCATGTCATTGGTTGGTGTAGTCCTGACCAATTGCATTGAAAGTGACTCTTCTATGTGTTTTTTTCCCAATTGTTGCTATAGTTTAAATGTAATGTGAGTGCTCACTGGGAAACATCAACAGTAGTAGGCAACTGTTCCTTGAATCTAGTATGAGTATCTGTGATGTGACAGACTATTTGCTCTCTACACCAGTTGACAAGGCTAGTTGAGCACTCTCTTCACTGCATACCTGTTCAGCAGACCATAAAATGGATGCATTCTGATTAGCCGATACTCTATAATCCCAGACTTAAGATCAGGTTTCCACATATTGGCGTGCTGTAATACATCTGAAACACTGTCTGCTTTGTGTGATTTGTCAAATCTTAGTACATTATCTACTTACTGTTACCAACAATAAAGCTAGTTGACACTCATTGTCGTTATATCTTGGCCATATGGCGGCTTTTCAGACTGGTCTTGGTAAACGGTAGTACCAAATGAGAGGGGTTGGATTTCTGGTAGTAGTGGCATAATCCATATTCTGGATGGGTCTGGATGGATGTCCTTTCCCAATCTCAGGTTGATATAAAATAACATAACTCTAGTATTTTCTTAGTAGAGGTTAATATATAAATGTTCTTGTATACAACCTCAAAATGAAACAGAAGTTATACCTAGAGCACAAAGAATGTTAGTCTTAAAGTTTGTTAGCTGAAAACGGTTTGATTTGGTGGATGGCACTTCATTGATATTGAGTGTATCTTGGTCCCATATCATAAGAAAGGGGAAAAGTGGGGCAGAAGGAATATGTATTCTATAAGCCTTATGAACTACAATAACGTAGTGCATCAAAACTGATTCCTAGTGTCCACTCACTTAGCAGTACATGTCAGAAATGAATTGGAATACTTTTATTGATACCTTTTGGGATGTATTCAATCGTTTGATGTACTTTTATCAACTAATGAATTTTTTTACTTGTAAAGGTTTTAGGCATGAGCAGTTTTAATGTACACATGTTAATATTTTTTTCAGAGCAGAATGGAACACCTGTAGCTGAAAAAATATTAGAAGATGATATATTTATTCCAGGTAAAGAAACCAATAAGTTGCAATCATTTTTCTTAATTGAAAGTTAATGTTTGTTGCAACATTAGGAAGATGCTAGTAGTGTATTGTTTTGGGTGAGAAAACGAGACTCGTGATTAACATTAAAACGTAAGCTAATGTTATTATAGTTAACATTCAAACTAATGAAATTTTATGTTTTGCTGTATTAACGTTGCTAGCATTAATTGACTTAGTAAGGCCTACACTTTCAATTTGAAGTCTGTTTTTGTTTGTGTGGGGATATATCTGTACACTCATATTTTGGTACACCATAATGGATGTCACTGGGCATGCTTTGTGCATCTCATGTAATGATAGGTGTGAAATTTAAGGTCATAGCTGTGGTGTAGTGANGATGTCACTGGGCATGCTTTGTGCATCTCATGTAATGATAGGTGTGAAATTTAAGGTCATAGCTGTGGTGTAGTGGTGGTCTGTTTGCTTGATTAGTGCTGGGTTGATCTTGGGATCACCCAACAACTTAGGTTGACTGACCCTCCTTTCACAGCGATGATTGTGGGATATGAAACAGGAAAGAGTTTGTGATTGACCAGAGAGAGATACAGAGGTATGAGTGGGTTGGGAGGAATCACTGGCTGTAGGATACCTGACCTGCCCAGAGATCAATATCTGGATGTTTGTTGTTGTCCAATTAAGTAGTGATTGCTGGTAGGTGGTAACATTACTTCCCACTCATCTTTGTCATGTACACACACATCATCATTGCGTGGTGACCTTGACAATGTCTCTGTCAGCTGGTTTTAAATGATGTGCACGTGCTCCATGATGAAGTCTTAGGACTGTATGATCATGGACCACTGTGTCAGGTTGCTGTGTGATACACATTTTTTGCAGCTAGGTTAGGCTTCTGTTGTTAGTGAAGAGGGTGAATTTTTGGTATACCAGATATGAGTAATAATGCTACATGTTAGTCATGCACACGTATTCTTTCACAACATAATGTCCTTCTGTGAGTTCAAATTTGGTGCTGCCATATCCAATAATCATATTCTCCCTCTCATCACCTAGTTGAAAGAGGGGGGTTCAGATTCCTTCCTGGCTTGCATCTGTTTATATATACAGCTAGTGTCATGCGGTTTCAAGGTTGGCAATTGCATGTCACTGGTGGAAGTGTCTTTATTTCTGTGAATGCTGTGCTAGCTTCACATGTAAACTGACAATTTTACAGGCGGATAGTAGGCTGGTTAATAGCGCAGTGTCATTTGTGACATTTGAAATATACTGACGTAACCAATTAGCTATGCTGAAAAATTTCCTCATTTGTTTCCGTGTTTTTGGTGGTGCACATTTCATCAATTACTCAAAGTTGTTTCTCACTTGCCTGTTACCTTTTTCGTCTGCTAAATCATCCAGAAAGTTAATTAATGACAGCTTTCCCAATGTGACACATGTGATTTGCACAAGGGACTCTGATTAGAGCAAGGCGTTCATGGACAAATGCCAGAAGACTCTGTAGATGTTTGTTTCACAAGTCCGACCAAGTGATATGCAGTGGTAAACTTGCAGATGTAGCAAACCAGCATGTGAACCATGGCCAGCTTAAGATGTTGCGGGGACATTTCATTCAAAATGGCATAGCACATAATTGGTAACACCTCCTCTTTGGTGTGGCAGTCGAGTACTTTCCAATGCCCTGAGCTTAGATTAGAAGAAGTCGTAACCTTAGCGGNGGTTGGTTGCTAGCACGAGTACTTTCCAATGCCCTGAGCTTAGATTAGAAGAAGTCGTAACCTTAGCAGAGCCTAGTATATTGAAAGTACTANAGTCGAGTACTTTCCAATGCCCTGAGCTTAGATTAGAAGAAGTCGTAACCTTAGCGGAGCCTAGTATATTGAAAGTACTATTTACATTAATTACAGGTAGTGCAGTGCTTTTTGTGACTTTGTTGATCGGCCTAAAATCAATTAAAATTATTATGAATTCTATTTACTGAACAGCACAGTACTGAATGTTATATTTTCATATACACATTCTCTTTGTTTACAGCAGTGAACATGAAATATTTCTCGTTACACTCACACAATATACACCCTCTTTCTCAACAGCAGTAAACATATAATTTTTCTTCTTTCTTTCTAAAAATGTGGTTATGAGTATGAATGAAATGAAGATGAATGGTATTGAAGAATAATTTAATTTTTTAAAAATCATTTTCACTTAGTTTTAAGTAAAACATACCTTGAGCAGAGGAACATACTTTAATTATAACATACCTTGAGCAGAGGAACATACTCGAATTAAAACATACCCTGAGCAGAGCATGCTTTGAGTAAAGTATGGTGTTTTCATGTATTTTACTTATTTCCACCAAACTTATTCTTTACTGACTTGGAGAGCCTGCTTCAGACTGAGACCACATCACTGATATCCCTGGAGTCATTTCAATTCTTTCCTCAAGGGTATTATCAGCATTAACACTCTGCAGTGCCCTTTCATGTTCCAACTTATTCAGACTAACTGCTAGCTCTCTAATTTCGATATTTGACTTTAGTAGTAGCTAGCATCCTCATCATTAAGTGTACCGAGCAATGTACAGGCTGTACAACCCAAAAAATCTAATACACCTTTTTCTTTCTCGTTTTTCTAACTTCCCTAATAATATGCAAAGGTTGTTCCTTTTCCCTTTACAATTTATTTTACCATCTATCTCGTTTTATTNTAATACACCTTTTTCTTTCTCGTTTTTCTAACTTCCCTAATAATATGCAAAGGTTGTTCCTTTTCCCTTTACAATTTATTTTACCATCTATCTCGTTTTATTAACTTGCACAAGTTTATTTCCTGTATCTCTTGTATTTGCAGTCAATCCCCTAATAACCTTATGGAAGACCATAATATTTGTCACATTTTCCTTTTCACGACCATTACAAGTTTCACTTTACAGACAGCCAAGCACTTTGTTTGGCATTATTTACAAATTGAGATATAATGCTCAAATATTTTTCTGCCTCATCAATTTTATTATCAATCTGCCTAAGATTGACACAAGTGACTAACCTCCACTAAGTATTTATACAACTGCATTCTCCTACATTCTTATGAAATAACCGTGGTGAATCATTCATCAGTTTCCAACTGAAAATCGTTTGGTCTGGTCATAGTTCCTTCTACTAACCGCAACACGAGAGTTGCATATATCATGGCAACAACTTTTTAAGTGCCATTTTTGCAATACAAATTCAAAAGGGATCATTTTAGGCAATTTGCGTGTACTTTATATTCTTTATTCTTTATTTTTGTATAATCATTAGGTTCCTTAGAACATTTTATGATCATTGACATTGGGTGTGTAGCTTTTGCGACCTACCTTTACCTCACTAATTCACATCAGTGCTTTGTCTTCCTCTATAATAATAAAATTTTGACATCTTTATCATACTATTATTTTATTTATTTTTTTCCCTTTAATGTTTCTTCGCTTTTTCATGTAAGCNAATTTTGACATCTTTATCATACTATTATTTTATTTATTTTTTTCCCTTTAATGTTTCTTCGCTTTTTCATGTAAGCTCTGTGACCTACCTTTTAATTCTTGTGCATATTCATGGTTATATGTATATGGGTTAGGGGGGTTTTCTTACGATACCCGGAATGTTTGGTTTTCTACCGAACATTAATTCGTGAAGAGTAAAGACTGTAGCACATCGAGGGGTTACATTAAATTCGAACGTAGCATATGAAATTCAAAGATCTCACTCTCTTTTAAATATTCTGTCAAAATTCAATGATTACTTTCGAAAATGCTGTTCGTTTCAGGTTTATGTGCACAGTATGCTGTAGTGAACGTTTTTTTATGCGGAGCATTTTACATACCGTTTTGAAAACATCACCCATAAAATTTGAACCTTGATCAGTCAGTACGATTTGCGGAATGCCAAATTTTATAACTATATGTTTTACAAAAGCTTTTTCTACTGTGTTNCTTGATCAGTCAGTACGATTTGCGGAATGCCAAATTTTATAACTATATGTTTTACAAAAGCTTTTTCTACTGTGTCAGCATCTTATTGTTCAATACGGTGGGTATTGAACAATAAGATGTTCAATCATTATTTACATGAAAATGCTATTGTATAATCATTTAACAGTTTATATTGGTTAATTTCAGTAAATTTGGACATCAGACACCCTGTTTCATTATGTGTCACAATGAGCACTTTCTGTTTCTAACTGGATTCATTTTATTACTACGGAAAATCCAAACGATAAAGTAAAAATGTAACATTAGCATGCACATCTGGCTAGCAACACATCAAGGGTATATATTGCCCAATTTTTGGTTGTATTTTTATATGTTACCTGTGTACTCAGGTTAATGGTACATGGTACTGAAATTCAACATGCATCAAACAAACTATGTTGCAATTCATGCAAAAGAGTTGCATGATACTTCTGAGAAACATCTAAACAAGGTCTCGTTTCAAAATGCTTGCAGTATCATGCTACAATCCTGAAAAGTTGCGTGTCCACATTTTTTTATTTTTCTGGCCAGTCCTGTGGTCCTACAATGGGCTAATGCATGCATATATCACTTGCAAGCTTGATGCGTGACGGCTGCGTTGGGAGTAACCATGCTGCACGGGAACAAGGTTTCTTTGGGTGGCCAGTCAGTGTCACCCGCGATAAGTGAAGCTCTATTGAAGAGGGAATTGTAGTATCCGTTGCTTTGCTCTGATGGGTCCCCTTTTAAGGGTTGGTTTGTGGGTTGCCTGCAAGAGGCGTGTCTGAGTTAATGAGGTGAGGCCTCTTGACGCTCGTGGTGGTGGTAGTGCTGGCCTTACCTTCACTCTACCTTACCAGTCGGTGGTTTGCTGAGAAGACCCTTTGGTCCAGGGTTGATGGTTGGGCTTGAACTTTGGCTGGTAGGGAGCACCAGCTGTGCGCCACACATGTCGGCTGATCTCTGGGGCTAGATTGGATCCGGCGTGCTGGCTTTGGTGTTTGAAGATGATGGGGCGACTGGTTGTAGGTTCTTTCTGGGCAATCCCTGGAGTCACAGGTAATTCAGTCACAGCTGGGTAACTACAGGATGCTCTTTCCCTGGAGTATGGATCAAGGGCCCTTATATCCCAGCGAAGTATACCGGGAGGTGAGGCATCACTGATTCCCTGGCGGTTTACTTCTATGCCTTAAGAAGTTTATATGGCTGATTAGGTTCAGGATAGTTACCAAGCGGCTGGCCAACAGCAATGACAGCTGCGGTCTTACATTCGCCCCACAGTGTACGCCTTCTGTAGGTGAACAGCATGTGCCGGTAGGTGCTACAGTTTGCTTCTCCAAACGCATGGCAGGAGACAGATTCCTAGCTAAAAGTGCCCAGGAGTGGTTAGGTCACGCTTCGTCAGGCCCGTCACTCCATTTGGCAGATTTATACATGGTGGATGGAGTGGGTTAACTGACTAACCTGGCTTAGCTGCTTCGTCGTGTAGTGTTCCTAGTAGGGGCTCTACCATACTGCGCACCAGGTACTTTGTCGTACCTCGTCCGCAGTATGGGTGTGTGTGTTTTGGCACGCGTGCTGTCCTCTGTTATGGGATGGCTCGTGGTCCTGCTGTACGATCAGAAGTAGATTTAGCAATACCACTATCTCCTGCCGTTCCCAAGGGGCAATGATTACAAGGAATGTCGGAGAGGGAAGGCAGAGTTCATCCAAGAGATTGCACAGAGGTTAAATAGCCACATATTTATTTCCGAGAGAATTGACATGGTGGCTCGTATTCTCTAAGTTCGATAGTCGCTAGATAAACCGACTGTCCCTACAGACGTTAACTAGCAAAGACAGGTGAAAGTGCCTGTTGGGGTAAAAGAGTAACTTAGATAGAATGTCTTGGCATAGAGTGCACTGTTTGTCCTGAAGGGACTCGGAGTACCACTTAGCTGTGCTGAGGTTATGTACGTTGCTGGCTGACATCGAAGTTCGATGTTGCTTGATGACGCTTCGGTACTGGAGTTGATTTGCAGGACTGTGGGGTTCTGCGGTTGGTCGTTGGTCACTGGAAGGTGGCTGGTCTCCAGTGGTGGCTCCTCGGGTTGAGGAGTAGGCAGATAGTTTCAGCACAAGAAGTTGCTGAGGTAAGCTGCCCGAGATAAACTGGCATTTTCTGGGGTCCGCAGCCTTATATTCACCTGGCCGGGAGCTGTTGTCTGATGGGGAGGCTTCGGTCATCCCCTCTCTTCCTCGTGTGTGCGGCCGGCTGCACCGCGCCTGTGGATTACGAAAGGCCGGAGGTAGTTTGCATGTTCGGCGGGCCGGTATCTGGTGCTAGCTCGGGACAATATTATTACATTACTGCATTTGTATTCTCCCTTCTTAGGTGATTACAAATTATGTGTGCACTCGGGCTAATTACGATTGTCACTCGCTTTTTCTCTGTTCCTTACGTGTTCTGAGATTATTATTATTGGCTCATTTCTTTCATTATAATCAATTAAATAATGATTTAATTTAATTGCATTTTATTGTTTTTTTAATAATTGTAATTTTTTATTACATGTATCTACTTTTTATTTTGCAATAGAAGGATGGCTATTCCATTTCAAATGTCATACACGTAATTTTTTATTTACCTTTTTGTTGAATCTCTGTATTAATAAATAAAAAACATATAATTAGATGTTTTAAAATTGTTTGATCATAATGTTAGTAATGTTAACCTAAACAAGTATCTTATTGCAAATATGATATGTTTTGTTTTTCAGAGAAACCTGAAGAAATTTGCATCAGACCTGTCCTTTTTGAGGAAGCTATTGCCAGAACTGGTAATTGCGCAGTCAGTCAAGTTTTAATATTCGCACATGGAAACTTGTAACTGAACTACATGTTCAAGAACTGCCCAGGTCACTTTTGTGAATTATGAATATCATAATACATTTAAACATTAATTTATATTTATAGTGATCTGAGATTCAATAATAAAGGGGTTTTTATACTTTCGTTTTTAAAGGGTCATAACTAAAATTGTTTGGTGATTCCAGAAAATGTAAAAAAATTGATTTCTTGTGAATTTTTTTTTTTTTTTTTTTTNTGGTCCATGTACTGTAAGTGGGCAGCAAGTTTACTTAGATGCAGATAGTATTTTTCAGATGTAACTGTATACATAAATATATTCTGTCTTGCTGCAAATGTGCCTTTTTTGATGTTTCTGGCTTGAGTGCCTTTAAATAGGCAAACACAAACTATTCTGATGATTCAGCATTCTAAGAGGAACACCTTCTGTTAAAAAAAACGTAAATAATTAAGATAATGAAAACCCCCATGTTTTGGTTTGTGGTTTTGCTTAGCCTCCATTTTACTTCGGTTAGTTAAGTTGTTTTAGTCAGGGTCCTAGAGTCAGTCATTTGTGATAAGCTTGATTTCGTGACAGTGCTAATAAAATGGTTTGAATATGTTCTAGGTCATGGCAGGTTCCATTATTTCCTTTTGTTCACTTGTGGAATGTGCCTTATATCAATGATTGTGGAGTTGCTGTGTGTATCGTACCTGATGCCAGCTGCAGATTGTGATTTTGAGATGTCATCTGAAGACAAGGGTTTGCTTAGTGCTATATGTTACATTGGTGAGGTGAATACAAATTTGGATATTTTTCTTTCTTGCATTTTTGTATTTTATTTAACTGCTTGTCATTAATATTTATAAAGGTAAGGGATCAGAGAAACTTTGGGAAGTAAAGAAGTTTGCCTTAAAAAAAATTAGACAAAAATGAGACAAACATCTGTTTACTTTTTAAAAGTTGGACACATTTTATTTCATTTTTCACTGAGCTTATGAATGTTCCCACTTTTACACAAATTTAAATGTGCTCACTTTTATAGAAAAAACTAAACCTTCTTAAATTTAAGAACTACACTCTCATCCTTGGCTTACCTGGTCCAGCGCTTGAAGTAGTGTAGTGTAAAACGTTTTTTTTATATACGTAGGTAAACTCTTGTCAGATTAAAGTGAGGTTTTTTAAAATGGTTTTTTAGACTCAGAAAATGTTTTATGTCTTATGAATATACAGTAGAACCATTATAATATGACCGGTCACTGTTTCCAGAAAAAGTTCATTATGGAAGAAAGGTCGTAAAATATTTTGGGAAATTTTGGAATTATTTTGACTTGCTCCCACCCCCTGTAAGTCAAAATTTGCAGTTTTTTTGCATGAAGTCCATGTTTAATCGTCTCTGGCATGAAATCNTTTGCATGAAGTCCATGTTTAATCGTCTCTGGCATGAAATCAACATGATTTTTGCATGGAATATTAATTTAATGAAATAGTCAGACGTCTTCCAAACAAAATGATACTCCAGACACGTGTATTTAACTTTTTCTTGTTATAAAATTTTAAAAATATTGCATAGCAGCAGAGGGCGAATTTCATTTTCAGTGGCTTCTTGTGATAAAGTTAGAGGGTTTGTTACTGAAATATTTATTTTAATAGACACGCGTCTTCTGAATAAACTGATATGCTGGAAGTGCATATACCAAACATCTTTGTCGCCAAATAATGCGTAAGCACCAAGTGTCCGTAACTCACGGAAAGTGACAAGTTTGAGTTATTAATTACTGAAGATATTAAGGAAACATATTTTAATGGCTGTATTTATTCTCCTTTGTCTCAAATAATTACAATTTTTTCAAATTAAATATGAATATTCACTTCAAAATTGAATGTAGTGGTCACAAGGTTTGATTGCTATGAAATAGTGTAGCTCTACACATCATCAGCAACATTGCGAGGTGCCTATAGATCACGTCTATTGACTGCTTGCCTCCCCTTTGCAAGCTGACTACACATGTAATCAGCACAGCTCGCCAGAGGCCTAACAACCATACTCACAGACTGCTTGTTTGTTCGGTAAACAGTGAAACACAATTCAAAAGTTTTTAGTTTAAGAAGTCTTCTGCTTAATAGGTTATTTAATGTTACGCCTTGTCTATATACAGGGGATGGACAAAATAATATGAACACCTGACATANCTGCTTAATAGGTTATTTAATGTTACGCCTTGTCTATATACAGGGGATGGACAAAATAATATGAACACCTGACATAAACAATATTTATTTATTAATAAGGTGTTGGGCCAACATTTACTTTTAGAACAGCTGCGATTCTTCGCGGAATAGATTCGTAGAGTGTCTGAATAGTTTCCAACGGAATGTTGTCCCATTCTTNATACAGGGGATGGACAAAATAATATGAACACCTGACATATAAACAATATTTATTTATTAATAAGGTGTTGGGCCAACATTTGCTTTAAGAACAGCTGCGATTCTTCGCGGAATAGATTCGTAGAGTGTCTGAATAGTTTCCAACGGAATGTTGTCCCATTCTTGTACCAAAACATCCACCAATTGCTTCAACGATGTTGGAGATGGAAATCTGCACACTCTCTGCTCTAAAACTCCCCATAACGGTTCAATTATGTTGAGGTCTGGCCAGGGAAGATGTTTAATGATATTCTGATGCCCCTAAAACCAAAACTGAACCTTTTTGACTGTGTGTATGGGTGCATTATCATCTTGGAATATGGCAGTGTTTGGCAGCAATATGCTAGTCATAGTAAGAACTTCATCATTGAGGATGTCGAGATATTCATTCGCAGTAATTCAGCCAGTGATGTGATTGAGAGGACCAGCTGAATACCACGATATAGCCGCCCAAATCATAACGGAATCTCCCCCATGCTTGACTGTAGGAAGCAGGCAGTCCGGATCGTAGGCTTCTTTTGGGGTTCTCCATACATAAACCCGGCCGTTTGTAGGAAACAATGTAAACGATGATTCATCGGACCATACCACATTCTTCCAATCATCAAGTGTCCAGGTTTTATGATCGTGGCACCACTTCTTTCGCAGCTTAGCGTTGGCTTCCGTTATAAAGGATTTCGCAATTGCAGCCCTTCCATGAATGTTAGCTTTGTGGAGCTCCCGCCGTACTGTTTTTGTCGAAACAGTATTACTCAAGTGAGTGTTGAGTTCTGCTGTCACTTTTGCCGCGGTAGTTTTATGTTGTCTGGCCACAATTCTTTTTAATGTTCGTCGGTCTCTGTCAGTTAACTTTGGGTTTCACCCACTATTCCTCTTTGCCGATGATGTTTTACCATGTATGCTGACATTACCGTGGATACTGTCGCTCGTGAAACGTTAAACAATTCAGCTGTTTTCGTCACAGACGCTCCCGCTAACCGAGCACCAACGATTTGCCCTCTTTCGAAGTCTGAGAGTTCACACATTTCACCGATCGCTTGTTTTAACCGTCGCGGAACAAAGCGTATAATACACTGAAATATAACCTACAAGACTTGGCACATAAACTGTGCAATACATACGTGTCACATTATTTACACTGAAGCAGTGTTGCCAACATGCATCAAAATGTAGTATATTGCATGGTGTTCATATTATTTTGTCCATTTCCTGTACACATGTGCAATTTAACCCCTTCAGTAAGTTTTCCTGGTTAATAAGAATAATATTTTTCAGTTCCTATATAAGTCTCAACAGTGTTTTACTGTATTTGTACGTACATAAATTCATACACATTCCAGTCACAATTTTGATACATCTGAAATATTTTCTTTACACCGCGGACAAAGGTGATTTTTTTCTTTGCCATACTCACTGAAATCAAATACGTTTCTTCAAAAACACTTCATCATACAAAGCATTTATTTAATCCATACTTGCATCGTATACGTTAATAAAACAAAGTGTTCTATTGTTTATGTTTTTCACCATAACAGTGATTAAATGGTCCTTTTTTATGTATTGATTAAACACAGCAGACATGTAGTGGATGTAAACTAGGGATGTGTGTCTGATGCATGTGCAAAAAATTGAAATCTGTCAATTTTCACTCAATTGGTAACTTTTAAAAATAGGAAAAGTGCTGATTTATTCAGATTTTGATTTTATTTATCCATAGAAATACACAATTAATCTATGCCTAATCATTTAGAACACTGAATTGTTTTGACTTTTTGTCTGCAAATACAGTTGCTTATAGAGGTCAAAGGAGTGTCAACGACTTTTTCTTCTCCTGTATACACAGAAGCAGAGCTACGTTCCAGGAAACAAGAGGAGTAGAGAAAAATTATTGATCTCATTTGCAGCGAACGAAAAGGGATGGTGCCCAAACAATAGTGAGATGGAAAGTGGTCGCAATGAATACAGCAACAATCATTCCCCACCCTCTGCTTACTACCACTCACCCCACCCCCCTCCCTCGGAGATCAAGTAAGGGAGGTCCGTGGATGCCACGCAGGTTGCTAGGCAACCATTTCCTTCCTCGCCAGCCTTGTAAAGCCGATATTACACCTGCTTCCTTACTTGGTCTTGTACAAGGCCTGGTGCAGGAGCCTGTATACCAGCCGCTATACGAGCTGCCATGGAAGATTCATATTACACGACAGCAGTTCGCGTACTAGCATTTGACATACTCTATGGGTGCGCGGAGTGTTTCGAACAATAAATATGAACCCAATTCATAGAACTGCCACCAAAACTGCTGTATTACTGTTTGGCCTTTACATTAATTCATGTTTACTGATGTAGTTTCATTCATTTCTTGAAAGTGATGGTGAAGCCATGAAAGTATAAGGCTGTTATTTTTAAATTTTAAGAAATTTATTAACCGTTTGTAAAATGGATTTTTTCTGTATGTAGCAAGTTATTATCCGCATGTATATGCTATGAAAAAAAAATTATAGTGTCAGATGGAGTTTCGAACTCTCTACTGCATTAAGTACCTGTGACATTACCGCTGTACCACCAGTTCACACAAAATGTTATCTTTTTTAATGCGGCATATGTTATTAAAAGACCAAATTTATACTTTCTAGTGTAGGTGATGTTTTAAGTATTTGAAACAGTTTTAAACAGCCGTTAAAGGTGGTCATTGCCAATATTATTTGTCTTTGTCAAATCTTAAGTCTTTTTCAAAGAGTTTCAACTTCACCGACGTATAATAAAGAAGGAGGCGTCCTTTTGGATTCTTCATCAACTCGTTTCCCGTAGTAGCCACGGGAGTGCCCTGCGCTCTGAAACCGTGATGTCATTGGCCAGGTACGAAAGACGGTATGGAATCTGCCATGAAAAATAGGACGTGTCCTATTACCAAACCTGGTATGAAATCTGGCCGTACAAAGCGGAAAATGCAATGATGGGTGCCATACTAGCTACTATGGCAGACCTTGCACAAGCTTAAACAGAATCTGGTATCGTTAGGGTCCCACTTTTACAATAAATAAAACGATCTGATTTCGTCATAAAATTTTCACCATTTCGTAAAAAAAAAAATTATTTTGTCAAATAAATTCTATAGTAAAACCAATGCATGCTTTATTATGAGAAAAAGAATATGTTGTTTTTGCAACAATATCACTTAAACTTAATGCAATTTGTTATTCATTATTTTAATAAGTACATATTTAAATGGAAAATTTTCAAATATATGTAACTATAAGGATTAAAGGACAACTTTACGAGAGTACACTTGTCATGTAACACATATTGTCACATCATAGTAATTTTTGTGCAANCCTTGCACAAGCTTAAACAGAATCTGGTATCGTTAGGGTCCCACTTTTACAATAAATAAAACGATCTGATTTCGTCATAAAAATTTCACCATTTCGTAAAAAAAAAAAATATTTTGTCAAATAAATTCTATAGTAAAACCAATGCATGCTTTATTATGAGAAAAAGAATATGTTGTTTTTGCAACAATATCACTCAAACTTAATGCAATTTCTTATTCATTATTTTAATAAGTACATATTTAAATGGAAAATTTTCAAATATATGTAACTATAAGGATTAAAGGACAGCCTTACGAGAGCACACTTGTCATGTAACACATATTGTCACATCATAGTAATTTTTGTGCAATAAATCTTGTGCTTTTTTGAGATTTTTAAAACTGCCAAATAACAGTCACTAGCATTTTAGTTTAACAAGATTTTTATATCACCGACATGCAGCTTTTAATGATTTGTATATAATATTTATTTTAATTAAATGCTGTTCAGTTCAATACCACTCCAAAACAAATCCACAACCTAACCACAAAATACTAGTAAATATTTCATTATTGTTNTTTAGTTTAACAAGATTTTTATATCACCCACATGCAGCTTTTAATGATTTGTATATAATATTTATTTTAATTAAATCCTGTTCAGTTCAATACCACTCCAAAACAAATCCACAACCTAACCACAAAATACTAGTAAATATTTCATTATTGATATAATAAAAATTCTCCTTATTTTGTAATGAAATGGCAGAAACCTATTTGTTTTTGTTTCATTGGCAATATGAAAANTATAATAAAAATTCTCCTTATTTTGTAATGAAATGGCAGAAACCTATTTGTTTTTGTTTCATTGGCAATATGAAAATTACACAAATTTGCTTCCAATGCAGTTGTCTTATTTTTTATGTACCTCCACGATTACTAAATCACTGTGCATATGGCACGGCAGTGTTTAAGCATGTGTATTTTCCTGCCCACTCGTTGTTTACATCGCAGTTTTGCATTTTGGTTAGTTTAAAATAAAACCTGCACTTTCTAACCCACGGGCATATTTGCGCATATTTGTAAATGCCTTGCTAGTTGTCAAGAACCTATCCACAAAGCTCAGAAGATTAGCAAAGTCGGCAGTGTTTCCAAATACTGCATGAATGTTTACTACTTAATTATTATATTCCACAAAAAATATCAATCTGTGACATATATTCACGTGTGTGTGTGTGTGTGTGAGTGTGAGAGAGAGAGTGTGTGTGTGTGTGTGTGTGTGTGTGTGTGTGTGTGTGTGTGTGTGTGTGAATATACCCACTATTTACTTCCGTCTTATCTCGAAAATTTTTGGTTAGTGATGTTCGTTTACAAATAAAATAAATGTAGGCATGATGATGTCCCAGAACGAGCGCCATTTCCATAGGGAGGTTATGAAGAGTAAACTGCGATGCCTATAAGTCAAACAATGATACTAGCGCTGTCTCTATTTCGGGTACGAAACTGTAAACACCATTTATCACTACAATCGATGTATTGTATTCACAAGATATTTTGATCCACCTGCTATGACCATTTTCACTATCAATAGCTTCACAATGNCAATCGATGTATTGTATTCACAAGATATTTTGATCCACCTGCTATGACCATTTTCACTATCAATAGCTTCACAATGTATATTTATTATAATGAGGTAATTTATTTAGCGCGTGATAAATATATAGGGAGAGAGAAGAAGACTAACATAAGCATAAACACTTTGAAATTATTACATTGAAATTATCCTCCTTGCCTATCTTAAAAACTCAAGTGCACTCAATAGTATTGCTTCTGCATAAATATAAAATATTAATTATATTATATGCACTTAGTTTTTAAACAAGAAGAACGTTATTTCCAAATTTATAATATTTTCAAATATTAATGCTAACATTTTTAGTCGTGTGAACAGCAGACTAATTTTTATTTTCTATCCTTTGCAGCCATGGCCGACGATGCAAAATTTATTCAGTTCTTGATACAAACAACGGAAAATTTAATATATATTTTATTGTCTGCTCTTTTGTGCAGTGATTGGCTGAGGCGAGACACGTGACGGTTTTTTTTTTCGAGGGACTTTAAACGCCATCTAACTTTTGGGGAGACAACTTCTTGAATTCGCATTGAATCAGTCTGCCTATCTGAGTTTCCTCCCGCTGGCCATAGACAAAGGAGAGTTTATAGATCGGTGTCTTCTATGTTGGCACCTGAGGCATCGTTCGGTGCTCCAAGCGATCGCACCGAGAAGTAACTTAAGCTTTTGGTGCAAGAGGAACAAATTTACAAATGGTGCACATTTTAAATATATACATTTGGCGCGAGATTTAAAATTACTGAAATGGGATCTTCAAGATTTAAATTTGTATAAAACATAATTTAAAATTAATTAAGGGCTGCATTACTTATAATAATTAATGTCATTTTAGAATTGGAGTATATAACACATGTATGTGATGTGTATATGTTTGTGTATATGAATAGCCATGTTCGTGTACTTTTGAAGGTTGTGTGTGTATTTATATGAGAATTGATATAACTATATATATCCATTTTAAAAATGCATTATATTATATGTATACACATATACAGGCACATAAATGTGTGTATACATATATACATATATACACATGTACATAATTGTAGGTATTGTTAAGTACATGTATCGAATGGTGTATACACACACACAAGCGCGCGCGCCCGAGATGGGGCAGAATTCGACCAACAAAGTTGGTGTGGTGATTCCTTATGCAAAGTTGAGTATAGTCCATTCACGGTTACTTCACACTTTTCTGAAGCCCTACTAAAGTTCTACTTCCATGATATTCCTCCGCTTCATGCAAACTAAGCGTAAGTAAGTCTGGAAAATTACACCAAAGGGCAACGCACCGAACTCGTGCGCGTTCAATTGCAATGATATTTTGCATGAGAACAATTTTTTACTAGGCGCTACCAACACACACGTTCTCTCACGGTTTTTATTCATATTTATTATAAATTATATATTATAACTTATAAATTAAATGTAAATAAAACTTCAATTTAACGAAAAATAAGATACTTTTATGTTAACAGAGGTATACAACGCTTGTGATACATGACATATTTAGGAAATAACTAAACACGTGATACATAGGGTGATTTTGCAAAGGTTTGATTAAAAAAGTGTGGAGAAACCGCAAATAGACTATAGTAAATATGCTGTGTGTTTTTCAATACCACCGACAAACTCTGGCACAAAAATGAGAAAAAAATATTTACGCACACTTTTCCTACAAAATCATTTTGAATTTTTCAAAAACGGTTTACCTGATAGTGTTCCGATAATAACTTATTAATTAAATTTACATGTGTTAATTTATAGGATACCTTTAAAAATTGTGTACATCTAAGAGAAACAAATTATTGTCCAAAAATAATATGCCGAACCCTATTTCCTTCGTGAAAGATGATGATAAATTTGCCAACTATATTTTCCGAAGTGTAAACTCTCCATTCTACAAAACACCTTTCACCGATTTGTTTCTTAATCACTAGTAGTTCTTATATTTTGAATGAAATTTTTTTTTAAATTTGATTTTTGGGTGTTTATAACTCCCTTAATAATCACTCAAGGCAAAAGTTGTACATAAGTAGTCTTATATTATAGTGAGGAATAACATTCCAGAATTTTTCGGCGGTATTCAAAAAGACAAAAAGAATAAGACTTGTTTACTTAAACTGATTATGAAGGGAAATATAAGCTGCACTTAGTTTACATGACAACATTAAATTCCAGAGTTGAAAGGCACTGGCCAGACCAAAATCTTTTGTCGCTACTATTTTATATTCAGGTATTCTCAAAATGCCTCATCCACCTCAGTGTGTGCGATAGTGCTGAGATAGAAAGGAACATTATGTGGTAATGTATGGATATGGATGTTAAAAATAATAATTGGACAATACTTACATTACACAGACATAAATTTCATCATGGGTGTATTGTTATGCTGGTTTTTCATGCTTACTTTTACCAACCAAGCAACTGCATGCATTTCACTCAGCAATGCCAGGCAATCAGCAGGAACAAACCAACCATCCCTCTTACAGCCTGTTAATTCAACTNAACTCGTGCGCGTTCAATTGCAATGATATTTTGCATGAGAACAATTTTTTACTAGGCGCTACCAACACACACGTTCTCTCACGGTTTTTATTCATATTTATTATAAATGATGTATTATAACTTATAAATTAAATGTAGATGAAACTTCAATTTAACGAAAAATAAGATACTTTTATGTTAACAGAGGTATACAACGCTTGTGATACGTGACGTATCTAGGAAATAACTAAACACGTGGTACGTAGGGTGATTTTGCAAAGGTTTGATTACAAAAGTGTGGAGAAACCGCAAATAGACTATAGTAAACATGCTGTGTGTTTTTCAATACCACCGACAAACTCTGGCACAAAAATGAGAAAAAAATATTTACGCACACTTTTCCTACAAAATCATTTTGAATTTTTCAAAAACGGTTTACCTGATAGTGTTCCGACAATAACTTATTAATTAAATTTACATGTGTTAATTTATAGGATACCTTTAAAAATTGTGTACATCTAAGAGAAACAAATTATTGTCCAAAAATAATATGCCGAACCCTATTTCCTTCGTGAAAGATTATGATAAATTTGCCAACTATGTTTTCCGAAGTGTAAACTCTCCATTCTACAAAACACCTTTCACCGATTTGTTTCTTAATCACTAGTAGTTCTTATATTTTGAATGAAATTTTTTTTTAAATTTGATTTTTGGGTGTTTATAACTCCCTTAATAATCACTCAAGGCAAAAGTTGTACATAAGTAGTCTTATATTATAGTGAGGAATAACATTCCAGAATTTTTCGGCGGTATTCAAAAAGACAAAAAGAATAAGACTTGTTTACTTAAACTGATTATGAAGGGAAATATAAGCTGCACTTAGTTTACATGACAACATTAAATTCCAGAGTTGAAAGGCACTGGCCAGACCAAAATCTTTTGTCGCTACTATTTTATATTCAGGTATTCTCAAAATGCCTCATCCACCTCAGTGTGTGCGATAGTGCTGAGATAGAAAGGAACATTATGTGGTAATGTATGGATATGGATGTTAAAAATAATAATTGGACAATACTTACATTACACAGACATAAATTTCATCATGGGTGTATTGTTATGCTGGCTTTTCATGCTTGCTTTTACCAACCAAGCAACTGTATGCATTTCACTCAGCAATGCCAGGCAATCAGCAGGAACAAACCAACCATCCCTCTTACAGCCTGTTAATTCAACTNATGCATTTCACTCAGCAATGCCAGGCAATCAGCAGGAACAAACCAACCATCCCTCTTACAGCCTGTTAATTCAACTGTTCACTGTATTTTTTAGTCGCAAGCCTCAAATATTGTCCGTTTCATATAACTTGGCAAGATTATGACAGTCAGTGAGTGGCACTGGGCGTATACGAAACAAACAAAGTGCAATTTACAAAATCCTGTATCAGCTGATGCACGAACGAACAAAATTTAATATTATGTTGGCTATAGTGCACTGCCGACTCACATCAGACAAGCAGAAAAAAGGCGAAAAGAAAGAGTTCCTAGATTAATTAATACATTTTATTTTACATGGTCACAAAACAGCGATTGTTAGAGTTACAAACTAAACTTGGTGATAAAGTAGTAATGCTAGAGCGCTCTTCTCGTACCATGACCAGCCGGGTTCGATACCCAGTGGGGACACTCCCACATTTTTGGGAGTGTCACAGGACAATGTTGCTGGTTTGCAGGTTTTCTCAGGGATATCCAGTTTTTTCCAGCCCTTACATTTGGGTGCAGTTTCAGGGTAGCAAGCAATACCCTTCTAAAAATTCCCTGACTTTTCCAGGAATCTTGTTAAGTTTTCCCTCACCAACACACAGAAAATTTTTTCATGTTGTTTAGTAAAAGTTTTAATTTAGCCTTTCTTTTTAAATGCTTTACCATGCAGTTACAAATATGTATAAAAATACTAAAAAAAAATAAAGGTTATACGAAAGGGTTAAAGGGGTGAAATACTAGTTATCTCAAGGCCAGGAATAAAATCACAGTAGGCCTACACAGACAAGACATTTTACTGTGTAGCGATTCATGGAGAACCACTATCGTGTTCTAAATTATTACTTAAGCTAATATTTTACTAGCAAAATCTTCATCTAGCATGTACAATTACATTTAACACCGGCAGTTCTCTCTGTGGCAACAATGAAAACATTTTGCCAAGAAAATATTAGCCCTATTATAATAGTTATGGTAGAGAACACCCTAGGTTCTGCTCAAACATTTTCTGTTTCATTTAACCAGATATGTTCTTCGCAAATGCCAGTGAATTGTTTTGTTGGGGTTGATTAGTGAGAGGAGGAATTTTATTGATGTATAAGAGGGAACCTTGTATCACTTCACAATTTGTACACTACAATTATTTTGTTTCTATGTGCAAAAACCCCTCACATCACACAATTACATTATTTATTTATAAGAATCCCAATTTTCTCTCTACAACAAAGTTGCTCCCTTCTGCCAGACGTTAATATATTTTTACAGAGGTTGAATGTACCGAAATAAATTAATTGTCAATTCATGATATGGAATTTAGACATTTTTAATCATTTGTGATAATGTAGTAATTTTTAAATTAAATACATTTGTGACAATTTTATCAGAATTCCTGAACCTTACATAANCAATCCCAATTTTCTCTCTACAACAAAGTTGCTCCCTTCTGTCAGACGTTAATATATTTTTACAGAGGTTGAATGTACCGAAATAGATTAATTGTCAATTCATGATATGGAATGTAGACATTTTTAATCATTTGTGATAATGTAGTAATTTTTAAATTAAATACATTTCTGACAATTTTATCAGAATTCCTGAACCTTACATAAATTAACCTTATATTTTCTAGACTTTTTCAGAAACACAAAATTCCCTGACTTTTCCAGGTTATCCTTGGCGNCTGAACCCTACATAAATTAACCTTATATTTTCTAGACTTTTTCAGAAACACAAAATTCCCTGACTTTTCCAGGTTATCCTTGGCGCTAGCCACCCTATGCTCCATACTCACCTCACTTCACCCTCATTGGTTCTCCATGCCTAGTTAAATAGCCATGTAATCCCTCTCCACTGCACTCAACAATGACATGTTATAATTACTTGCTGCTTGTGCAGTAGGCCAACACAAGTTCATTGTATAGGCGCCAGGAAGTTACCATACGGTGTTTAAAAAAAAATCAAGGACATGTTTTATGATGCATGGAAACCAAAATATGCGAAATTAATGTATAACTTAATGGTTAATATGGTAATATACAAAACGCACATTACAACTCACAATTATATTGCAGTAAAATAGATAAGCAACACTTTTAGATATGAATAATCACGGAAAAGTATTCAATTACGTTGAATTGTAAAGAGATAAAACAAACCTACATAGTTACTGTTTACTATTTCGCTATCTTGTTCAAAAAGTTTCTTGTTCCCAGTTCTTTGCAACCACACTTGGTAAAAATTCCTGTCGTGAGTAGACTCTTTGGCCAAACACCTACGAACACACCAGTTCTTCTTTACGCTAATTATTTTAATGTGTTTTACAAATTATACTAAACGACGACGTTTGTCACAAAATAAATAAATCAACACAATGAACACTTCCCAACTGCCGCAAAACATAAACAATCCGCCACAGTCACACAGGAAAAGTAAAGTAAACTCAGCGCGTTACAAAAACCTGCACTAGTGGTGCACCTAGTGGACGCGCCATTAAATCAAGCTCTAAAGCCATTAAAATTCACACTGCTCTAAATCTTCTATTAACACATCCTACCCCCAGGCAAAGCAATTTGGCTTGATATATATTCAATTGTACGTGAAACAATAATATATCGACCTTTCAACCAAACGATNAAATCAACACAATTAACACTTCCCAACTGCCGCAAAACATAAACAATCCGCCACAGTCACACAGGAAAAGTAAAGTAAACTCAGCGCGTTACAAAAACCTGCACTAGTGGTGCACCTAGTGGACGCGCCATTAAATCAAGCTCTAAAGCCATTAAAATTCACACTGCTCTAAATCTTCTATTAACACATCCTACCCCCAGGCAAAGCAATTTGGCTTGATATATATTCAATTGTACGTGAAACAATAATATATCGACCTTTCAACCAAACGATTTATGAATCGATCTCGTGACGTANACCTGCACTAGTGGTGCACCTAGTGGACGCGCCATTAAATCAAGCTCTAAAGCCATTAAAATTCACACTGCTCTAAATCTTCTATTAACACATCCTACCCCCAGGCAAAGCAATTTGGCTTGGTATATATTCAATTGTACGTGAAACAATAATATATCGACCTTTCAACCAAACGATTTATGAATCGATCTCGTGACGTAAAATGTCTTCTGTTTTTATAGGAAACGACGTGAACATCGCGCTATTAGTTTTGTTATCCGCATGTACGTGAAGCAAACGAGATGTAATGCTGTACAACAAATGGAAAATTGTATAACACAATTTTTGTAAGCATTTCCATGGTAAAAGAAGCTTGCACTATGGTTTTAGATACACTTAAACAAACAATTTCGTCGATGTTTCAGGAATACTAGAATTATTACAGAATTTCGCGAATGAACATAATTTCTCAGCACGTGGCGTTATTTCACAGTTTGCGATAATTTCTAGAACCTAGGTATTGTGTTACATGGCCTCGAGGTGAGGAGACGAGGTCGTGTTGGCTGTGTTCAGTTTGTGCACAGCCAAAACCAAACTTATCTAAGTCAGATGTTTACATGTATGTTAGCACCATAGTAATAAGGGTTTTATTTCGTAAACTTCTGTGTTTGGAAGTAATTAATAATATTTCATTTAAACAAGAAATGATTGATTCAGTATAGTTACTGAGCCTACTTTCCTCCTCACGTTTGCAAATAAAAATAATTAGAGATGGCTCCAGAAACACAAAACAGTGGTGAGAGAAGCACAAATACACACATGTCACACCCTGGGTTTGAACCCAAAAAACCTTATACGATAAGCTAATCTGCAGCCCACTGCAGCTTGTAAAAATTATATACTGCATTTGAAGATGCAGGTATTATTAGCGCGGGAACAGTTTGGTGTGTTATCACTGAAATTATAGCTATTTATATTACATATAATAGAATTGAAATATTTACTAGGAGCTATTCGACTTCGAAACTATTCACATATTATTCGAAAATTTTACTATTCGATTTTAAAATATTTGAAGATCAAAATCCACTATTTGCATCTTCTAAATAGAATTGCTGTTTGTCCTCAGAACTTGAATCGTAGGAGGAAGAAGGTATGTATATCACTCTTGTTTCCTTTAGATTTGTCCCTCGCGGTTCAAGCATTTATATCACTAAAATTAAAAAATATAATTTGATATGTACTGAGCATCCAAAAGTGACTAAAAGTTCTAAAAATAATAAAAAAACACTAAATTAAAAATGTTTAGTCAACAACAAACACATGTCACCTTAAATATTTAAGAAATAATTTTATTTCGTACAAAAATATGTAAAAATGATTGTTTATAAAGAAGTGACTTTGGTAACACAGGGGTAAATTATATATTTTTAGCCTGTGCCAATATTGCACAGCTGTGTTTTTCTGTCGACGCTCCCCACCTAAACATCTCAATTGCAGTGTGCCATTTTGCTGTTTAGCATGAGATGGAATTAGAATATACAGAGAACTCCCAATTCTACCACCTTTTACAGTTCTCAGGAAAATTATTTTGAGGGGGTTGTTGCTGTAATCTGGACTAATTTGGCCCATCTCCAATCTTTATAGTAGGGCTGCGGTGGTGTAGTGGTCAGACTACTCGGCTCCCACCTAGACAAACCGGGCTCGATTCCCGGCGAGATTGCTCCCAGATTTTTGCATGGGGGAATTGTGCCGGGATGCCATTGGTTGGCAGATCTTCTCTGGGATCTCACGTTCCCCCGTCCTTGCATTCTGGCACTGCTCCATACTCGCCTCACTTCATCCTCATCAGCTCTTAAGACCTCGATGTTAAGACCCGTCCAAATCTCTCCACTCTCCTTTCCAACCAACACTTGTATACAAAAATTGTGTTAAAATTGTATTTTCATTTTTGGATGTCTCTTGACAAAATCACAAATTGTGCATCATGAGTCTCGATTTTATGAGGTGTCACAGTTCCCAACGATAACGTCGTAAAATCACTACCTTCAAAAAATTTAAAATAATAAATTTCGACCACAAAAAATGTTACGTGTATTTGAGTTTTCCCCCCAATAAATCGTAACTTATTTGTCTCCTGCACAAAATTAATATTATTTGTGAATGAAATATTAATTTTATTAAATAGACAAATATCTTCCGACAAAAATTATATCTCAGAATGACATACCTGATCTCCCCTCGCCACAAAGGTTTATAAACACTGAGCAGTGCTAATTTTCATAAGCATGAAGTCCATACTGGTGTCTTGCAGAAACATCAGAGACGTTATTAAAATAATACTTTATTTCAATAGACAANTTCAATTGTACGTGAAACAATAATATATCGACCTTTCAACCAAACGATTTATGAATCGATCTCGTGACGTAAAATTTCTTCTGTTTTTATAGGAAACAACGTGAACATCACGCTATTAGTTTTGTTATCCGCATGTACGTGAAGCAAACGAGATGTAATGCTGTACAACGAATGGAAAATTGTATAACACAATTTTTGTAAGAATTTCCATGGTAAAAGCAGCTCGCACTATGGTTTTAGATACACTTAAACAAACAATTTCGGCGATGTTTCAGGAATACTAGAATTATTACAGAATTTCGCGAATGAACATAATTTCTCAGCACGTCGCGTTATTTCACAGTTTGCGATAATTTCTAGAACCTAGGTATTGTGTTACATGGCCTCGAGGTGAGGAAACGAGGTCGTGTTGGCTGTGTTCAGTTTGTGCACAGCCAAAACCAAACATATCTAAGTCAGATGTTTACACGTATGTTAGCACCATAGTAATAAGGGTTTTATTTCGTAAACTTCTGTGTTTGGAAGTAATTAATAATATTTCATTTAAACAAGAAATTATTGATTCAGTATAGTTACTGAGCCTACTTTCCTCCTCACGTTTGCAAATAAAAATCATTAGAGATGGCTCCAGAAACACAAAACAGTGGTGAGAGAGTCACAAATACACACATGTCACACCCAGGGTTTGAACCCAAAAAACCTTATACGATAAGCTAATCTGCAGCCCACTGCAGCTTGTAAAAATTATATACTGCATTTGAAGATGCCGGTATTATTAGCGCGGGAACAGTTTGGTGTGTTATCACTGAAATTATAGCTATTTATATTACATATAATAGAATTGNGGTATTATTAGCGCGGGAACAGTTTGGTGTGTTATCACTGAAATTATAGCTATTTATATTACATATAATAGAATTGAAATATTTACTAGGAGCTATTCGACTTCGAAACTATTCACATATTATTCGAAAATTTTACTATTCGATTTTAAAATATTTGAAGATCAAAATCCACTATTTGCATCTTCTAAATAGAATTGCTGTTTGTCCTCAGAACTTGAATCGTAGGAGGAAGAAGGTATGTATATCACTCTTGTTTCCTTTAGATTTGCNATTGCTGTTTGTCCTCAGAACTTGAATCGTAGGAGGAAGAAGGTATGTATATCACTCTTGTTTCCTTTAGATTTGCCCCTCGCGGTTCAAGCATTTATATCACTAAAATTAAAAAACATAATTTGAAATGTACTGAGCATCCAAAAGTCACTAAAAGTTCTAAAAATAATAAATAAAACACTAAATTAAAAATGTTTAGTCAACAACAAACACATGTCACCTTAAAGATTTAAGAAATAATTTTATTTCGTACAAAAATATGTAAAAATGATTGTATATAAAGAAGTGACTTTGGTAAATGTAAATTATATATTTTTAGCCCTGTGCCAATATAGCACAGCTGTGTTTATGTGTTGACGCTCCCCACCTAAACAGCTCAATTGCAGTGTGCCATTTNGTTTAGCATGAGATGGAATTAGAATATACAGAGAACTCCCAATTCTACCACCTTTTACAGTTCTCAGGAAAAATTATTTTGAGGGGGTTGTTGCTGTAATCTGGACTAATTTGGCCCATCTCCAATCTTTATAGTAGGGCTGCGGTGGTGTAGTGGTCAGACTACTCGGCTCCCACCTAGACAAACCGGGCTCGATTCCCGGCGAGATTGCTCTCATATTTTTACATGGGGGAATTGTGCCGGGATGCCATTGGTTGGCAGATCTTCTCTGGGATCTCACGTTCCCCCGTCCTTGCATTCTGGCACTGCTCCATACTCGCCTCACTTCATCCTCATCAGCTCTTAAGACCTCGATGTTAAGACCCGTCCAAATCTCTCCACTCTCCTTTCCAACCAACACTTGTATACGAAATTGTGTTAAAATTGTATTTTCATTTTTGGATGTCTCTCTTGACAAAATCACAAATTGTGCAGCATGAGTCTCGATTTTATGAGGTGTCACAGTTCCCAACGATAAAGTCGTAAAATCACTACCTTCAAAAAATTTAAAATAACAAATTTCGACCACAAAAAATGTTACGTGTATTTGAGTTTTCCCCCCAATAAATCGTAACTTATTTGTATCCTGCACAAAATTAATATTATTTGTGAATGAAATATTAATTTTATTAAATAGACAAATATCTTCCGACAAAAATTGTATCTCAGAATGACATACCTGATCGCCCCTCGCCATAAAGGTTTATAAACACTGAGCAGTGCTAATTTTCAAAAGCATGAAGTCCATACTGGTGTCTTGCAGAAACATCAGAGACGTTATTAAAATAATACTTTATTTCAATAGACAAGTATTTTGAGTAAACTGATGTTATGAAACGCACATACGTCACCTCTTTATTGCCGTATAATGTGCAGTCACCATTCCTTAGTGCGACATAGCTCCTATCAATCAAGACGTCCATTGCTATGGTGAAAACGTATGTGCAATCACCTGGCTTAAAGGAATAAGCTTCGGTNTCCTATCAATCAAGACGTCCATTGCTATGGTGAAAACGTATGTGCAATCACCTGGCTTAAAGGAATAAGCTTCGGTTGTCTATGGATGATACTTCAGCACGAAGGTTTGATCTTGTTTCCACTCCTTACATGATGGACGAGGAGGCGGATTGTTGCTTAGCAACCAGCATGGTGTCCTCACACCCTCCCTTTCATTGTCGACCAAGTGAAGGTAGCATGTGGAAGGGTTGTCGCTGTGGTGGTGCTGCTTCAGCTTCCCCTCTCTGAGTTTATGCACATTTCTTCACGTAAAGGTTGGCTGTTGTTAACTCGTAAGCAATTTTTAACCCCTCTTTACTGATTNCTCTGAGTTTATGCACATTTCTTCACGTAAAGGTTGGCTGTTGTTAACTCGTAAGCAATTTTTAACCCCTCTTTACCAATTTTTTTTAGTTTTTAGTATTGTGGTGTTCCAATTGCAGGCAACAACATTGGAACACCTATATTTTATCACTAGTGAATATTTAAAATCAATTTTGATCATGACAGCAACAGTCGTGCATGTAGAAACATCGTTGACCTTGAAGGTGGAGGTGGACAGTCAACTTAGTCAAGGAGGTGCTGCGGTTGTCTGTGTTTTAGATCTAACCTACTTGGGAATTGTACAGTGCTCATGAAGAGAATTGTAAAGCGTAGCTACCAAAATAAAACAAAGGAATTTGTTTTTCTGCTTAGTACCTTCTAGTTTTCAATTTTTCTTAACAAAATGTATTATGGTGCCCAAAAAAAGGGTCATTATTTCGAGAGTTGACTGTACTTAGTCAACACAGACAGTAAGCTGTTAAGGTTGAGTTACAGCACTCCAGCTGAGAGTATACCACAAGTTATCACCCCTTTGCTACTTAGGTGTGGTAGCATGAAGGGAGCGCTGGAATGCTCTTGCTAGAGAGATGGCAGCAAACGAAATTCTCCTTGTGACTAGACTCCTTGCAAATCTCCCGTCACCCTGGCCCTCAAAAGTATACTATCTAGAAAGTTACTGATTTTTCTGCCATTTTGTTAATTTACTTACTGTTCATTCTTACTTCATGCCCATAAGCAGGTGTTACCCTAGCACCTTGGTACTGTGCAGTCAATGCAATATTCAGTTCAAAAAACTGCTAGAATCACTTTACACATACTTTAGTCCTTTTTACTGTTTTTACAGCATAAACACTCCTATTTTTTGGGGGTGTGCAAATAGTTAATTTTGACTCTCGAATATTTTCAAATCGAATAGTAGAATTTTCGATTAACGTATGAATAGCATCGAAGTTAAATAGGTACAAGTAAATGTTTCATTTCAGTTATATAATATAAATAGCTATCATTTCACTTATCACACATGAAACTGTTCCCACACAAATAAAACTTGCATCTTTAAATTCAGTATATCATTTTTATGAGATGATTTACTGTTTATTAAACTTAAAAAAGTATTCTCAAAAAAATATTTATATACACATACAAAANTGTGCAAATAGTTAATTTTGACTCTCGAATATTTTCAAATCGAATAGTAGAATTTTCGATTAACGTATGAATAGCCTCGAAGTTAAATAGGTACAAGTAAATGTTTCATTTCAGTTATATAATATAAATAGCTATCATTTCACTTATCACACATGAAACTGTTCCCACACAAATAAAACTTGCATCTTTAAATTCAGTATATAATTTTTATGAGATGATTTACTGTTTATTAAACTTAAAAAAGTATTCTCAAAAAAATATTTATATACACATACAAAATTGTTGAGGGCATTATACGACGACATCTTGAACACGAACAATACCAACATGGTGTTGTGTCACAGCTGGGGGGGAAAGGGGGGGACGCAACTAATAGCGCTAGTAGTGAAGGGCTCTACCAGTTATATTTGTTTAAAGTTAGTTGCAAGCGTTTACAACGGCACATTTGCGTTTACTACAGGGCCGCCACTAGTTCTGAAAATAAATCCTAAATGCTATTAATAAAAATTCTGGAAACATTAACCATAAATATCCGGGAAAATGCATGTCTGATTAACTGAAAGTCATTAGAAAACGACTTGTTGCTGAATGATTACATTAAGTACTGAAAGTCATTAGAAAACGNTAGTTCTGAAAATAAATCCTAAATGCTATTAATAAAAATTCTGGAAACATTAACCATAAATATCCGGAAAAATGCATGTCTGATTAAGTACTGAAAGTCATTAGAAAATGACTTGTTGCTGAATGATTACATTTATTTTGGTGCAGCCGCAACAAAAGTTTGAGGCTATTTCACTATCAGGAAACATTATGTGGCACCGATTATGTGAGTTTACTGCTTATATTTATAGGTAGATGGTTTTCACAAACAAAATTATAATTCGGCATCAATCACATCATTATTTTCCTTCACGACAAAGCTTGAAAGAGACGAATTTTCTTTTAAAGATTGAAGGCATTTTTTGAGAGCTTCGGTGTTGCCATGACGTTGCAAATAATTCTAATGGAGTCCAACTAGGTGATGCTTTATGTTTTTTGTTCATTGTATCACGTAATTATAGCCATTAACCACACAACTCTTTCTTCTGTGAAATATATGCTTCAAAATGCTATTGCTGGCATAAAAAGCATTTCAATAAACCCTTCACATTTCAAAACATACATATGAGGTTAACTGTATTTGTATAGTTGAAACGTAAAGTAAGTCTCCGAGATGACAAAAATATTTACATTATTGATTACTTCGATGTTTATGTAGCCAGAACAATATTCAGGCATAGTTCAAAATTTTGCCACTGCGGGCTGTAAAGTAATATCTATACGGTCCTCTAACAGACATTCTTTTAATGCATGCGTATATATACCTATGGTGCATGGCCAAATGTAGGTAAACAAAACGTAAAACGTATATGTAAATGGACAATAGAAAATATATGTGATATTTGGATTAAATCCGTCAATCCGTTTGCAGTATCGAACTTCTGTGAAACAAGATAAAGTCCATTAAAACGGTAGCCCTGATCTACTATTAAATAAATTGTACAATAAAACTTAGAGTAAACAAATTCTGTTACACAAGATCACACTTACAAAAAATTGCAAACACATACAAGCAATTTACAGTACGTTAGTAAATAGCACTGCAACCACAGTGTTTGCAGAATATGCTACCAATTCAACCATGAAAAAATGCCTATTAAACTTCACGGCTTCATGCATGTCGTAAACAATGATGATCGCTGAAAATAAAACTACAACACAAAGAAAATACTTTCCTTTCCTTTCCCAATAAAGAATTTATTTATATTGCAAAGAACTTCGAGCTATTTTTTGATGACCAAATTTGCTCTCTTATCTTCCGTGGCGATAATGCATGCATGTTATCAAAATATAGAACATGTAAATATACAGTAATTATGATGGTGCTGCTGCTGTTTGACATTAGACAATAATAACATTTCAAACATATTCTACATAAAAATTACTTACATAAAAGTTCACCTTGAAATACAAGATTCCCGAAACATATGTTCTCAGACTCAACTTTGGTAAAAAAATATCTCTTCTTGCAAACTTGTGACACCTGCCACTCTTAGTAAATACTGTTCAAGAAGGTATACAGGTATTTTCACTTATTTGTTAGGTATTGTGTTGCTGTGTAGTTAAAAACACATTTTCACTGGTAACAAGTTATGAAAAGAAAAACTTATAGAAAAGGGAAAAGGTTGGTAAAGCCAACCCTTGATTCTACGACCACAAGAAAAAGGGCATTCTCAAAATAATTTAATTGGGAATCACAACAAATTTTGGTTAGAAAGGCCAAAAATTTGAAGCGAATGTACCAAAAAATAAAGTTTATTTCACACTAAAATCCGGTTTGTACAAACACCTCATTCGCAAGGACAGATTTTTGGGAACCATGAAGAAAAAACACAATTGCCAAGAAAGAAAAAGCTACCAAAATTATCTATTAAAACACAGGTGCAAGTGGCAAAATTTAAAAATAATGCTGGTTGTATGGACTCTACCCTCATGGAATGCGTTTCACTGTGAAAATAAAAGAAACCCAGCAGAAATGCATTGAAATTAACCACTGCTAGTGTACTGTACATGAGCCAGGTTATTGACCTGTCAGCTGTTCCACAGTACAGCCTCTGCTGGTGCAGTTCTCTTCTCTGTGCTGCACTTGTCTGCCGAGATGTGTGTGCTCAGTATAGTGCATTCCACGCTCCTTTGGCAGCTGCACTAGCCAATGTGGACAATGATGCACACTGTAAGTGGCAAAAAAAGTCCCTTTTCTCACCTATTCTACCCTTACTGTTCCCATTAAAGCCACATTTCTCTACACCAAATACTGCTCTGAGCCAGTCAGAATTTACCACATTCAAAAAACAGTAGGTTTACCATTATACTTTTAACAAATGGATCTTTTATTTTTCTGTGATAATTTGTTTCAAAATGTATTTTGATAGAGACGTGATGTTTATTTGAGATTGTAACAACATTGCATGTTTCTGTTTTTTTTTTTTTTTGCATCTGTTAGGTATACACTAATGGAATACAGTTTTGAAGTGAAAATGTCTGCTTGATAAAATATGTTTTCTTTAATGTGAAATATCTGATTTCCTTGCGGGAAATGTAAACATGGGTTGTACAGCAGCCGTTGTGTTAGAGTGTATGTACGTTGCTGTCTACTTTTTCATTCATTTTAACTCGCTCAGTAGTCTTTCCTGCATAAGTAGGGTAACATTTTATTCATTATACATTACACATACATATAAAAATTTACATTTCTTAAATACAAACACATAATTTCACTATCAGAGATGTGAGAACACGACTTCATGAACCCATTTAGCAAAATGTCCTATTTGGATACAATACATTAAGGGGACAGGGGCCACGTGTCGAAATTCGGCTGAATTGGTTCATACGATCAACTCAGTCATACGGACTAATTTTTGGGAACTGTGTGTGTCTGTCAAATTTAGGTTTCACTATATTTATTTTGGCTATGCTATGTTGCAATTCTCTTTGCCAGACTGTATAGTCCATCTCATATATGAAGGCCACATTCTTGACAGTTGACGATCGCCGCACCAATGTTTACTTTTCGTTTATGTATCCATTCGCCATTAATTGGTGCGGCTTTGATGCGACGAGTCAGCGCGTCCAGGAGGTGCTGCTTCGTGCGACAATTGGTGAACTACTTGGGTGGCATGGCAGGTGGCTAGAGAGGCCTCGGGTGTATGTAGAGTCTTTCGTAAACGCTTTACACGAAATATATGTTACTTTAAAAATTATGCAGAGCTCGCGAAAAATAAAACTATTGGTATCTCGTAGATTTATATATGTCGCATGCGTGGCTGGTAATGCTTCAAGGAAAATGCGATTGGTAGCGCGCACATCCTGTCCGGGGCGAAGTCTGAGCTTCTTATTTTGCTCATTAGATAGCGTATTTTTTAAGTTGACTGTTGTTCTATTACCGTCTCGGAACGATACGAATTAAAAATATATATAGTTAAACTATTAGAAAAATAATTCAACTATATTATGCAATATTTCTGTATGCTTTTGGAATTAACATCAAGCACGTATTAACGGGGTTGGAGAGGGGTGGTTAAGACGTGAAAAAAGGATTTTAAATTGCGTTTCACTTGGATACGGATAGTTTTAACGTGCCTTTAATTTTGAACACCTATAAATTTCTACTTTATCACGAAGTTTAGTTTCTAACACTGGAAACCGTTGTTTTGTGACCACGTACAATAAAATGTAATAATTAACCTGGGAACTCTTTCCTATCGCACGTATTTTCGGCTGGTATAATGTACGTCAACAATGCACTCAGAATAGCCTACATAACGTTAACTTTTGTTCGTTCGTGGATCAGCTGATGCAGGATTTTGTAAATGCCACGTTGTTTGTTTCGAATACGTCAATTTGCCACTCACTGGCTGTCAGAATCTGGCCAACTTATATGAAATTAAGTATACCAGTCCCACATAGGTCAGATCTAAAAGTAGACACCACCACATAACAACCACCTACCAGAGGCTTCCTTCACCAGCACTTGGTTGGCCACGAAAGAAAGGGTATTAGGATGCCACACTTGATCGTTTGGCAACCATCCCCCCTCATTGCCTGCCAATGTAGGAGAGGAAGCCAGGCCATGCTTGTTGTGTGGATGTATCACCTGAATATACTTGAAGTGTATCCCTCCAAGCCAGTTTAAATCCTAACTGATGCAATGTTAGTCGTGAGGGGACTCGAGGTTTCACTACTGTAAAGTGAGTTTAAGGGGGACATAGACTCTTTGGTGAACTAAACAGCAGAAGTTCTGCGCTGGTCACTGTTGCTGGAAGACGTCTAATCTGCTGATTCTTGGTCGTTGGTAATGAAGTAGTTAGTGCTCATCGATAGGAGGGTTAGCAGGGAGTTTCGGCACAACTTGCTGAAACCAACTACTGAGATCAACTAGTGTTCCTTGAGGTGTGCTGCCTTATATACTCGTGGCCGGGACGTGGTGCCTTGGGGTCTCGTCGGCTGTCGGCGATGACTTCGGCGCAACCCCCTCTCTAGCGCGGCCGGGATGCACCAGTTTGGTGATTACAAAACTGGGGGTAGTTTTCCTTGTTATGCAGGTGGTATCTGACACTCGCTTATGCGGCAACTCATTTACGTTGCATTATGGTTTTCCCTTCTCACGGGAAATACTAGGCAGGGGTGATCGGGTTAATTACTCTTTAGGTGCTTAATTCAACTCTCCTTGTATCTGACGTGTCCAGAGAGGCTCTGAGCTGGCATTGGAAGTGGCTGGTCGTGGTTCGCATCTCGCTGGGGTACGTGTCTCCAAAGGGGATGATGCGCTGTTGGCAAAAAAAATTGTCACCCTTTTCCCAAGAATCATGAAAGGTGATATAATTGAGAGCTGACTTTATTAGGTGAACATTTAAATTGACCAAGACCTTACAGAAACAATTTGACTTTTGTCGTACAGTAAACAAGCTAATGAAGGGATAAAGAACTTATTTTAACATAAATATGCAATAGAATTTTTTGGGTATTTGTTTACTCTTGTTAGTTATCTAAATCCTTTTAAAATTAGCAGTTTTGTAAAAATTAAACTTTTTATTATTGTGTTGTGTGAAAATATTTTCATCTAGGTAAACACACTTTTATTTTTCCAAAACTGCTCATAATCAGTAGACCAGTTTACTGAAAATGGTGAAAATTGGTGTCTTTTTAGATACATGTTTGTACCTAATGCTCGTCAAAATGTCAAATTACACAGAATAGAAAATAAATTACAGTAAAACCCTGTTGAAAAGTTCCCAATTAAGATGATTTCTTGCTTAATAAGCTTATGTAATTTTCACGTGGTATATAAACACGTAAAGAATTTGACCCTTTTAAGAAGTTTTCCTGGTTTATAAGCTCAAATTTTACAGTCCCTTCAGAAACGTCTTAAGAGAGTTTTACTGTATTTATCCTATAGAAGTGATAACTATTGTCTTCCTAAACAAAAATTTTTGTTACAGGTTTGATAGCAAGTTCTCATTTATGGGGTTACCTGGCTGATACTCAAGGACGCAAGAAAATCTTAATCATAACATTAATTTTGGATTTTGTTTGTGCAGTGGTTGGAAGCTTTGCACATACATTTTGGTTATTTTTGGTTCTCCGATTCCTAAATGGTTTTTTGTAAGTTGCAGCTTTTCTAATTTGAGATGTAATTATTTTTACATTAATTTGTTATATTATATCTTTAATTTATACTGTATAAAAGAATGCCTGTACTTACAGAAATAGTGGAAGATTTTAAAACAATGTCATCCGGGATGATGACAAAACTATTCAGTGCTCAAAGAAGTAATGTAAGCAAAATCTTTTGAGAAAATAATGTTTTGTGAGAACTTTAATGATTAAATTAAGATTTGGTAATACGGTTTAACCACATTATTACATGCATGGGATCTTAATAAAAAATTCGCTGTAGCAACAATTTTCGAATGCACTGCCATGTTTTGTATTAAATACACGAGTTACATATTTGTTTAAAAAGAGTGCATTTTTGTGAACTTGCTTGCTGTAATGCTCTTTCTTATAATCAAAACACATGTAAATGTTTTAATATTTGTTTGCAAACAAATCTCCCCCGTAACACTACTTCCTGGCTCTGAGAGAGGTCAAAACAATGTCAATGACTTTTATTCCATCGTGAACATAATATGACAGAATATTAATGAGTTGATGCATGACTTCTAGGAGACCGGTGCGCGCACACAGGAGCAAAGCTTTTTTTATAGCTGCCAAGGCAGGGACACTGGCTCGAGGCAGGCTCTAGCTAGGTGGAGACTGTAATGTCTGGTGCTTGGTCTTAATGGTTCCTTTTTGAAACAGGGTAGGGTGGGTGGGCTGTCTGCTGGGCACACAGTAATGCAGTACTAGGTGAGTCCTCCAGGTGGCTGGGGTAAGTGCAGCATCTGGTTTACTTTTCTCGAGCCTCACTAAGGGCTGTCATGTGATCGGAATCTGCTATACTCTGGCTGGCCCTCGCACGGGCAGCAGGCTGCAGGGACATCCCCTGGATGTCCCTCAGTGGTAACAAGGTCTAGGTGCCTAGGTAGGCTGCGGATGGTGTCCGGGTACTGAAGACTAGCTGTGGCTGGTTGAAGGTACTGGGAAAATCCCCAGTGCCAGGGGCAAGCCCAGTCGGATGCAGACGACAATGGGGTGCGCTTCTCCAGGGGTTTTGATAGGAAGTCCAATGAGGTTAGCAGGGTGGACTGCGAAGTGACGCCTCAACGAGTGTCTGGCAGCTTGAGCTCACTTGTGGGAAGGGGGGGGGAATAAGCAGCTGAAGGCTGGTGTGTGTTGTGTTACCTTGTGGCTGGGTAGACGTAAGGACAGCAACTGTCCTTTGGTCGCTCCCCTCTACACCTCTTCTGCGGGTGAATGGCATTAATGGGAAGGAGTTAATGTTCACCTCTGCACTGAAGAGGCAGGCAACGGTTCCCTATCTAAGGTGTACCCAGATGGGATTATATCACTTTTTGTAAGGCCTGTCACTCCCTTCGGCAGGTCTAAATGCGGTGGATGGAGTGGGTTATCTGACTCGGTTGGCCTAACTGCTTTGTCGTGTAGTCTTGCTAGTAGGAGGCTCTACTGTACTGCACACCAGATACCTCAAAGTACCTTGTCTGTAGTATGGATGGCCTATTAATGTGTTTGTTTATTGATGTGTGAACTGACCTCGGTTATGTGACGGTCCGTGGACTTACTCTATATTTGGAAATCCAATTCAATACTGTGGCCCCCATCCGCACCAGGATTGAAGGGAGGTACAAGTTCACCCTAGAATAAATACTTAGAGATTAGACCGAAATACCTGTTTATTCTCTTGAGAATAAACACAGTGACCTGTACTAACTTCTGCACATTGTCAAATCGTTAGGCAGCCTATGGAAGCAGAATTTAAAGGACAGGTGAAGGGGCCTGTCAGCAAAATAACAACAGCAATCAACTATGTGGCTATGAAAATAACTTAATCCTAGCTGATACACTGTTAGTCCTGAAGGGACTTGGGTGTCACTAACTGTGCAAGTAAAGTGATTTTAAGGGGTCATAGACTAGGGGCTGTAGAGGGTGATCTGAACTGCAGAGGTTCTGCGCTGGTCACTGGTGCTGGAAGACGTTTAATCGCTGGTTACTGGTCGTTGGTAATAACGTAGTTAGGGCTCCTCAAGAGGAGGGTCAGCAGTGAGCTTCAGCACACCTTGTGTTGAAGTGATCTGCGGGGATCAACTGGTGTTCCTTGGGGTTGCGCCGCCTAATATACTCGTGGGGGAGATGCCTCAGGTCTCAGTGGCTGTCAGAGATGAACTCAGTCGCTACCTCCTCTCTTCCTCGGCAGCATGGCCTGCTAAATTCAAGTGGTGAAACTTACCAATATATAATGTTGCATTCACAAACAAAACATCTTAGTTTAATACACTCAAACTTAAACTACTAACAGTTTGCTAGAAACCACAAATAACTTAAAGAAATACGTAATTGTCTTCTCTTTCAAGGCAACTTTTTCCTTTTTCTTTATGCCACTTCTTATTTTTTGTAATATCATTTTGTCAGATAGGAGCGTGTCGTCTTGCTGTTCCAAGTACTCGAGCAGGTTATCAGCGCATTCCAAAGGAGAATAATGCGAGATGCACTTTTCAGGTACAAGAGCTGTAGCTGTCATCAGTATCCCCTTGCCCTTTACCACGTTTTACAGAGTCACTTTCACTCACTGCTTCGTGACCTAGGTCCTTTCGCTGCACTACAAACCACTCTGTGATAGCCATGCTGTCAACTTTTTCACAGCTCACGGTTACTTGCAACGCGTGACGCTCTTTGATAAGTGAATATATACACGACTTTGCCTCATCTGCACATGGAATCCTGTAACCCAGGCGGGATGTCAACCTCATACAACTTGCATCCATAGTCTACCAGCACACCTCTAGATGTGAGGGCACTAATTGACAAAGGCAGCCAAGTTACTTCGCATTATTATCAGACGTCACGCCAACCTCTCTCGTGTGATAGAAGCCAGCCTAGAGCTTCAGCTAAGCACCTAAGCTCATGCCACAGATGCAACCCCGCATTACAGAGGCGCCTGCTTTCGGTACACACCGAGAGATGGCTCCAGAGAGCGCAACTCCACCCACGGGAGGAGGAGTTCACCCTTCCATCCCCACGGGCAGGTGGAATATATGTCCATGCACAGCCGCAGAACGGCAGTTCATTCTCAGCAGCTAGCTCCACCACTTCCAGTGCTGGAACTCTCTGCTAACACTGGAATCTTCGCGATCTACCAGACGCTCCTCAAGACCACCACCAGAAGCCCACGAAGAAGTTAACACCCCTTTTCTACACCCACTACTTTTCTGGTAGTAGTACCCTAGTCCCTTCTGGACAACAAGCATCGAGTTAGTTAGGGCAGCTTTTATACTGACTAACAGCTACCTAGCCACATCTGCTTTGTTAGTACAGAACCAGGTCCCCTTCACCTGGTTTGAGTAGGTTAACTTCCGTTACAGTTCTTAGTAAATTAGGAATTAGTACGATCCACAGTGTTACTCCTCTCGGAGTAAACACGTATTATATTAACTTCCGAGTACTCATTGCTAAGGGTGACTGTAACTCCAACATCCATAGACGTCAGCCACCAGGGAAAAGCAGGAGACCACGGCATTCTCAACCTATTTTCCGAACCTATTGCAGGACTGCAGGTTCCCTTAACCGGGTGCACATACGTCAAAACAATTCACATTAGACGGTCACCCATACTGTGCACCTGGTGTGCAGTACAGTAGAGCCCCAATCGTTACGCCACAACTAAAAAGCTGTTAGTCAGTCAGTCCAATCCATTCACTCATTCACCGCACTTAACTGTCGCTGGAAAGAGTGAGAGACTGGGTCTGGAGGTCTGGCCCCTTTAGACCACACCCACATCGTTGTCGAACTCCCGGGGTAAACCCGCCGCTCTAAACACCACGTTGAACTTTCGCTGGTTAGAGTACTCTGGTTGGCTTGGCCTTGATTTGGCTAGGCACTTTGTTAGGGTACTTCGTCACCTGCTCCTATCTTGTGTGGTCGACCATAGAACCTACCTACATGCCTTACGCCTGTAATAGTGGTACCAGGTTGCGTATTAGAAAGGCAGTTACCAACTCCAAGCTTTACTTGGTCTGAAACCCAGCTCCAACTTCACTTTGCAGCATAACCCCCCGGGAACGAGCTCAAGCCTTACCTCCCAGTTGCCTCCCCCTCTTTATTTCAGCACCCATTCAAGTCTGCCTAAGAACCACATCCCGTTGTCGTCACCCTCTGCCAAGGACTCAACGTATCACTGGGTCTCGTAGACCTGTAGTACCATCTTAGCCAAGCCAGCAGCCCTCTTCGGGCCTCTACCTGCATCACCCGCCACAGTATCACCTTTGCCTCGAGCCTGAGCACTAACTCCAGTGACAACTCCAGCTGAAGCAGAGCTAGGAGCTACCTTGGGTGAAGCCCGTCAAAGGTAAACCAGTTGCGGTGTGAAGGCCATGTAATATGTAAGGTCAGTCGGCACACTCCAAACTTTGTACCAAGCTACCAAACCACATGGCCCATGTTGCATACCGACCGGTTTCCAGTGAACAAACCATAAGCAAATCTTGACAGCCAGCTGTGTCTCTGACCAACACACCTAAAACTAGCCCTACTGTGTAATCCCTGTCAATCACAGATGTCACGCGTCACTTGTAATGTAGCAAATAATATTGCCTCTGAAAATTAGTCATCTTTAAAACCAAGGTAATCCTCAACCTCTTTTGTCTGGAAAATTTTCTTCCAGGATTTACTCAATGTCGTTGGTTTTATCATGTGCTAGGCCTTTGACACATCATTAATTGCATCCAATACAGTTTGCTGCTTCCAGAATATTTTGAGGTCAGTATATTTGTCATTATGTTTCTGAAGAAGGCTGCGTCTCTGCAGTAGTTTCACTGTTGCAATGATGTCCTGGTCCCTGGATTTGTCACATTAGACACATTAGATGGAAAATATTTGACCATCTTGGGATCTGAGAACACTTGCAGCTGGATGGGAGGGTGCATTATCAAGTAGCAAACATTTCTGTTTCAAGTGCTTCCACACCTGTGGCACAAAAAGATGGTCAAACCAGGATTTGAATATAGTCTTATCCATCCATGTCCCTTTCTAGTTGAAAAACGTCACTGGCAAATTTGATTTTTTGGTTCCTTTAAAAGATTTGGGGGGGAGGGTTTTCTTTGCCAATAACACTTCTTAATTTAACGAGACCCAGCAGCATTCACACAGCACATTGCAGAGAGTCTTTCTTTACTCGCTTTATGGCCAGGTGCATTGTGCTCCATTCCATATGCCAGTGTTCTTGTTGGTAGACACTTCCAATACAACCCTGTTTCATCAGCATTGTAAATTTGTTCCATCTTTGTTTTTTTTTTCTTTAACAAATTGTTGGAAACTTCTGCTTAATTCACTGGCAGCTTCTTGATCACCCGTCAGTTTTTCACTTTGAATGGCTATCTCTCGAATGCTGTGACACTGTTTGAAACGAGTCAACAAGTCTGACGATGTATTGAACTCGCTTTCCATCCCAAGTGCTTTTAAAAAGTGCTGAGCCTATTTTACACACGCTATACCTGGCACTTGTACTCCCACGGCACATTTTTGTCTGAACCACTACAACATTCCCGTATCTAGTTCCTCGTATGATGGTTTCATTATTTTTCTTTTGAACAATCCACTTGTAGAATATGCTTGCTTGAAAACTCGAGCAGTTTCTGTTCGTTGTCTCGTATGTCCTTCGCCCGTGCCATACGTAACCGAAAGTTTTTTATGAAATTTCCTCCTTCCAGTTTAATTATTATCTCTAACTTCTGTTACAACGTCAAAACTATACGCTTTCATTTCGCAGACATTACTCAGGTGAAAATGTTGCCAACTACACACTAACGAAATATTCTATAGAAGACCACCCGCACAAGCAGAATGCGGTGCCATTGTTTACGAATGGGATGGGCTGACATATGTGGCGTTTCTAGATCGCAGTTGTGTAGTGTAACTGGGGCTGTCGTCGAACACAAAAGCTGTGTTGTAAGCTTTAATAAAAACATAAGTATTGACACATGGTGTGTAACTGGCATTCTTTTTTTCGACTTCAACTCATTGCGTACGACATTACGGTGACCCCAACGGATAATCGAACTCCGAGTCTGCTTACCTACAGAGCCGATAGGCATGCTCCCAATCTGGGACACCCAAGGGAACGGCAGACGAACATGCATTGCCAGTTATACTAAACACGCACGTCAGTCAAATGCCCCAGCCTAGCCAGCCGAACGAAGCCAGCCTGCCTCTAAGTGAGTGTTGGATGCCACCCACACACAGGAAAACTACCCCGCTTCATAATTTCGCCAAGAGCGCGCAGAAAGGTCTGTACCGCCCATGAATGGAGGAACTACCCCACCGAAGATACCCAAATTGAAGGAAGCCAAAGGAGAGCACTGTCAATCTGTATATAAGGCCGGACGAGTCCTAGAATGCTAGTTGTCATTGTTCTACCTTGATCACTCAGCAGCTCGCTCTACCACAGCCTTGCTAAAGCTCTCTGCTCCCTTCGTCTTGACGTGAGGAGAACCAGCTACCGATATAAGAGATCTATTACCACTTACACACACTCCACTTTAGCATTACCCCAGTCCCTTCAGAACAACACTAGTCAACAGTAGGGTTATAGTCATTGTCACGGCTTCCTCATTTTGTTTCTCTAGGTTTTATTTACCAATAGGTCCCCTTCACGAGAGCCTAGGAGTTAGTATATGTCACCGTGTTTATTCTATTTAGAATAAATATGTTCGAGTCTAACCACTTTGTTCTAATTATAGGGTGAATTGTTACCTCTCTCTACTACCTGGTAAATGCCATCCCTCAAGGGAGAGGCAGGTGACAGCCTTTTAAACCTGATTTCCTATATTTGTGTAGGACTGTGGGCTCCTTTCCCCAGGCAGCATGTACGTCAACAAAACACACAACTTCACCAGCCACCCATACTATGGGCCAAGTGCGCAAAGGCACTTGGTGCACATATACGGTAGAGCCCCCTGCTGGGTACATTCCGCAGAGAAGCGATTAGGCCACCTGAGTCAGATAACCCACTCCATCCACCATGTGCAATTCACCAGCTGGAGTACCAGAACTAATGAGTTGTGAACCAGTCACGTCTAAGCGGCTCACGACGAAGCAGTAGTCTCATCCCAAGTCAGCTAACCCACTCCATCCACCATGTTCAATTCGCCGGTTGGTGGGACAGGACAGACGCAGCATGACCCCATTGCATCTGGGTACTTTTAGCTAGGGAATTCTGTTGCCTGCCCCAATATTGTTGCGTTAGTTCATAGAACATATCTCATGCCCTTCACCCGACGAGCCGGGACAAAGTGGGCAGACAAGAAGTGGCTCTACAACCAATCAGTTGTCAAGCACTCCATCCCAATCGGCCATCAACTACTCCTTCCCTCGGGATCAGGCACAAGTCACCCACCGACTTCAATGGCCTCACCCCACAGTCACTCCCAAACAGCTATTAGAGCCACCACAGAAGGCCAGCGGGACACCGTACCCCATTGTAATCCACCTACGTCTTGTACTGTCCATGGGCTTGGGCATTTTAGGTGCCAATCATTGACGCCCGCTGCCGCCACCTGGAACCAGGCAGCCCCTGGACAAGCCAGAACCAGCTTGACCACCAGCCGAGAACCAGCTGCCCCTAGATGGAGCCCAGAACACTACCAGCAGATACTCATCATCAGCCAACCCCGTTACTGACCTGCAGCAGAAAAGCCAGCATCGGCACTCATCCTAGCCACTCAGAGAGTTACATAGAGTGCAGACGATCTACCCTGCCGACTTGTATACTGGGTTACGTGAAGACAAGGGTGAGCGAGTCAAGACATCCAGTCAGTATGGCCGATGTCAAGTGTTGTCTGACAGAACACAATATAACTCCTTGGGCTGGGTGATGTGTTCAAGGACCCCTTCATGCATAAATTTTATACCCTTCCACTATAATTACTTTTGAATCGACCTACATAGTTGTGTATTCCATTAATTATCACGGACGTCTGACATTCCAACCTTGTTCATCAGTATTTACAGAAAACTTTAAAAATTAATATTCATTGTTATAATATAATGTTGTTAAGCCGCAAAGCGGATAATCCGCCCATGTATAATCGGAAGTTAACTATATTTGTTCATTTTTTGAAATTTTTAATGATATGCATTATTCCATTTAAAATTTTGTAATCTATATTTTAAATCTTAATTATTTCCCAGAACTGCATGTACTATATCATTATTAATATTTGTGCTGTAAATTTTAAATGTGTTTAATTGTGTAATTTTTGTTCATAGCATATGTGGACCATCAGCAGTGGTATATGTCTACCTTGGTGAATTTCACACCACAGAAAATCGGGCAAGGGCAATCATGATAGCCTGTGTTTTTATTTCTGTAGGAATCATTAGTTTACCAGGTGAGTGGAAAAGCTTTTTACTTGAACTTCCAGAGTACTGAACAAAGTGGGTGTGGGCCTGTTTTCAGCTGTGTATTTTCTTGGGTTACTAATGTATAATTAAACTACATATATAATTTGGTACAGTAGAAATCAGCTGATACAAACCCTCATGGTTTCCAGGAATGAGTTTATTAGTGATAAATGGTCAAAATGAGGGTTTTGGGAAATTTTGGAACTGTTTTGACTCACATCCGTATCCTACATCTCAAAATGTGCCATTTTTTGCCTAGGTCCACTTTCAATCATTTAGTGTGATAAAAGCAAGTATTTTTAAAATTAAATATAAAATTATTTTAATAGCCTTGTCTTCCAAGAAAATTATACACCAGAAGACTATATTGGACTGCAGTTTATTAAAAAAAAAAAAAAAAAAGCCGAAACACAGTGCAGCATGTAACTTTTAGGGAGTGTGAAGTCCATTTTCATTGACATAATGTGGGAAAATGGGAGTCTTTATTTTAGAAATGTTAACTTATTATTGGTAGCCTATTACACATATCACGTGGGCCGTACAAGCCATATGCATCCGTGGACATGCTTACTCTGGTAGAGTGAGGGAAGGTCAGTCAGCTTACTGCCCCTCCTGCTGTTGGAATATGTGCACTATCAATACAGCTTGCTTGTCATTTTGGGCTATATAGATGTAGGATTGTTGAAAGTGATTTTATTCTATATAAAATAATTAAAGTACACGTAGATTCAACATAGTAAAGAAACAAAGATGTCACAATATAAACATGTGATAACAACATTGACAAATGAAGGGAAGGTTTCAACGATGTTGCAGAGTGTCTATGGAGCAGTGTTGCCAACATTTACACCTCCCCCCGTGAAGTCGGTTGCCTCAGGGGGAAAGGCAGCAGTTTTCCGGAATGGATGAAATTAGAAATATTCTTTTTCTTTCCACAAGCAATGTTGGCGAGATCTGCTTGATGATTGGATAGGATCCGATCCGAACTGGATCTAACTTATTACGATTCAGCCTATTTCCAGTTTCGTTATAGACTAAATCACCAACATTGAAGGTGTGCTGTCGTCGATTCTTATCTACACGTTTGTTATTTATTTGAAAATTCTTCATAGAATTCCGGAGAGCTATTTTGCGGTCTTCTTCAAGAGATATTTGGTAGTCTTCTTGAAGGGGCGATATCGTGGACTTCTTTCCCAGTAGTAAGTATGATGGTGCAAAGTGTGTGGAGCTATGAATGGTATCATTGTACTCGTTGACACACTCCTGTGCTAGGGTTGGCCAGGTTTTATGTTACACCGGAGGCGATTTACTAATGTTTGGTGTAATCGGTCATTAATCCTGTTTGATTCGGGATGATCAATGCATGTAAAAACGATTTGTATTCCGGTTTTTTCTAAATAGTTCTTGAAGTCAGTAGAATTGATGCCCGTATATTGATATGCTATTAGGATTGATATAGTATTTGGTTGGGTGATTGAATTAATCAAATTTATAAAATCTTGGGCGTTCTGACCCTTTGTAGTGGAGATCCACGCACATCTGGTGAAATAATCCACCAGGATATGCATGTATCGTTTGGTGGATCGGTTTCCAGCAAAGCCTCCGACACTATCGAGTGACATTATTTCAAAAGGCTCTGTAGCAGGGCCTAGTTGTGAGAGTAGACCGATAGCACGACTACGACGAACTTTGTTTTCAATGCAAATCTTACAATTTTTTATAAAAGGTATGTATAGCTTTGTCCAGACCCTTGAAGTAATAATGTGGTCTGATGGTTGCAATAATGTTTATGAACAAGTTCAACAAAAATTCTTAATTTTTCTCTTAATTTCTTGAGTATGATCCCTTGTTTATACTCTATCTGCTTAGCTGCTTTTAACTTAGAAAGATGATCTGTTTGGTATTTTATTATAGTGTATATATCTATTAAATTTACAACTTTGATCGCATCTTTGTTCTCGAAGTATTCAAGGACTGGATTTCTTGAAAGGAGATCAGCCAGAATATTTTATTTTCCCTTTTTATATATAATATTAAAGTCAAATTGAGATAAATAAAGAATTAGGTCTCCAAGAATTTCATCAGTTCTGGCTTTTGTCTTTAAATTCTCTAACGGTTTGTGATCACGGCAGACCGTAAAGTGACGTCCAATTAAGTAGTACTGCCAAAACTTTATTGCATCCTTGATAACCTTGCATTCGAGACGAATAATGTCTAAACGATTTTCTCTATTTAAGAGCTTGCGAGAGAAATACACAACAGGATGTAGTATTCCGTCTTCTTGGGGTAGTTTGAGTGTTGCACCGATATCTTTGTAGCTGGCATCTGTCTCTATGAAGACGAGTTTTTCAATAATGTATATAGCCAGGATCGGTTTAGTGCATAAATATTCCTTAATCTTCTTGAAGGTCTGTTCACAGTCATCAGACCATTCAAATTTGACATCTTTCCTCAGTAGTTGATGTAGTTGTTCTAGTTTCTGCGTACTATTTTATATATATCTCAAGTAGAAGTTTATAGAACCCAGAATACTCCACACACCACTCTTATCAGTAGGTCTTTGAAGATTTTGGATAGAGACTAAATTTATTTGGGCTGGAGAAACTGTGTTATTCGAAATAGTGTGTCCAAGGTACTTGACTGATTTGGCTGCGAACAAACCTTTAACTATTTTTAATTCGAAGCCTTCGGAGTAGATAACTTGTAAAAATGTTATAATATGGTTGAGATGGTCCTCCCAGGTTCGGGAGAAAATCAAGATATCATCGATGTAATTGATGGCGAACTCATCAAAATTATTTCTTCGGATTATATTAAACAATATCCTCGGGAACGTGGATGGATCGTTCTTTAAACCAAAGGGAAGAACTTTAAACATGAACTTTCCATACTTAATGATAGAAGAATTTTTTTTATCTTGTACTTTAAGTGTGATGCACCAAAAGGCAGAGTTAAAATATAATACTGTAAAATATTCACAATTTATAACTTTGTCGATCATATCTTTAATTGTAGGCAAAGGAAAACATTCTGGAACTACCAACTTGTTTAATTTTTGGAAGTCGATCCATATGTGTGATTTTCTTCCTTAGTCTCTCTTGTATGCTAACGTTACAGGAGATGCAAATGGAGAATCAGATTCTTCGATGATCCCGGCTTGTAGTAATTTCTTAATCTGAGTTCTGATTTCTGTATTGTCAGGTATTGAACATTTGTATGGGCGAGAGGTGACGTATTCGTCCCTAAGAAGTTTTATCTCAATGTCTTGTGATCGCACTTTGCCTATATCAAATTTATCTTTTGCAAACGAATGCCCGTATTTTTCAATTATTTGTAAAATGGTTTGTTTCTTCTCAACAGTCTCAATATGTTGTAAGTCAGCTTCAAATCCGTCTGTATTTCAATTTTCATTAAAATTTACTTCAATATCTCTATGCAAATCTTCAGTATCTTCTGGAGTCTGCATCTGATCATTATTTGATCGGTCTTCTTGTAGATCTATTATGTTCTCGCTATTTATGCGTTGAAAAATTATTAGATTCTCATTTTGAATCAACTTAAATTTCTGAATAGCATCGATACCTAGCAAGAGATCATAGGAGAAATTATCATTCTTTACCACATAGGTCTGTAATATTTCCAATACGAAGCAAAATTGTAGCCCGGGCTGAAGTGAAATCAAGTCCACTGATTGTTTTTAGTACACCTTTTGTTCTATTAATTTCAACTTAAGCAAATCAGCAATTCGTTGATTAATTAGTGTTACATTTGAGCCGCTATCATAAACAGCTTTGGTTTTTTAATTGTCATTAATAACGATGTTTAATTTTATCAGCGGATCTAATTTCGCCCGGTTACTCAGTTTAAATTATTTCTATCGAAATCGACTTTCAATAATTCCATATAATTTATATTTGTATTATGTTCTGTCATATTTGGTCGTAGTGTTTTAGAGACAGAATTCTTGTTGCGGCATTCAGCTACTGGATGGAAACGACTTGGAAAACCAAGTGCAGCACAAATTGAACACTCCTTCCGTAGAGCTTCATTTTTCTGTTGGGCTTCATTTTTCTTATAAAGAATTTTTTTTATAGATTTCGGACTTAACGGTCTTTCCCTTTTCCTTCTGGCAAAAACGTCTTCCAACTTTCGAAGCCCAGTATACAGACCATCAAGAGTAGTTATCTCTTCCCTATCAAGTTCTTCTTGAGCTTTACTTGGTAAACCAAACACTACCTGGTTGATAAAAGATAATTCATTACCTTTAGGTTCCACTTCCAGGCATAGTTTCTCTCTGGTAAGTGCATAATCGATTAAAGACCCTGCCAAATATTTGTAGTTAAAAGATTTCCTAACAATCGACCAGCCTTTATCAACAAAAACATTACGGAAAGAACTCGTTCAAACCTCCCAGGAAGCGGTTAGACCTATATTTATCAGATTAGTTTCATACCAGTCTTTTGCCGAGCATGTGACAAAGAAACATAACGCCAAGATTGTTAGTCTATCTGAACTTACCTGAAATCGATTGCATTCGTCTTCAAATCTACGTAACCATTCTGTAGTAACGTATTGTCTTTTTTCAAATTTATCTAAAAGGAATTTCTTTACAATGTGATGTAATTTTGTTTTGTCTTGAGTGGAATGTAATTTCAACTGAAGCTCCAATAGCTTAATTCGATCTTCTAATTCTAGTTGTAGATAATCATGAGTTTGAGATCCCGGCACGGGAACGTATTCTTCTAATGGATATTTTTGGAAACAGATATTGTCCTCTTCATCGAAATATACTGAATTAATATAATCGTCAATCTTTATAGCTATTGTTCTGTAACCATTTACATTTTTTATTACAGCTGTTGCATTTTGTATAGGTTTCTTACTTGATAATGTAGAGTGAAACTGCAGGTCTCTGTATTCTTCTGGTAATAAATACCATACCTCCTTATTAGTAGATATCACAAAGTCATTCTCAGCTTGCTTCACAACTCGAACATAAAGTTGGGTCTTCACCTTACTAGTTTACATCCTGTAATTTAGTTTGTAGGATTGTTGAGCGTGATTTTATGGTATATAAAAGAATTAAATTACACGTACATTCAACATAGTAAAGAAACAAAGAAGTCGCAAGATAAACATGTGATAACAACATTGATAAATAAAGGGAAGGTTGCAGCGAGGTTGCAGAGCGTCTATGGAACAGTGTAGCCAACCTTTACATAGACAAGCCTTTGTGAAATGAGTGTTTAAAGTAAATGCGGCAGGTTGCCTGTTGAAATGTTAAAATATATGGGTGAACAATTAACTGTGTGATTTAAACATTATATGCCAAACAGCATTCAAAGTGCATGGGGCAGTTTAACATACAGTATCGAAATGAATGTCACACAGATATACGGTTTTTCTGTACTTTGTTTAATGAACTTGACACGTGACACCTATATGCTGCAAGTACGTCATGTTCTGAAAGGGGTTCACTGGTTGTCGGTCAGTTACACTAGTTACACTGTGGGGGAGTTTGAATAATGATGCCCTTGGCTTTGATCTGGCCACAGTATAAGGTTGCATGGGTATGCCATCGGCAAGGTACGTAGTCTGGTATGATGATGACTATCTTATGGGTGGAGAATTTATGCATTGGTGTTGGTTTACCAATGGTTGGTCTCACCTGGGGTAGAACTGCGTCCGGACATCGGTGGCTGTTCGCTGCTTCCTGTCCCAGGGTGGCTAGCCCGCTGGTTATCCTGGGACTGTGGTCCAGGAATGCTGGTCTGGATGTCTCGGAGATCGAGATGGTTGGCTGCGGCTGTAGAAGGCCCTCGCTAGCAATGCTCAGCACAACTGGTAGACCTTGATGTAGATGAACTGCGATGGGGTTTGGTACAACATCTGTCTTGTAGGGAGGCTCGATTAAGGCACTATGGATAGTGACTGGGAGGCATGAGGCCTCTCCAGTCAATGGGCAGTTTGAGCTTGTTTCCGAGGGGAGGTGCTGGTGAAGGCAGAAGGCAAGGGGTTCCAGAATAACTGGGTAGGTTTGGAGGCAATAGCTGCTTCCTGAAGCCTCCATCTTGCACCGTTTATATGGGCGAAGGGCATGAAGTAGGAGCAGACGACGAGTTCCCTGGGTCAGAAGATGTTAGGCCACTCAGAATCAGTCCTGGCACTCCAACCTGCAAAGTTCAACGCGGTGGATGGAGTGGGTTAGCTGATATTGATGTCTAGCCGCTTCGTCGCAAGTATTCCTAGTTTTTGTGGCTCTACCTTATAATATTTCAAGTACCAAAGTACCTGGTTCAAGGTACAGGCAGCCGCCGAATGTGTTGTGTTTGATGACTTACATGGACCTGGTTAAGGGATAGTCTGCAGTCCTACACTAGTTCCGGCAATCAAGTCAAACCACGGTCTTCTGTTTCTCCTTGGTGGGTTGATGTCTACAGTGTTTAAGGTTAAGAACAATCACCGTAGAATAAGTACATGAAGTTGCATTAAGAAAATGTGTTTATTCCATAGAGGAATATGCCCAGTGACCTATCTCCTAGGTATCCAATTGATGCTGTAACCAGCAGAAGTAAACTACATTAACCAGGTGGGGACCAGAGTGGTGAGAGAGTTTAAGAGGGAGAAGACTTCTTCGGTCGGGAGTTCGCTGGTCACTGGTCTTTAAGGTTTCTGGAAGACAGTGGTGGTCCTTCGTGAGGAAGGTGATAGGCAGAGATCTCCAGCACTAAAGTGATGCAGCGAGCTGCTGAGAATTAACTTGCATTCGTTGGGTGCACACGGCTGTAAATAGGAATACCAGCGTCCCCCTTCAGCTGTCTCGTAACTTCGTGGGCAAGCTCCTCCTTTTGCAGCGCTGACCACATTCTCTCGGAAAAGGCTGGAAATGGGGTACTTTTCTTTGTATGCAGGTTGCGTCTGTTGCTCGCTCAGGGGCAGCGCTTGGCATGCATGGTTTCTGTTGGACGTGAAGGGCGATTAAAACTACTTGGCAGTTCGCATAGTCTAGTAAACTTGTCATCTGCAGTTTCCTTGGGTTGTTCCTGGCTAGGGAGTGCGATGGTCGTCTCTGGAGGCAAGTAATCTCAGGTTCAAACCCTGCTTGGGTGACGTGACGTTGCATGCAGATAAGGCAGAGTTGAAAAAAAAATATATGGCCAGTGCATGTCATGCATCAAACTTAAGGTAGAAAAGGAATCATTGTGTGTATGCATCCAATCTTACCTACCATATATACTACTACCGCATTCCAATTAAAATTTTTGGCAGTTACCAGAAACATCCAAAGGAATTTATTTCATGTGACCATATTTCAGTACAGTAGAACCTTACTGAAACAACCCTTCACAGTTCCCATAAATAAGGTTGTTATGACAGGTCGGAAACTATAGATATTTTAGCTGTGTGCAAATATTAATTTTCCCTTGCGAATTAAAGTGCAAAGTAAGTAGTAATTATTTGTGCACATACAAAGTTAATGGGAAAAGTTATCAGTATTAATTAACTTAAGTGATTATTGTTTTAAAAAATGTGGGAAACTGTACCAATCAGCAGAATGAATAATTTGTAAAACGTAATCACATTGCCATATACATACAACAGTGACGAGGGTTTAAAGATGAGGATAATTGTTGGCAACAAATCATAAGATGAAAACTATAAAAAAAATAATCATACTGCAAATACCCTAGCAAAGCAAATTCACTTAAATTATTGTTATAATAGATAGCAATAATTTTTCGTCAAAATCAAATTCTACACTAAACATTAACTACAAATAGATGCGCACGTTTGCACCAAGTATTACCAAACGGCATAAAACATCTGTAACAAACATAATTAATCACTGATATGATGCAAAGTGTGCTACAAAATAGGTATGAAGAAAATATAAACGTATCGCGTGGTTATTTGAGATTGTTTACATGCATTGCACATCACCGAGCTATCATCCACTTCAGAAAAGAAATTCTAAATAAACCTATGGTTTTAACTTTTGGAGGGTATTATTTCATTATTACATGATTCCTCTACGTTGCCTTTTTCCATATTGTAACAGTTACGTCCGCAAAACTAAAAACCCTCAACTACAAAATAACTTTGCAGGTAAATACAAACTGTGTAATATCAAAGACGATCACTATATAATGGAAAGATCGGTAAGTCAAGGATAATTTGTTACCAATGACTCGACACTACTGTACTTCTATCTCTGTATCTTAAGCAAGAATCTTTCGAGTTAATAGATATTTTGATTAACAGGGTATTTGCAAGAATTGATTTCTATATTTCATCCAATATTAATTTTGGTTTGTATTTTTTTTTTTTTTATGGTTGCAAAGGAAATAATGTAATGAAATTGAATTATTGAAACACCTTTCTGTATTTTGTATGTTCTTTCTAACCTTTCACAAATAAACTGCGCAAATATTTTCCAATAAATGTATAAACATTTGCCATCAACCCAGCTTCCACGGTGCTATCTCTGTACCGAGTCGCCTATTTAAGTTATACCCACTCTGCAATATCTTTAAGTGTGGTTGATTGTCCCATCCTGCTCGAATCAATAATTTCGATATTTTGATGCGGAGTTCGGGATGTTCAACTACTCTGCAGTAAATAACGTGCAAGCTATGTTGAGACTATATGTTCTAATGTTACGAGACATGCCAAGTGTGGCACAAGTTGAACACTAGCTCGCGTAACTCATTCGGATGTGAACACTGAGAAGCGAGGAAAGAATCACAGCATCAATTATTCTTCAGTCGAAAAAACTCATCATGAGGATATTTATGAAGGTGGGAGAGAAAATAAACATGGGCAGAAAGAATCTGGTAGTATTTAGGTTAGTCCGAAATACATATGATGTAAACGAAAGATAGGTCGTAGGCGCTGCCGGTGTGACTTACAATTGCGACTCGTGTGATGTGCCCTCTTCAAGCATCTGTCATGTTAAACTCCACGACGATGGGCGTGCTAACTATAAATATCTTCTCAAAGCTTTATTGCACTACCGAAAGCTGCCCAATCAGGGCGTTGCGTGATACGGTCATATCTAAAAATAGCACAAACACCCCTCGCAACACGGGTGTGTATCTCATCACGTCGCCATGGCGGGACCCTTGTCATCTTACCTGTATTGCATCACATAACTACAGCCAACTTCATATTCTTAACTTCCTGGTTAAAGAAAAAGGCGTTGCATCACCTTACAATGATTATTGCTATTGTCAAATAACTTGGAATAAAGTTATACATTTTTAAAATCGAAAATTTATTCAATAAATGCAAATTGCAACCAAGTTCAAAACACTGAATAAATTGTATTAATCTTCAAAAGTATAAGAAATATAAAATATTTTCTGCTTATATTAATCTCTATTACTTGTAGCATTACATTACCTTCCTCGGTTTGGGAAAGATTATGAAGAAACCTGTCCCAAATTGAAAACTATTTGACTGGTAACAGCACAATAGATTACTATATTGCAATTCCATGTTATACAAATCACTTCAATATACATGATAATACACGGGTATACAAAGATTATGTAACAGCAAAGTACATCACATTATATATTGCAGAAAGTCTTCTTCTAAAAGTAATCACTGAGAAGTTATACTCAAATAATCCATAACACATATCCACCCAAATAGCAATTAAAATTCATACTTCGCATTCAGTACAAGATGTGGTCTCGTCACACTAATGGCTTAAAAGAATGGTCATTTAACATGGGTAATGTGCTCAATACTCTTAATGGTACCTCGCAGGGATCAGCACACATCATCTCGAAAGGGGACCCAGATCTGCCCAAACTACAAATAAGCCACTACCTTTCATATCAGATGCCTCATACATGTCCCAACAAAACTATTCGTCCAAGTGCTACAATCCAAGGACACCATCCATCATAACTGGAGCAACACCCTACAACTTAACGATGACTCAGGTACCGCCACTGTAGAAGACATGGCAGCTTATATGGTCAGAGTTAATGTCCCCCAGGCACCGACTATAAGGTGCATGGAGGTTGCAGGTTTGGTAATGAGGTAGACTATGACTGTGGTATTTTGAAGTACGAATATATTGTCTCGTGTCTATATTCACAAATACACAACATCAAAACTTGAGAGGTGCGGTACTGTGCTAGTTCGGTTACTCGGATTTACTGGGCGAATTCTTGGTTGAGTGGGGCTTCTGTGACGGTGATTGTCATACTTAACTCAGTGGTGAGTGCTGTCAGCTATGGTGGGTGATCTCCGGCGATGGGTAGGCCTTGGCAAGGCCACAGTTGCTGCTGACGTACTGACGTGGTCAGGGGTCCGAACCCCTGACCTGACTCTCTGCTCGGCGACGTCTCTCGGCGGTGAAGATGAACTAACAACTGCCCCGATATGACTGCCTGACGTACCCGATATTAGTGACTGACGGGCGGTAGTAATCGACTGACCCCCCTCCACTCTTGGAAAGGGGTTTTTATACACGCCAGCCGCTGCCCTGAATCGGCGGCACGTGGCGCATTTTAGGGGAGGGAAGGAGGTGTGAGGAGGTGAGGTGGAAGAGCTCCGAACAAAGCCTTCCACCACACGTGTTCTCGCTTAATTGTCGGCACGTGGCGCCTTGTAGGGGTGAGAAGGAGGGACGGGGCGGGGGTAATACCTCAGCTCCAATACAGCTCGTCATTATTTCTTCCGTGGTGCGTATTTTCTGCGTTCAGGCGAACTACACGTGATAATTTGCTGATAACTCGAAAAAGCCCTGCACTCCACAGATCTCGCGGTGGGCGAGAGGTGTCCGTGTTGAAGGGGGTGAAGGGGGAAGGCCTACGCTTCAGCTCCACGTGTACCGGAATTTTCCACCTGCCTGTGGTCCCACGTGCCGTCTCGTAGGCGACAGCGAAGTGCGCAAGGTGGGGGTGGTGTGAGGGGGTGATGGATGTGAGCCAATATCGTGCTATAATCCCTAAACCGCCACGCGACAAACTGTATATCAATGTTACAAAAGCCGACAATGCTATGACATCATGACCAACTTGTAGCTACACAACTCACTTCACAGTTGATCAAAATCTTTTCAATAAGTGGATAATTACTAATAATAGTTGTTGTATAATATAACATCAAGCTCTCTTCATCTGCCAATATTTTCTCACCTGTGGCCATCAATGGCAATGCAAGAGCATCGCTGTTATCTATATACATGTAAACCTTTATTCTTAATACACTGTTTTCTAAGAACTTAACTGCATATCAATTAATACAAAATACCTTTTTTTCAATGCATATGCACAGTTACTTCTGAAACTTTTGTCACTCAGAACATAATACATTGCCAATTTACTTTATATATATATATATCTTTTTTACAGTATCTTAGTACATTATAAAGTACCAATTCTGATCAATATCAAACATGTATGAAGTTTACATGCAGTCATTCTCTCATATTATAAAAAACCACAATCCCAATACTTCATACTGTTTTAAAATTATCTACAAATTATATTGAGGTTGATATTCCTGTACAAAGTTAAAACTAATTACATATTATGATGACAAAAAGTAATTACAAAATACCTTACATTCGTAAAACTGCAATTTCTTTCAATTTACCAAGATAGCTTCAACTAGGCCTAAAAAAACTACTATATTGCAAAACAATATATATATAACTTTCTCTATATAATTACAGGAAAATAATATTTCATGAAAATTTCATTATATGATTTTACTCCAATCAAATTAAAGTACACAAATTACAGACTATTCTGTTTCTTTTTCTTTCTTTTTCTTGTCATGCTTTCTTTCTCTTATTCCTAACAAACTTTTCCACAATATATTTCACTTTTCCTACTCCTAGCTGTTGTGAATTTACATCTCATTTCCTCTTTCTTTTCATCACTACCTTTCTAACTCTATGTTTCTTTATTTTCTTTCGCTTTACAGCTTTGCTCATTAACTCGTGAATAGTAAACAATTTTGACACTTGTCTATGATTTTCCTCATTCAGTTTAACATTGTCCTTATTCAGTTTATATTATACATAACCATGTCTCTCCATTTTCGTGAACCCCCCTCCCCCTTTCCAACTGTCGAGAAATAACATCCTTCTTAATTCTACCCTCGGTAACTACCTGTATACTGTGTACCATATAAGAAGGCCACATTCTTGACAGTTGACAATCGCTGTGTCTTTTCGTTTATGTATCCATTCGCCATCAACTGGCATGTCAAGAATAGGCTTTGATGTGGCGAGTCAGCGCATCCAGGAGGTGCTGCTCCGTGTGGCAATTGGTGAACTGCTTGGGTGGCGCTGCATTCGTAAACGGAACTTGGTAGATGTGTGTAGGGTCGTTCGTAAACGCAGTACACGAAATATATGTTACTTTCAAAATTATACAGAGCTCGCGGGAAAATAAAATTATTTGTATATGCACGTATATACTTTATTTTAAACAACAAAACTATAATATGTTTTTGGGTGTAGTTCGGGATATGAATAACAGATGGCGTGGAAGGGCAAATTGCAACAGATGGTGCGCTTTTAACTCACAAGATGGCAGCACCTGGTTTGAAAGTCTGGAAACTTTGGATTTTTTCGTCACATTTCGATACGTATCGTTTTATTGTGTGTCTCATTTTGAACACCTACACATTACTATTTTATCACGAAGTTTCGTTTTTACAACTAAACACTGCTGTTTTATGACCACGTAAAATAAAATGTATTAATTAATCTACAAACTCTTTCTTATCGCGCGTATTTTCTGCTTGTGTGATGTGCTTCGGCACTGCTCTCAGAATAGCCAACATAATATTAACTTTTGTTCGTTCGTGCATCAGCTGATACAGGATTTTGTAAATGGCACGTTATTTGTTTTCAATATATAAGTTGCCACTCACTGACTGTCAGAATGTGGCCTTCTTATACGAAATGAACTATACCTCTTTTCTTAGCCGTACGTTGCAACAAAATTAACATTATCAGTTACCTCTCTACACTCAGTATTAAGATCTTTATTTATGCTTACATTGAAACAATCTATATTAACCTCTTTTTCATTCCTACAGCTGGTACTAAACGTTTTGTTCACTTCGGTACACTCAGAAACAAAAGCTTTGTTTACTATTTTACAATCGGTAGTTTTGACCTGAGACTGTAAAATAACATCAAAATTTTGTTTATTATAGGGATTGGTTGATTCCTCATTTTTTCGATTCCGATTCTGATTCAAATTTTTTTTTTATATTCCAATTTCGATTTCCTATGTATTGGTATATATATTTTTGACTTGTTCCAAATCCCCCAGTCTTTGTACTTGAAATGGAATCTATGGAAAGTATTTTTAGTTAAATAAATTCCAATTATATTATGGTTCTTTCAAAAAATGTACATTTAAATTATTAAATTGTAGTTTTAATACATTTTTTTAATGTTCACTTTTATTATTCATTAATTTTAAATGAATGTATAATATCATAACTGAAATAAATTGTTTACTACAAAATAAACTAGAAAATCAAGAATAATATGTTTATTGCAAATTCAAATGTTCACTAAGATTGTAAGTTTAGATGTAAAAATATCCCACGGCTTAAAAAACATTTTTTATTAACGAACTAACTGACAAAACCTCTGTTTTCAAAAAAGATGAATTGCTGAAAGTCAATACATATTAATTTGTTTTCAGTGTTCATCGTTTGTGTACTGGGTGAAGCCATAAGTTTAAGTAAGCATATCTTATTGTTTGAATTGGTTGTAGATTCTGCAAACACTGAGGTTTGGTGCGTGCATTTGCAGTGCTATTTGCTAATGTAACATAACATGTTTGTAATTTCTTGCTACCGCTGTCATGATTCTGTAACAGAATTATACTAGACGAAACACTTTGTAAATGTAAATGTTTCATTGTAAACTCTTGGAATCAGCTTGTGATACTACTAGTGATGTTAGTTTGTGTTGCACCTAAAATATCACACGATGCCATGTTTATATTGTCCGTGTCCACCATGTCTCTCTCTCTCTCTCTCTTTCGCTCTTGCTCTCATCAATGTACTGAAAATGTTTGCTTTTTAATAAAATACTCTAATTTCCACTGAATTACCAAAAAAAAGTCTGTGAGTTCATCATGTCGGACCATGTTGGGAGGGTGGTGGCTATGGTGGGAGGTGGGATAACAGATAGTTGAATTCTATTTTTTTCGTTATTAGAGAGAGTGTTGTCACATATTTGGTTATAGTGAATTTTCATTTCTATGAATGGAATTAATTTCTTAATACATTTCAAAATAATAATACTAAAATAAATTTACTTCTTTCTATGGATACAAGATTTCAGATGGTACTATGCAGTTCATTTTGAGCATCACGAGATAGCAGCAATGATCCATTGCCGGTAATTATGCAGTTTAGGGGCTTTACTGCAAAAAAAAAACCCGAAAAGTGGTATATTTCCACTCTACCAATTATGCAGAACACGAATGTACTAGGGACATTAACGTCAGACTAATTTCGTAATATGTGCCCACCTAACCTAACAGAACCTAACCCCACGATGAGTGAATCACTATTTTACATTTTTAAACTAACCTAGGGTTGTTGGGTTTTTAACTAACCTAGGATTGGAGGGTGTTAATATAACCTAGGCTAGTAAGGTTTTAAACTAACCTCGGACTTTAGGGTTTTAAACTAACCTCGGATTTTAGGGTTTTAAACTAACCTCGGATTTTAGGGTTTTAAATTATTATACAAATTTAGTCAAATCTTGGATGTTAGAGATTTAAAGGATTCGTAAAACACACAGAAGAATATCAATTAACTCACCTAGATAGCGGCGAGTACAATTCCTCTGTTCTCGGCCAATTCAACTGTTGTTTACCTTACCTCACTCGACGAAACAAGTAACACCTGCTACATAGGCGAATATTATGCACAGAAGTACACGTTCATAGGCGAAAATACACACAGAAACACTCGTTATTGTACTCTCAGTTTTTTAATCGGTCAAATTCGGACATTACAAGTCACGCCCGCAACAACACAACCACACTGTTTCGCATCTGAACGGTAACTGAAAGTCGATGACGATGAGGTATAAAAGACCGTTACGATGACGTCAACGACCTACAGCCAATAAGGTGATGGCGCGATGCCGAAAATCACCAAATATTAAGGCGTCCGACGTAAAAAACTGGCGGACTGCTCGTACTATTAACTATTTTATTTAATATGTTTTATTTATTTTAACAATATCCGTGGCCGGCAGGTAGCGTGCGAAACAGCGATGCGCAGCCATTAAACATGGGAACTGACATAAATACACCAGCCAAACTGCACGTATATTTTGCAATTTAGTTTTTTTTTTTTAATATATTCTACTTATTTTAACATGACCCCCTCTTAAATATGAATAAGGTAAGTTGTGCAGAACTCATTAATTCTACTTTTGTTGGTCTAGGATATTTCGTTGAGAAAAGCCCCTAAACTGCATAATTACCGAAAAAAAGTTACATAATAGGGCCACAAATCTCTTAACTTTTCCAAACTCAACACCATAGCCAAACATTCTCTCTCTGTCACTGTGTATGACCCCTCTGTTGTACTAGAGATCTCAACAATGCCAACAGCTTCTCCTCACCATGCTCGTTCTTTTGAAACAATTTGGCACCTGACCATAGCTAGAGACATCAGTACTCAGATAAAATTCCTTACTCTAATCTGGGTGGTTAACAAAAACATTCTCTCACAAATACTGGCTTTGCTTGCTTAAAAACTCACTGATACTCTTCATCCTACACCCAGGTCACATTTTTCTTTAAGAGTTGAAATAGTGGTAAATCACTTCTGAGAACCTATCTGCAAATCTGCGGTAAAAATTACACAGACATAGAAATCCTGCAGCTCCCTTAAATTTCCTGGAATAGGAAAATCCACTATTAATTTTCCTTTTTTTTTTGGATCTAGGTTTATTCTTTTTGCTCTTAATAGGAAAACTAAGAAAAGCACCTCTTCCCTCAAAAATCGAAATTTGGCTCATTTTAAAGTTAGGTTAACTATCCTCAAACATTCCAAAAGTTGCCGCAAATTATACTGATTGTCTTTAAAACTGTCACTTGTGACCAAAACATTATCTACATAGGTGCTTACAAAAGAAGTTACCACTGGATACAAAGAAACGTAATTTGCCCTACAAAATTTCCCCATGCTGTTGATTAGTCAGACCGAAGTACTTTTAACTGGTAGGACTTGTTCTGGTAACAGGAATGCAGTGTATTTCCTATCATCCTGATGCAATGGCACCTGCCAGAACCCTTTTACAAAATGTGTTGTGCTAATGTAATTTGTAACAGAACACTTCATCTGGCTCAACTGGTGACTCATGATCAGGCAGGATGCGTGAATTTAAATGCCTGACTTCAAGACACAACCTAACCGTTCCATCCTTGTATTTTACATACCCAAGGAGGTTCACAAAAGTGCTATTAAATCTTTCAATAACTCCCTTCTCTAGCATCTGAGATATCAGCAAATCCACCTCCTTTCTAACCACCCAATATACGGAGTAAGAATTTAATTTGAAAGGTGTTCTATTATAACAAGAATATGGAAAATATACTCAGTATTGAGCCCTGGCTCATCTGAGAACACATCCTGTGACCTGCTGAACAGTTCCTTCAGCTCTGCCTTTTATTCCTATCAGTAACTTCACAACTGTCAGTCACAGAGTTCAACGTATCCACCCAGTCCCTAAATTAAACATAATAATATTTTGAAATATTTAGTTTTGAAAATTTCCCCCAGAATTGGGATTGCCTCCTTAGGCTCTGTCTCCTCAGCTATCTGTGTCCTCAGAGCTTCTACTCCTACTCCCTCTGCTTGTTCCCTTTGGAGCATGCTCACAATTTTTTCTCCTACTCTGATTTTCCCAGAGGTAAAATCAATAACCACATTGTTTTCCTGCATAAAATCAGTACCCAAGATATTGGATTTTGTCATCTAAGGTATTACTAAACAGTTGGCATGAAAACATCTGTCTATTGACCTTTTTGGACTGTCCCCTAGTAGCCCCAATTATGGTTTTCTGTGGTACAGGCAGAATGGGCAGCTCGAGCCCTTGCTGAATTAATGTATTCAGAAATTGTTCTGAATTTCCCTAAACCTCTGCTCCTGAATCAATTAATACAGCCACTTGCTACTGACATACACTGAATAAAATTTCTGGAACTGTTTTTGCTTCGACATTTACCTCCTACTCACAACACAGAAATTCGGTCATCTCTGAAGATGGCCACTGCCATATGGGGCGACATCTCTCTTTCTGTCACACTACAGCGCCCAATTATATTTTTCACCACAGCACCCATCTATGTTTCGTAATATAGAGCCCATCTATGTTGTGCGACACTCACCGTTTCCTGACTTCGGCCCTACATCATTATTCCCGTTACTATTGCAATAATCAGCTGCTGCGCTTCTATCGTCATCAGTTTTGTGGGACACATGACCACCATTCTTACTATCTCTCTCATACCTTTGACTTTCCTTATTATTATGATCATTTCCACTGCGGTTATTTCTACTGAAACTGTGCCCTGATCCTTAACTATTATTACCATGGTGGTGAAAAATTATTTTTTAGTAAAACCAATTATTTCTAGTTTGGCCCTTTTCAAAATTTTGGTCCTGACCTTCATACTGCAGTTTGAAACTGCACTCTTGTAGTTCATCCCTATCCAGTATATTGCTTTGTCCAGTGGACTGTAAGGTTACTCTCATATAAGTTGGCAAGATCATGACAGTCAGTGAGTGGGAACCATATGTAGGCCCTATACAAGACAAACAATGTGCCATATACAAAATCCTGTATCAGCGGATGCACGAACGAACAAAAAATAATATTATGTTGGCTATTCTGAGTGCACTCCTAACACATCAGACAAGCAGAAAATACGCAGATAAGAAACAGTTCCTATATTATTTGACACATTTTATTTTACGTGGTCACAAAACTGCAGTTGTTGGTGTTACAAACTAAACTTCGTGCTAAAGTAGTAATTTGTAGGTGTTCAAAATGAAATGCACATTTAAATTACCCGTATCGAAATGAAACACAACTTCAAACCTTGTGAGTTCTTTTCACGTCGTATTCCCCTCTCCCCAACCATGCCTTCCATACATGCTTAATATTAATTCCAAAAGCGTGCAGATACATTGCAGGGTGCTATTGAATTATTTTTTCAAATAATTTGATGAAATATATTTCAAACTGTTGTCGTCCGAGCCAGTAATAGGAGAAAAGTCAACTTTTAAGAAGATAGGATCAAGAGGCAGGCCAACATGTTGAGTAACGCGCTTGCCTCACACTATGTCCTGCCATGACATCGCACGCCATCTGTCAGCTGTTTCCTGAAGAACTACCAGCCATGAAAAAAAAATAGCTTACTTGTGTAAAATAACAAATTTATGTATATATATCAATATTTTTATTTTTCCGCAAGTTGTGTATATTTTTTAAAGTGTCGTGTATTTTCATATACAGCGATTTTTATTATTAGTAATTTCTATTGGGCTGGTAATCCTTACATTACGTCCATTACACACCATGTTGTTATCCCGTAAACTCATTTTGTTGTTGTTTTCATGTTGTTCCAATACTGTATTAATAAATCGAATAAAGTTCGACATGCGTAGGCTGTTTTTAAGCAATTCTTACATTATTCCATGTTAGATATTTCCAACTCGAACTGTTTAGTATCAGTAATAGTAGAATTACTGCTTTGCAATAGTCGTTGGTGAGTTGTTGGCCTATGACGGTGCTTTGTCAAGCAAGTTCCCTAAATTACTTTTATTTCAAGTCTTGACATATTAGCTGTAATGTCCAAAGTGTGATGAAAAAACTGCAATTACCATCTCGAAAATGTTAACCCAAATTCGCTGTCTTGGATGAATAAAAAAAACTGAGAAAATATTACATTTTTTGCAAGGATTAGTTTTGTTACTTTTATAACCTACGAATTTTTTAGACAAATGTCGGTCTATAAATACCTTAAAATTGGTTTAGTATTACAGTACAATTACAAGTAGATTAGCTGACAGTGTGTTGATAAAATATACAGCATCCACTTGATGCACCAGCTGGTGGCGAAAGGATACATAAACAAAAAGTAAAAATTTGGTGCTACTGTCGTCGAACCGTCAAAATCTTGCCAAGTAACGTGAGACAGAGAGTGTCTCCCTACCAGCCAAAGGCTCCTTCACTACTATAGGTGTTTGTGACATAACCATAGTGACAACCTCTTCCTCAGTTAGTGGGACATCGTAGTACTGGAAATGCTCTACCACACGAGCCAAATGCTCCTCTAACCTATCTGTCTCACACTTGTCCCAGTACAACATTACCCTGTTTGTTCCCTGGATATGGCTGTCCCAGTATTCCCTCACGAATTCTGATTCAAACTCAGAGTAAGTTTGAATTCTGCCCTCACACAGAATTAACCAATACACACAAATACCCGTAGCAGACCTCTTTGCAATCAACAACTTTTTGACACTCCTCAACTGCAAGTTAATGCCACATAGAATGCTCACCAGGAGATGCGCCATACATGGTAATGTCCCTATCCACGTAAGAATTTGCAACTATCACAATACGGTTATGACCTAGACCTAGCACATTACAATCATGATCTGTCTCCTTGACACCTGTGATTGGCTAAACTGGTTTCTATATTACCTAACCTTGGCAATACCTATTCCAAGACATCTCCCTTCACTGCCGATACTGCTTCAACTTTGGCAGCCTTTTCCTCACCTTGAGCTGATTTTAGTGTGCCTAGCAGGGTATAAAAAAAATAATTTCCTCTTGCATCCGTACAACAGATTTGGCAACTATGTCCACCTTATCACTTACTTATTTTAAGGTATTTTTCATGTAAATTTATTTTAGCCTTTAAAATGTCACTCCGCCATAACAGGTTCTCACCCCCCTGGGGAAGTACATCCAGCTCTCTCTTCATGGCACCCAGTGTGTGCTCCTGCTTATTGAAAATACTTTCCCATTTTACATCCATTTTCTTTTATTTTGCATCCATCTTTCCTGAAAGTGCAGTTTATGATGCCAACAATTGGGATGACTGACTCTGCAAGACCCTTACCTGACTTGGCTGATTTTGGAACTGTGTCAGTAATTTTGTCGGTGAGGCTAGGACTGTCTGCAACATTTGTATTATGGTAGCATGTCTACCTTCAACAGTGAACTGGTCGTCCTGGTGGGCACCCACTATGCTATCAGCTGAATCTACACTCCCATTCGACAATGTTTGACTCTGTGACTGTGAGAAATGATCAGATTGGCCCAACGCCTGCTCTGAATAAGACATTTTTAAAATACACAGAGAATGAGCAGTTTGTTTGTCTGCATCGTCAGCCATATCAGACTACTGGCAAACAAGGAAAATGTTTAGATTTTAACCAGGTTTACAAAAATCGGTAATTATGCAGTTTAGGGGCTTTTCTCAACGAAATATCCTAGACCAACAAAAGTAGAATTAATGAGTTCTGCACAACTTACCTTATTCATATTTAAGAGGGGGTCATGTTAAAATAAGTAGAATATATTTAAAAAAAAACAAAATTGCAAAATATACGTGCAGTTTGGCTGGTGTATTTATGTCAGTTCCCATGTTTAATGGCTGCGCATCACTGTTTCGCACGCTACCTGCCGGCCACGGATATTGTTAAAATAAATAAAACATATTAAATAAAATAGTTAATAGTACGAGCAGTCCGCCAGTTTTTTTACGTCGGACGCCTTAATATTTGGTGATTTTCGGCATCGTGCCGTCACCTTATTGGCTGTAGGTCGTTGACGTCATTGTAACGGTCTTTTATACCTCATCGTCATCGACTTTCAGTTACCGTTCAGATGCGAAACAGTGTGGTTGTGTTGTTGCGGGCGTGACTTGTAATGTCCGAATTTGACCGATTAAAAAACTGAGAGTACAATAACGAGTGTTTCTGTGTGTATTTTCGCCTATGAACGTGTACTTCTGTGCATAATATTCGCCTATGTAGCAGGTGTTACTTGTTTCGTCGAGTGAGGTAAGGTAAACAACAGTTGAATTGGCCGAGAACAGAGGAATTGTACTCGCCGCTATCTAGGTGAGTTAATTGATATTCTTCTGTGTGTTTTACGAATCCTTTAAATCCCTAACATCCAAGATTTGACTAAATTTGTATAATAATTTAAAACCCTAAAATCCGAGGTTAGTTTAAAACCCTAAAATCCGATGTTAGTTTAAAACCCTAAAGTCCGAGGTTAGTTTAAAACCTTACTAGCCTAGGTTATATTAACACCCTCCAATCCTAGGTTAGTTAAAAACCCAACAACCCTAGGTTAGTTTAAAAATGTAAAATAGTGATTCACTCATCGTGGGGTTAGGTTCTGTTAGGTTAGGTGGGCACATATTACGAAATTAGTCTGACGTTAATGTCCCTAGTANCTAGGTTCTGTTAGGTTAGGTGGACACATATTACGGAATTAGTCTGACGTTAATGTCCCTAGTATATTCGTGTTCTGCATAATTGGTAGAGTGGAAATATACCACTTTTCGGGGGGGTTTTTTTTTTTTGCAGAAAAGCCCCTAAACTGCATAATTCCAAAAAAAAAATACATCGGCAATGTAATGTCATATCCATTAAAACGTTACATTATGTGTAACAACAAAATTATGAAAACAAAAAAAAAGTTCATGCATATTTCGTTGGCTCCCATGACTGTATTATTTTCAACGCTGCCAATATAGGTATGTTTTATTATGTAAAACATTCCGATGGGAATTTATAGGCAACACACTTCATAACATTTTTAAAAAAAGAAAAAGCAGAAAAAATACAAAACTATTTACAGCATCGGTTTTTTTTTATAAAAAACCTGGTAGCCTGATTGTTGGCATTGTCATTCCATCTGTGTTGCAGGCTATCCAACAGAAGTTACAGAAGTTTTGCTGGATTCATGGCATAGTTATTGCATTTTCATTTTCGGTGACGAACATTCCGCTACCTCCACTCACACATGACCCCACACTTGGGCTCCAAATATGTAAAGGGGCAACTGCTACCACCTTACATGCTTCGTGTGATTACACGCAGGCATGCTGGATAGCATACCTTCCTCTTCTTCCAACCTCGGCTAGCCCTTGTATTACCTCAGGGCTGATGAACTAAAAACAGTGGATGCTGCCAACACTTCTGAGAGGAAGCCATCATAAAAAAAAACTACGTCACCCAACTATTTGTTTTGAAAATTTATTAAGTGATTATGCTTCCATGCTACATTTCACGACATCAATTTGTATGTTTGACCGCACTGCAGGAAGTGTTGACATTGTGGTTACCGGTGAAATTTACATTGATGATGAATTTGCTAATATGCCCTTCTAGTGCCCCGCCTCCATCTCTCCAGCACTTCCATTTCCCCATCTCAGGTGAAAAGTCGCCAAAACTTTTGTGCTGCACATGCAGTTCAAAATACACCCTACTTCACTCTACTATTTTCAAGAGCAATCCCCACCACACCACGCATTGCCACTTTGCTTCTTACACTGTGCACTGGCAACCTTCAAACACACTATGATTTTATCTTTGATCGAAATACTTATTCTTACAACAAAATAAAAATATATATATAAAAAAGGGTATTCGATACCTTTAAACATTTTTAAATTATATTACTGTAGTTTTTCTTAGTTAAAATCACGATAAAATATTACAAATTTAGATTATTTCCTAGCGGACCCACACTGATTGGGTACCATTTGCCTATCAAATTGAACCAACTGTCTGTCTCACACAAACCAACTGTCTGTCTCTCTCGCAACACGTTTTTGCGTGACTTGCGAGCTTGCTTCCAACACTTTTTCTTCTGTAGCTATTTATTACCCGGAAATGCAAGGCCATATATAAGAGAATTTGATATTGCTGCCTTTAAATCCTACACGCAAGAACTTGCGACGTAAATTTATGCTACAGCCACTTCCATAAAAACATTTTTTAATGCTTCCTATTAAATTACATAAATTTTGAAAATCGTAAATGGTCCTAATAAAATTAGCAAATACAATAAGTCGTTTAGCCAAAAGGTTTAGGCATTTGATCCTGACTACAAATTCAATACATTGTAATAGGGCCTACTAAAATGTGATGCAGTAAATATAAAACAATCTTCGTATGTTTAAAAAAGAAAAAAATAACAAATGTAGGCAGGTATGTAGGACCACTTCACATCGTAATAACATTCATGATTAAAGCCTCAATTTTCATGCTTAGTAATGAAAGTACTGAAAGTCTTATTTTTTAACTTTTGAGACATGGGTTTAATGGAATTATGGAACAATTATTAATTTCAGTAAGTAAAGTTAATTTCCAATTACAAAGAAATATTTTGTAAAAAAAAATTAGAACAAAACAGGACTTTTTAAAGTACGAAAATGCACAAATAACACTGCAGGAATTTTATTCTAAAAACATTCATATTTGGAAATAAATCAATATTTCAGTAACAAATCCTCTTTAATTTTCCTATAAGGAGTACTTGAAAACTAGCATCCTACGCTTCTAGGGTACATTTATTCCTAAGACGTCTTCAAATAGATTTAAATTAATCACTACTTAGTATAAAAGGAAGTCCCTGGCGCACATTCAACAGCTGCTGTCAATATTATCGTGCAAGTGCGCCTACACAGAAATATTGACAGCAGTCTCCCCACAAGGAAGCCTGCGTCCACAGCCCCGCCTCTTTCTCTTCCAGATTTTCAACTCCACATTAAAGAGCATGGAATCCACACCTGCCGCCTCCTTTAGCATTTTTTAATGCATGAACAAGTTTTGAACTTCTTTCCTGTCGGGAGGGTTTTTACTGTGTCTATGCCGGTTTTTCCCCTCCCCCTTCATACTTATAGCTTCAGCAATTACACACTCAGGGGTGCAGTCATGGCCACAAACCTGGCCATGGCTGCTTTATCCCTCTTTGCCGCGATGCACGCCTCCTTTCCTAAATTCCCTCTCATGTAGGCGTATGGTGCTTAGCCCTGAGACGCAACACAGTCCAGACCTACCTCCGGACAACACTTAACACTTAGTAATTAGGGCAGTTAGTAAAAAAAAGAAGTCTGTCTGTCAGTATGACTACGCTAATTTCGAGAACCACTGGACGGATTTGGATGCGTTTTTTACTGTTATGATCTGAATTTATCGAGGAAGGTTTGTGTGTTTTAAAATTGCCCTAGCACTTATAGGAGCTGCGCATTAACAGTATTAGTGAATCAAGTCGGGAGAAAAGGTTTCCGCCAGCACCCTTTCATGGAATATGCTGCCTAATCCTTTCGAGATATAACAAAACCATGTACAAAGGAATTGCATAAAATTTAATGATCTACAAAAAAAGTCAGCGGTAGCATATATTTATCTTTAATAGATAAGTAGTAATAATCATATTTACAATTTAAATTACGCAGTAAAAAAAACGTAAAATTCACTGTTTTTCTAACCATAAAATACTTCATCTTTATCAAAATTAATTCATTCATAATTAAAACTGTTTAATGTAGATAATAAATGTCCTTTACAGCATACAATTTGGCCAAACAAAACAAAGCTATCACTCAAAGCAAACATGAGAGTACTTATATCTTCAGAAAATAACAGCATGTTTGCTGATATGCTACTGAAAGTCGGAAATGGAGAGCTTCCTATGGATTGTGGGAAAATTACTCTCAATAGTGATAGATGTGTTTTAGTCACCGACCACCAACAACTGATAGATAACGTATATCCTGAAATACATGACCTTTCAAATAAGACACTATCGTGGTTCAAAGAAAGAGCCATACTATCGCCTACTAATGAACAAGTGGAAAAAATTTATGAATTTGTGCTCGCAAAATTCAATGCGCAAACACAAGTATATTACTCAGTAGATACAGTACTCGACTGTGAAGAAGCTGTGCACTATCCCACAGAATTTCTTAACTCATTTAATCCTACTGGCATGACACCACACAAACTGATTTTAAAAGTTGGAGCTCCCATAATTTTATTGTGAAATATAAATCCACCGAAATTATGCATATCTCATTGAAGGTACTATTCTAACTGGCTGCGGTACTGGAGAAACAGTCTTAATACCTAGAATACCAACGATTCCCTCGGATTTGCCTTTTAATTTTAAAAGAGTACAATTTCCAATAAGAGGTTGTTTTGGTATGACCATAAACAGAAATGTTTTTGTGCTGGCGTTCGGAGGTAAAACTAGTATTGTTGTATACAAAGACATTTTCTAAACCACTATCATGTAATATTGTTATATTAGAGATGTATGAATGTGGATAAGGCGAAGGAGGTAGGTATATCAGCATCGTGGTAAATGGAGGTCCATAATCTCTACCTACCCCTCTGGGAAACAGCGTGACGTGTATATATGTATGTATGCATGTTATAAATGAGAGTAGTTTACTAATTTACTATCATATAATATAGTAATTGTCTTTTCCAAATTTATTTATTTTGTATCGCTCTTAAAACTAATTTGTACCCGGGCGAAGCAGGGCCGTGTCGCTAGTATTACATACAAATCATTTTGATTTTACGAAATAGATGTTTAAACACAATCTTCACAGGAAAAAAAAATACAAGCAATGTATAGATTTTTTAGGGGTTAAAACAAGGGATGGACAGATAAACCCAAAATTCCTATCTGTTACAATAGGCCATGGTCCAACAAAATTGTTTCATCAACCGTAATGATTTAATTATATTTTTGAACACATGAACTGTATTTCACCAAACTCGGTACTAGTGATGCAACGAATGTCGATTTTTCCAAATTCGCGAATGCGAATGCGAATATTCACCTCCGACATTCGCGAATGCGAATGCGAATGTTGGTATTTCAAATATGGCACCAAAAGCGTGTGCCTACGAACTCGAATTTTACCGCCCATTTAGAACTGGCCGGCCGGGCGGCCATGTTAAAACCGAGAGTAGCCCATATTCCCCGGCTCTGAACGAAGTAAACAAATCGTGATTGCTGGCTTACTGAATGAAGTTAGCTGCTAATAATGTTTTCGTAAAGATTTAGTTTGAGGTTTCCTTGACGTGTACCGCTCATACCTACCAGTAGTGGCGATGCTATTCTTACCCACGCCGTAAACCGATGGCCTAACGACCAGAGGAATCCCCGAGCTCGAACCAACTGCACCTGTCATGTTGCCTGAGTCACGACGTGACGCTGCGAACGCGGGGAGTCTTGGGCATGTTATCGCCCCTCGCCACAAGAAATTACTAATCGGGGAAAAACAGTGCACCCCGCCTACCCCTATCCCACCGCAAACACGAGAGGGTAAGTCCCGAGTTATATGGAAAATAGAACAGAAACATATATATACAGGAGCCACAGAGGACCATTAAGTCAGTTATGCGACAGTTAAGAGAGTTACGCGAGAGTGAAGGACAGTTGAGGTCAGTTACGCGAGAGTTACGAGACGTTTACGACGGAGCAGCAGCGACAAGACAGTTACAACGAAGTTACGACGGAGTCGGGAGTTACGCCGGAGTCACGAGAGAGTCAGATACGAGGAACGACGAGCGACGAGGAGAGAACTGCACGTCCAGGGATCGAGCCCAGGACTTCCCGGGAGAGACACCGAGACAGCACGACAACGCCAGCCACCAGCATCGAGGGATAGCTAGATTCCACCGTCCGAGAAGATATAAAAGGGGCTAGGTCTCATATATGTACAGATCACTGTAACTTTGGACAATAAAAGTAAAGCGTGAATAAACCGAACCCAGTTATGTCTTTGTGTCACCCATCTTACAGCAGCCCAAGGTGCAGTTAGCCAGCACCGTAACAAATTACTATGTACCCTGCTATCCACCACCCTGTATAGTGCAGGTGGGGGCAGCGTCGAGTCAACATACTTAAGTTTTGTTTTTAACTTGTAAATACTCTATTGTTGTAATTGTACAGTGATAAGTGATATTTCAAAATGATGCGGTCGTGTGTTAGCGAAGTTTGGACTTATTTTACAATATGTGATGCTGAAAATTTGAAATGCAAAATATGTAATAAACAATACTAGCGCAAAGGAAGAACAACAAGTGCTATGAGAAATCACCTGGAAGCTTTGCATAAAAACGAGTATAATGCTTTAAAGAATAGGGAAAATGAAAAGCGAAATGCTTCTACAACAAGTGTTGTGGCCTCCACTTCGCGACAATGTACGAAAACCGACCTGAAACAGATGTATTTGACTGATTGCGTCGAAAAAACAAAAAAGTGGGATAACAACAATGCCAAGTCTTTGGAAATTGATAATTTCATAAGTGAAATGATTGCTTTAGAGGACTTACCCTTTAGTTTTGTCGAAAGTGTTGGATTTGTCAGACTATTGAACCATCTTTGTCCGTCGTATAATATAAAAAGCCGACAACATTTTTCTTCTTTTATATGTGAGAATTTCTACGGCAAAGTCAAAGATAAAATTTTGGGATTAATTAAGTCATTTGAAAAATTGGCGTTTACCACTGATATTTGGTCTGATTCTTGTTCAGGAATATCTTTGCTGAGTCTTACATGTCATGGTATAACAAAAAACTTTGAGAGAAAAATGATTGTGTTAAACGCAAAGGTATTTAACGATGGCAGACATACTGGTGAAAATATAGCTATAAAACTTGAAACCATGTTGTCGCATTGGGAAATACCTAAAGAAAAAGTGCAATGCATTGTTAGAGATGGTGGCACAAACATGAAAGAAGGTATTTCCTTGTTATTAATTAGAGACATTGATTGTTCGTCACACCAAATTCAGCTGGTTGTCAAGGAAGGGCTTAAGGCACAAGATTCCGTTATAACAGTGATTGCAAAATGTAAAAAGATGGCAACACATTTTCATCACTCAAATGTAGCTCAAGATGAACTGGCTGCTCTACAAGAAAGACTCGATCAGCCAAAGCTGAAAATCATACAAGAGTGTGCTACAAGATGGAATAGCAGCTTGTATATGTTAGAGCGTATTTTGAAAAACAAAGATTCGTTATGTCTTTATGCTTCCCAGAATAACAAGATTTCACAACTAACTTCCGAAGAGTGGATTATTGTGGAAAAAATAATAACTTTACTCAGACCTTTTGAAGAAATTACAAAAGAACTAAGTGCAGCCAATATTTCTGTATCCTCAGTAATTCCATTATTGTCCACTTTGGAAAAAATTATTGGGGAATTTGATGTGACCGACGAATGCATTGGAAATACGATTTTAGTTCTTAAACGAGAACTATGTCGCAGATTTTCCCATTTGGAAAATGACGTATTGTTTGCTACGGCAACTTTTATTGACCCGAGATACAAATTAAAATTTTTCAAAAATTCTTCAACCAGAGATCAAGTTGTGAAAAATATTTTAGAGTCAATTGGAAACGATGAATCAAGCCTATCGTCTTGTTCAAATCCTAAGCGTGCCAGAATGACTACTCATCGGATTGAAACATCTGGTTCCAGTGCCAGTCTTACAGAGAAATCTATATCTTTAAGAGATACCATGGAATTGCTAATGGATTCCAGTGAAAGTGAAGAAGAAGAAAATGATGTACGAATCCTATAAAAGTTTTGATAAAAAAAACCATCAATAAATATTTATTAAATAAACGTGTGGAAAATGATGTAGATACACTTACATGGTGGGCGGTAAATAATAAGAATGATGGTAATATTTCTCCCATAGCCAGGCAATATTTAGTAACACCACCCACTAGTGTGCCTAGCGAAAGGGTCTTTAGTGGGGCTGGTCTTCTTTACACACCCCACCGAAATAGGCTGCAAGGAGAAAAGGCATCAAAACTTCTATTTCTGAAGTTTAATATTCCTCTACTCTTATTTAATTACTAAGTGTTTCACTTAATTGTGCTTAGATATAAACAATTTTTCATAGTTTTATTTTTCGATTTCAAGAAGTAATGTTTAATGGATATCTTAAAAATTACATAAATAGTGAGTTAGTACGAGTACCAAAGTTAAAATTAACAAAATGTTAAGAACATGTTTGTTTTAATTGAAAAGAAGATTATTATATTGTTTGTTTTTCTTCACAATATATTTTTAACTCTATTCATAAGAAGTCGATTTGATTTAAAATTAAACATGATTACTAGTTCATTAAAAGATCTCACATACTTGAATAAGATACTCTTTAGGTCGCATAAATGCATATTGTTATCACAAAAATGTTTTATAGAGTAAATTTCAACTTTTGTATAATTAAAAAGGTTGGGTTGTATCTTATTCCATTGCTTTTTGTTAAAGCAGTTAAATGGTATTTGATCATACAGTTGTTTTATAATATAGTTTAGAAGTTTTAAGAAATTACNTAATTACTAAGTGTTTCACTTAATTGTGCTTAGATATAAACTATTTTTCATAGTTTTATTTTTCGATTTCAAGAATTTATGTTTAATGGATATCTTAAAAATTACATAAATAGTGAGTTAGTACGAGTACCAAAGTTAAAATTAACAAAATGTTAAGAACATGTTTGTTTTAATTGAAAAGAAGATTATTATATTGTTTGTTTTTCTTCACAATATATTTTTAACTCTATTCATAAGAAGTCGATTTGATTTAAAATTAAACATGATTACTAGTTCATTAAAAGATCTCACATATTTGAATAAGATACTCTTTAGGTCGCATAAATGCATATTGTTTAGTGTTTTTACAAAATATCTCATTTAAAGTTGATTTGTATAATTAAAAAGGTTGGGTTGTATCTTATTCCATTGTTTTTTGTTAAAGCAGTTAAATGGTATTTGATCATACAGTTGTTTTATAATATAGTTTAGAAGTTTTAAGAAATTACCTGCCTTAATTTGATTTTGCTTAGGTAAATAAGAATAAAAGAATATCAAGAGTGTGTTTCTGTTATGTAATCTAGTGAATAACTACAAGGCTGTTTCCCAAATATCATTAAAATACACTCTTATACATAAAAAATATGTTAATAAATAAAAATGTCTTAATCATAGCAGTTGCATTATTATTTAATAAACATTTTCATTTTTCATTGCGAAATACAGTCGCAAAATATTGGCATCATGTTTGCGAATGCGAATGCGAATGCGAATATTCGTTGCATCACTACTCGGTACACATGTAGTACTAAATAAGAACACTTTAATTTTATTGTTTTCGACCATGTCAGGCACTTACTTTCAAAATAGGGGTCATTTTAAACATTTTTGGTGATATGTCATCTCGGAAAGCATTCAACCGGTTTAAACCAAGATTTTGTATGCTTACAGTTCAAAATGTACGCATTGAATTCATTGGTGAATATTGTTGCAGGTCTGGTATTTTGGAAAATAGCACTAAATGAAAAAATTAAGCTTTTACGTTATATATCTAAAACTACTCAACCAATTTTTGCCTAACTTGGCACGTAAATAATACTATGATACGCCAGGTACATATAACTAACTAAACTTTGTTAAGCACTTAATAATTTATTTTGAAAATGGCAATCATATAATTATTTTAGGTTTATTTGGTATAACTACCAAACCGTTTGACCAGTTTCAACCAAAATTGGTTACGCTGACAGTATATATTACAAGCAACATAAGCGAAAAAACGACCACTGTGGTCCACCATTTTATAAGATATGACTACATGAATTAATAAAGTTTTTATGTAATATCTCAATAAACAATAGAGAGATCGCTACGAAATTGGGCAAACTAGTAGTACTGCGGCTGTTGATATTTAAAAATATGTTTCAAGTATGCCAGACACTTATTTTGAAAATGGCGGCCATCTAGCTATTTTAGCATAGTATGCTATATCATCGAAACAATTAATCAAGTCCAACTTAACTTTGTATGCTGGTAGTATATACAAAAAACGTAAAATATGTTTACATGGAGTCTGTTTGTTCTCCATTTTGTAAGATAGTGGCACACGAATAAATAAAGTTTTTATGTCACATCTCAGGAAAAAATTCACCGATTCGTATCAAATGTGGCAAACAAGTAGTACTGCAGCAGGTGAAGATAACTGATATGTTTTAGATATGTCGGACGCTTATTATCAAAATGGCAGCTATATAGCAATTTTATTTTTGTATGTTATATCATCAACACAGTGTAATTAATTTCAATCAATCTTTCTATGCTGGCTGTATATATTACAATCATCAAATGTATCAGTAGATAATATCTTGTCTGCCATTTTGTAAATTAAAATCACATGACAAAATAAAAATACATGATTCCACTGAAAAAACAACAGATTTCTACCAAATTCCCAAATTTGGTAGAAATCTGTTGTTTTTTCAGTGGAATCATGCATTTTTATAAACTTTGAGAAGGTCAGAAATATATTTTCAAAATGGCGGCTATGTAAACATTTTAGTCCAAAATTCTTTATCTACGAAATTACATTACAAATTTCAACTTATCTTTGTGTGCAGATAGTATCATTTATATCTATCAAAACTGTATATGCAATACCTCTTTTCTCCGCCATTTTGTAAGATAGCAACACATGAACTAATACCGTTTTTATACACTATCTAGGGAAACAATAAACTTATTTCTTTCAAATTTGGCGAATAAGTTGTACTGTGGTAGGCCACATTAATTTACCTATGTGTTTTATGTGTGCAAGTCTCTTATTTTATGAATGGCATCTATACAAACATCTAAGCATATTGTGCTGTTTTCTACGAAATTATGTAAAAGATTTAAATTTAATTTGAATATTGTATCTATGATAATCATCGAATGTGTTAATGCATACTTTTTAACCTCAATTTATGAAGATCGTCACATTAACAATGGAGGTTTTATGCCATATCTCGAGTACCAATCAACCGATTTATACAAAAATTTCACTCAAATGTTGCTACAGTAAGGTATGTAAATTAACGTGTGTTATGTCTGGCAGGCATATTTTAATGGGATTTATATAAATAATTTAGATTAATTTTATATATATATGAAACATTTCAACAAAACTCGACAGAATTTTGTATGCAAACAGTATTAATTGTATTAATTAGAAGCATCGTTTATTCGTACAGAGATCCTCTTTTGCAGGGGTTTTTAAAAAATAGTGTCAGATGAGTAAATTAAACATTTTGCCATATTTCTCGAATAATTCAACTTATTTCCACCAAATTTTGCATACCTACAGAAGGCCATGTACAGTTACATGGTTTAAATGGGGCCAGACAACGATTTTCAAAATGGAGGCCATATAAATATTTTGATATGTTTAGCATACCTATTTAATAATTTCAATCAAACTTTTTATGCTGACAGAATATATTAGAATCATCATGTACAGGCCCTCTTTTTAAGCAATTTTGTAAGTTATCTCCAGATAAGGAAAAAGTTTTTTATGTCAAATTTTAGAGACCAATCAACCAATTTCCGCCAAATTTTTCACACAAGTAGCGTTATGGTAGGCCATGTAAACTGATGTATATCTAGTGGCTGGGACACTTATTTTCAAAATTTGGCCATGTAAATACATATTTCAGGTTAGTAAACCCTATCATTCAATACTTTGACCGATTACATCCGAAGTTGATGCTCCGAATCCAACCTCTGTGATGCAGTTGATTGCATGCTAGCTTAATTTTACGAATTTTTATGAATTTGAATCCCGGGTAAATCACTTACGTATTTTAATTGTCATAGTACTGTTTCACACGTTTCTGGATACATCTCTGATCATTTTGTTGTCAATTATTTGTTAACACCTTCATAACATCTGAGCTTTTAAGAATTTCACTAAAATATATTTGCACCCATGTAGAGGAAAGTAGGCTCATTAGTTATCAGTAACGTCTTGCTGTTTTTACAACCGAAAAACTAGTTTCTTGATTTTATTTTTATCTTTTAGTAACATGCGATTTGAAATAACTTAACAGACACAGATTGGCTTGCTTTGGTGCTGCTACATATTTAACTCGATATAAGTTGTACCTGGTGAAATTCGTAAAATAAAATGTAATTCAACTTGTAACACTGTTGTCTGGTTTCGAGGTAGTTAAATTAATTTGTAAAAATGAACATTATACTGCTATAATATTCACTGTCTCACTTTTTCTATCAAATTAACGTCAACAAACAATTGCAAAAAAAAATACAACCATATATTGATATATTGCTCGCAGAGTGACACGTTGCGCAATCAAGAAAACATGTCAGATAGCATAGCGCCTCGGTGTATTGACTGGTACAAATCGGTGAAATTTTATTTGTAAGTGTAAACATGTAGGTCTAATAGTTGTTTTATTGGTATTTTTTTAAATTATGACAAAAATGCAATTTATTTAGAGTAGTATATGATAGGCTGGATGAAAGACAGCAGATTTCCCCTTGAACCACATATTTCCATTGTCAAACACTTATATGTTTTTTATTGTGAACAAAATATTACCAGTGAAGGGTCACCAAAGCAGCTGAGCTCATATAGCACGAAATACGTGCTCATGATTGAAGTCACGGCATCATTTTGATCACATTGGTGCCCTAAAATTCCATAGTTTTCTACACTGTAGTGAGTTGGCACTACTGTGGGATGTTCTGTAGTAAAGATTTTAGACAGTTTGTAAACAACTTGTATTATGTTTAGCCCAATGTTCCGATCTTAATATGCAGTTAAAAAAATAAAAAATCCAGTTCCTTTTCTTTTATTCCTCGGTGGTTACTGGAACAAGAGAGAGAGTTTTATTTATAAGACAAAACAAATTTCTTGGGCACAATTAACACATACCTCTCTATTTTACATGATAATTTATAACGGTTAGGCCTAGGTATATGTTAACAAATATATTTCAAATATTGCATTACATTAAAAATACCAGGTAAATATTTGGTGTCTAGTTTAAAAACTGTTAAAGTGCAACTTTGTTAATAAAAACTCTATAAATGCATCGGCCATACTACCTGTAAAAAATACATCACAAATTCTTTGTGCTTCTAGTGCAAATAGTGGATGCGTGAACTTGAGTAGGACCTGGTTGTCAAATATGAAAAAAGAGCCTGTAAGTCTGCATACTTAATTTAAGCTAAATTTTAATCTGATGTGGAATTAAACAGCAGAAGTGAAGTTTAGGAGTATTTTAATGTTAAGAGAACTCCTCACAAAGACATTTGCAAACCGTGTAAAGAGCATATTTACATTATGTTATGAGAGCGGTACCAAAACACATACACGGCTTCCCATTTAAAAATTCATATTCTTATGAGCAAAAGAATTTAAGATGGTGCTCGTTGCATGTCAACACTGTTAAATAATATACGTTTACAGACAAGGATCGGTGGCATAGCGAGGTGACAGTGAGAATCAATTGTTTGCAGCATATATGTAAACAATATTCTAAACATGTCTCTGCAATCAGTATGATTTTTTATGTGTGATATTGGTAAACAAAACCTGATTTAGATTGGCAAATGTTAATATCTCAATACATTTACGTAATTCCATTTTGTTGACACAAAATGAGTCACCTTTTGGTAAAATAATCTTCGTTGTACTGAAAGTTAACCTAAAGTTTGTATGTTCAAGTGAAATATTTTTACACAGTAGTCATAGGGTATTTGGGCGGGAATTGAAAATCTTATGTTAACATGAAAGATAAGTTAATGTGAAGTGCGCTATGATGGAATTTTACTGTACAAAGTATCGGTGTTGTGAATTGTATCAGTTGATACAATAGGATTGACTAGGTCAAGCAATGGCTCGGAGAAATACTCGTCCCTAGTTGGGAAAGCCAACTTGACACATGGTGTTACCAGAGCTGATGATGTAGGAAATATGTGCCCGACGTCACAGCTCTGCAGTGAGCTGATGAAATGAGGTCGTTTCGGTCGTTAGCCTAGGGGACTCTGGTTAACACTCCGTCACATATGATGTCGACGCTGTAGGCCGCCTCGCATGCCTTAATTAAATTACAAATGAAACACTTACGATGCTTGTAGAGTTATTTATTCCTTGCGACTCCTTAATGAACACACATAACTTTAGCACAAAACGTGGCCTTAACGGCCCGGAAATGGCGAACACGTGGCTTTATAATGCGAAATGCGATTGCGTTAAAACTCTCCGATGAGAGTAATGTTGCTCTCCCCTCTGCACTATAACAAATAAAATAAATAATCTGGTTTATGAAGTGAAGTCTATTGCAGTAAATATGAGTTCAGCTTAAGATGTCGGCACCGAGGGCCTTTGCGGAGCGAGAGACTTACACGTCTTGATGCGTTCAAGTGCTGAAGAGAACTGGGTGGAAGCATGAGCCGGCTTCCCTTACCTGAACGCAGTCGACGCCAAGCTGCGAAAAGACGAAGCACAATATACACTAAAAAAAATTGATTATGAGATGGAAGTGACATGAATTAAATTAACCTAAGAAAACATAATTTTTCCTTATACAAATACACAATAAAAATGATTATATTAATCCTAAATGTTTCCATTGTACCAGCCACAGTATTGCCAAGTGTACAATGTCAAATATCCCTGGCTGTGGCTGTGTCGACTGTCTTTCATGATGACAATTATGATATTAATTATATACACTGATACAATTAATAACACTGAATAAATACCCTCATGCAATTATGAACACTGATGCAATTAATAACACTGATGCAATTAGACACCCTGATTGAATACACTGATCCTATTATGAACACAGCTGCAATTATGAACACTGATGCAATTAATAACACTGATGCAATTAGATACCCTGATTGAATACACTGATGATATTATGAACACTGCTGCAATTATGAACACTGATGCAATTAATAACACTGATGCAATTAGATATCCTGATTGAATACACTGATGCTATTATGAACACTGCTGCAATTATGAACACTCTCACTCGTGCCCACAAGCCCATTGGTGTGGTGTGTCTGGTGTAGTGGAAACAACTGCGGCAGTCAGAGTGGGTACGATGGAACTCGTGAACGCACTGTCACATTAGGATCTGTTTTAGAAAATATATCTAGGGTCTTGAAAAGTTTGGAGATGTCAAGTTCAAGTTAAAGAGTGCTTATTTATGTCACAAATATTTTTATTTATTGTGAACACTTTTAGGATTTTACATTTTAGTAGCAAAAATGTTATCTTTAAAGTTATTTATATTGCTTTGGATTTAAAGTACAAAACCCAAATACTGTGTTTGCTGTATTACATAGTGTGCTGTATTGCTGGATAAATCACCTTCTGCTAGTTGGTAGACTTGTGCAGATAATGTTTTCAGTTTCTTTTTTAGGCGTGAATAAAAATAATGTACATTTGTTTTGCATTTCAGCATTACCTATATTCTCTTTGAAACCATATCCACGTAACATCATATACTATAAAGAGTACACAATAGAAAAAATAATCAAAACTAAAAACAAATTTTTAAGAACCAATACCGAACCAAGAACTGTAAAAATGATGGAACCAGCCCGTTTTTACATTGTGACCTTAAGGGAGGGTCCAGACAGTCAATTGCATGCTGTGGTGGTATATATTTTCAGATCTTTCCCTCCTGCGCGTAGTATTGCAGTTTAAAGAGAATCACAATGGATAGCAAACAAAATAATTTTTGGTCAATTTCCACAAGTTAACCTTTTTACCAAAATTTTTCATGGTAATTTCTGGCAGAGGATGCTTTTCCTAGGGTCATAAAATTGACAGTTGACTGGATATAGTTTTTTAAAGTCCTTGCTGTGTCCTGATAACTGAATTGGTGACTGCTAACATTCTGCATTTTCTAAACTTGCATCAGAATTGAGACACAACCATGATGTACCTATGATTTCAAGCTAGAACTTCGTAGTCTGAAGGCTGCTTAGATAGGGCCATGGAAGTTGTTCTTTCTACAAAGATAAATACGTTTTAAAGGTGACACCATGTGGGGGTATGGATGCAGGAATGTCTGGCAAGGAACAAAGACAAACATGGTTGCTTGAAATCACTGTTTAATTGAATTATTATCATAAAGTCTGCAGCCTGTATACACTCGTGTGGACGGGTACATATTGTACATGTACAAGCTGTTTAACATCTTTAAAAGTAGTCTCCGAGCTCGTCCATGGTTCGTTACCAGTTATGAGGCAGACTGGAAATTCTATCGGCTGAATGAGATTCGTCAATGTCGAAATACTGTGATGATATCTTGTTTGTTGGCAAAGCGTTTACCACACAATGGCCTCTTCACTTTGGGAATAAGATCGTAAACACACGAACTAAGATCGTAAGAATAGGGAGGGTGTGGCCTAACCTCCCATCCCCAATGCCGTAAACAACATGTAACACTACCTACTGTACGGGATCTAGCATTATCATGCAAGACTATAGCAATCCCAACAGTTCAGGATATTTCTCTAGAACTGCACAACGAAGATAGTACTGCAGAAATTACAGGTAGTGCTGTGGATTTATAGTAAAGACCTCACAAACTGGATGACACACTAAAACACCTTCACTGTTATATGCTAAAATGATAAACATCCTTGTGGGTGACGGTTTTTGTCGTACCTCATGTCTCTGTGGTGATCGAGATGAGGCCATCAATTAGACTGTCGATTCAATTCGGGTTCGTATGCTTGTCCCCATGTTTCATCAATTCCAATTATGCGGTTCAGCTTGTCATTATCTTAACGGAAAGGGGGTTCCAGAATGACAAGACATGTCTCATATAAGTTCCACTTCTTTACCTAAGTTAAAGTGATGTAGCACCTATTTGGCACAACTCTTCTGTAAATTTAAGTCCCAACGAAGAATTTGACATGCTGATAATGCAGGAAAACCTGTATGCTAAGCTCATTTCATAACAGTCCAGCGAGTGTCGTCCATTAGGCACTGATCGACCACAGCCACTCGTACGTCATGGTTAGCTAACACAACACGTCCACTGCGAGGTGCGTTGGCTGTTGACTCTCTTACCTGTTTTAAGGACTATACCCACCCTGCCACTGTACGATAATATATAGCACGATTACCCAATGCTTCCTGTAGCTGTGCATGACATTCGCGTGCATTGCGGCCACGACATACTGCTATCTTGATGCACACACTGTTCGACTTTGGTCACGTCAATTTCGCACCACTGTCATCCGACAACTGACGTAGGGAACGTGCTGACAGCTGGACAGATGCATTCATATCACATATGACAGCAACTGCAGTTCGACGTGGGGTAGCACACATTGATGAACCTTGGACAACCTCGAAAACTATTTTGAAGGATGTTAAACAGCTTGTACATTTATGATACATACATGTTCAAACGAGTGTATACAGCATTTTCGAGAATAAATAAAACAGTGATTTCATGCAGCCATGTTTGTCTTTGTTCCTTACCGGACATTTTTGCATCCATACCCCATGTAGTGTCACCTTTCGATCGTTCTTGTACACTTTCAACTGTACATAGTAAACTTTCTGTGTTGGATCATATTCGGGTGATAAACAATAGTTACCTCGTAGATAGAACGTGTATTTTGGAAATGCCAAGATTAATTTCACAATAGCTTAAATGTTTTGGAACTGAAAGAATGAAGAAACAAGTGTATGAAAGTCAACATTTTAGGACTCTCTTAAAGAGTTATGAGAATTTGACTGATGTGCATTTGGTGTTTAAAGGGGAGTACTTGTATATTATATAATTACATTAGATAATGTTATTAATATGACTCTTTAAAATGTCGTACCAGGAATGGTAGCGGGTTAGTACTTCAATATCACTAGCTATTGTTATGAAAATAAGGTATATTTCCTAAATCCTTTTTGAAGTTGCTTCATTTATATGGGAACATAAGGAATTGTCATTTACCTTTATGGATGCAGAAATGTAATGCTTTGTTTGCGCTGTCGCATTATGTTTATTTACTGCTATCTATCTCTGCACAGTGGTGTACTCTTTTCTCGGGTCGGCTCCCCTCCTTTTTCCTCCCTGTTCTCCCACCCTTCTCATTTTCCAACCCTGTGTCATAATATTTCATTGGCAATCGTAGTTTATTTAAGGCCTTGCATGGCCCTGCTCTGCCTACTTTACGTCCTTCTGACATCTGCCATGTTATGCCACTACATTACGCCTGCTAGATCTCTGTTTGCACCTGATGGCTTAGCCACACTTCACCACACCCAGCAGCGGTCAACGCCATTATTATGTTGTTGAGTTGACGATTCATCATGTCATGCTACATGGTGATGGGGCACTTAAAATGGTGTATCGTGGGAAACGTTTATGTTTTGCAGTAGGGTTTTGAAATGTTTTGGTAATTTGTGTGGCATAGTTGTGCTGTACCTTGTGTGTGCAGTAGTGCTAGTCCATTTAAAAATTTTAGTTTTGGCTGCCACTCCAAATTACGTTTTAGCTTAACTATGGTGTCGCGTTGCTGTGTGTCCTCTTTTTAACTTGTGTTCGTCTTTGTTCGCCACCCAAATTTGATAAATGTTTGGTGTTTCACTGTTTCCATGACTTCATCGCTAGGGCATAAACATTTTTAAGTGTTAGTTGTACACTATTGTAATATTTTATCGGTCGGAGCAGTGACAGGTCTCATACGACTGCCTCCCACCATAATATTTTTATTTGTTTTTATTATAATTTTAAAGAAAAAGGAGGCTTTGATGAGCAATTCATTGCTGCCCTCCTTTCTGTCAGTTTTTAAAGCTAAATTGGTGTTAGGAAATATACTATGTCAAGAAAGAATAGAAAAGTTTTAAGGTTGTTGTTTGGTACAGTAAAGTTTGAGTCACAGTAATTTAATTATTTGTTGTCATGGAGCCGAGACACATCTTATATAATAGAAAAATAAAAAATTTATTTGGTGCTCTGAGATTAACATTGTGTTTTATTGAATTGTATTAATTGTGTCAATAATTTATTATTCATTGTGATCCATAATTATCTACTGCTGTGATACCCTTTGCTGGTCTATTCATGGGTTTAGCCATTAAATATAATTCGGAATTTTGTCAAATAGATAGTGTTCAAAACTTGTTCTCTGTATATTTTTTTTTGTGATTTGTCAAAGTAATAAAAATAGTTTACGTACACTCAAATGTTAATGGCTATGGTAAAAAAATGTTAAAATAATATCATTGAACCATACAAATAATTAAGAAAGCTGTTGGTTGAAGTACGTAATTAGGTTTGATGACTCATCAGTTTTGGAATCTCTACACTTTGACTTTGTCAACAACTACATTACCCCCCCCCCCCNCGAAGTCTGAGAAGCAAGAGTCCCAGGCTTACTGGTTCTATGTTCAGCAGATGGGATTGGATCACTGGTAGTAGTACATAATCAGCTCTACTGCATCTAGTTCGTTCCGCCCAGGGTATATCCATTGAAGAATGAGGGCCTTATAGCATATTAATAATTAGACATCACCATTTGGGCCTGTCCACACTGTTCATTGGTTATCTGGGCGACCTTGTGTGGTCCCGAGAGATGGGCAATTAATATTTAGACTTCGCCCTGGAACTGGGCTTTCACCTTCAGAACCCACAAGATTTTCTGTAGCTGTATTTTTTTTTTAAATTCAGGGGCGCATGTTAGCAGGAAATTTTGCATTTCTTCCTGTGGCTTCCTAGCTTTTTCAGGCAGTGTTATTTGGTCAAAGCTTGATGGGTGAGCAGCCGATATTGGTTTTGTTTGGGCGGGGGTTTGGTGTCCCGGTTGGTACGTCTGGCATTTAAAATTCAAGCATTCCAAGTCATGTGTCCTAATTGCCCATCCGAGGTATGGTTGTTGGAAAGTATATAGGCCCTCTATGCATGGTCTGGGTATTTTAGGAGGTTGCACCTGTTTTGCCATTCACTGCATTTGTGGCAGCAGAATTCAAGTCCTTCTATGACCCTCTCTTGGTTGGGTCAGCCTACGCTGGCATAGTGAAAATCCATGCCACAGTGAGCACACAATATCTGGTACCATCTTGTAGCGGGCCAGCCATCAAGGGTGCAAGTTCCTCTGTTGGTTGGTTTATTTTATGGAGGCTATGCTTGTTGAGTTAACAGAAGCCACAGCGTGTTTAATGCAACTCCCAAAATCATTTTGAAGTAAATTGTTTCGGCCGGTGATGCTTTTCTCTGAGGTTTCCCGGTTTCAAATTCTGTCTTGAAATTTAGCCTCAACAGCCCCATGTTGGGCATTAAATAAGAAGCTTGTTGCTTTACCTGTTTTGGGATCTCTACAAGTGTGCTTCGCCAACAGCTTCCCCCCTCTGAGAACTGAGAAGCATGCATCCTATACATAGACTGCGAAATTAGTGGTTGAGTTGGACTGAGGAGTGACGATGGTGATTATGGCCCTCTGTGCCCAAAGTATCGGTGGGTGTATCACAGGTTACATGTGAGAGTGAGCTGGGGTGACGGTCTCAGTGGTGATTATGTGGCGGCAGACTACCTTTGCAGGGCACTGGTGTGAGGCTCGGTAGGCTGTCGTTTTGTGGGTGTTGGAGGAAGAGGAGAGTGAGCTTGGGGCAGATTGAAACAACTCTGGATGAACTCTTCGATGCTTTCTTTTCCCACTGGCTAAGCATGGTGAGGCCACTTGTTGATAGTGGTGTTTTTATAGTATGCAACTTCTTTTCGCAACAGAGAGCACACTCTTTATAGAGTTAGAGTGGAGACAGTGGGTTTTCAGTACGGACTGGCACAGCTGAGTCAAACTTGGGGTGTCATGGGTGGAAGACCTGGGCACTCTCCTGAAGGGCAGTGACCTCCATCACAATGCAGTGCCCCAGCAACTATCATCTATTTCTCAGTTTCTCAGATAGGGCTGGATTGTCGCCGGCATACCGAGTCCCCATGGGAAGTTTCGCGAGGTGTGTGGCTGTAGTCCATCACTGCCGGCTTTCAGAGAGTACCCAGGCAGGGCAGGATTATTACTTCAATGCCAAGTACTTTGCCAAAAGGTACAGCAGCAGTTAGGCACTCCTCTGCCAGCACACAGGTGGAGGTAGCAGGGCAATGTGCCACTACACTTGCATCATGGGATCTTTGTGGCATGCACCACCTACCTGTTATTGCTTGTGGGAGTACCACAACTGTTATGGAGGCTAGAAAGTTGAAGAACATCACACGTGGCACTTCAGGTTTTGCCTTCTCTTTCATTAACTTATGTTTCAGCCACAAACATTCATAAAGGACTCAAGCTGCCAATTCTAATTATTTCTGCTTCTGATTGAACATGTGCAGCTATTACTTTTTTGGAATTCACAAGTTATTAAATTTTTTTTAGTAATAATGGTTTTATTTTGATGAGACTCAGGAATGTTTTTAGAGATTCCAGTGCATGTTATCTGTCTCTCTTTTTCTCTCTTCCCCCTCCCTCTTCCTTTTTCTTTTAACATTTTTCTATTCGTCAAGAAATAAAATCATCGCTGAAAGAGAAACCTTTCAACACCATTGTGGAGATCCATGCAAACCACATAAGTTCATCCCTGCACTTAAACTTGAGAACTTCCAGGAATGTATGAAAATGTGGGGCGCAGTGTACACTTGTTTAACGTGATTACTTTAAAGAATATTGTGGAAACTCGGAGTTATGGGAAGCAACTTTATTATGGATATACCTCAGCAAAGTGCCAAGCTTGTGTCACAGTCCAGTCTGGAAAAGAAAAAGAAACTTGACTGCTGGTGGCTAATGTTGCACATTTATGTAGTAAAAAAATTAAGCTTACAGCTTCAAAAGATGGTTTTGTAAATTTATTAATTTTTTACCTGGAGAATTTAAGGCTTTTTAACATCTTACTTTGATAAGTACTGCATGAAATGCTTATGGAAACACATTAAGTTATAAATTTGATACATGATGCTTATTTCAAATAGATATTAACACAACTTCGCATAATCTGTATGTATCATGACGTGACCCCAGGCAGGGTTTGAACCCCGAAAAGACTTGCTACGAAAGCCTGCAAGTACACCACTGGCTGCGGGGGCACACATGGACATATCAGTCAAGATCGCCTGCCCTTGTGTCACATGTCATGAAACCCCCTCATGTTTGATTGAGGCTAGCCAAACATCCGAGTAAAGCGCCTAAGTTCAGGCAACCAAGGCAATCCAGCATTACAGAGACACATAATTCGGCCAATCGCCGAGGGATCGAGCTAGAGAGAAAATCTTCTCCCAGGAGGAGCTCGCCGTAAACACACCCGCACCCTAGACGAGCCTTAAGGCAGGTAGAATATATGGGTGTGCACCACCGAAGCACGTCAGTGGTTCTCAAGTTGTACTTCTGAGTTCATCTCCAGCTTCTCTCTCCCCCACCTCATGTGCTTGGGCTCTCTGCTTACCCCAACGTCTTCGCAAACTACCAGCTCTTCAACATGCGCATCAGTTATCCCCGAAGAAGTCTTCTAACACCTTTCAACGACCTACCATTCTGGTAGCGGCAACCACACTACCCTTCTGGTAGTAGGCCTTGAAGTCCTTTCTGGAAAACGGCATCGAGATAGTTAGGGACAGTTATTATTTTAGCTAAATAGCTACATCTGCTCTTGTTCAAATTTGACCTACGTCCCCATCACATGGTTTACATAATTAACTTACATTCTGTTCCTGATTAGTTAGGAGGTTGTACGAGCCACCGTATCTTTTTCTAACGGAATAAACACATTTTCTCTCAAACCTCTGAGTGTTAATTCTAGGTTGACTGTAATTTTACCCTCTGTAGACGTCAGCCCACCATGGTAAAGCAGGAGACCATGTTTTTGACATACCAATTACCAACCCTAGAGTAGGACTGCGGCTCCATTAACTGGGAATACATATGTCGTAAATCACACCCAGTCAATAGCCACCCATACTATGCACGTGATACTCATTAAGGCAGATCCACAACCACTAGCAACACAATCCAATGACTGTCAGTCACCTAGTCCAGCTGATTCACCCCATCCACCATGCTGAACTGACTCCGGAAAGTGATAGACTGGTTCTGGAGGATTTCCCACCTTTGGACATACACCCATCATCATTGTCGGACTTCCAGAGTAAACCCACCGCTCCAACCACTACGCTGGTTGGAGTAATCTGGTACAACTCTGCCTCGGCTTAGTTCTACACATAGCCAGGGGAAATCGTCGCTTGCTCTCCTTTCATGAGGCCGATATGTGTACCTACCTGTATGCCATACACTCAAAGGAGTAGTACGAAGTGGTGGGAAAGGAAGGCAGCTGTAATCTCTAAAACTAACGGGAGCTGTAACCCAGCCCCAAATGCAACATGCAGCAGTACTCCCTGGGAACGAGCTCAAGCTGCCCACCTGCTGGATAGGCCTCACCATCTAGCTCCCTCCCACTCATTTCAGCTCCCAATCAAGACAGCAAGCTGACCACACTCGATAGTCACTGACTTCCATCAACATTGGCCCATTCCAATAGATATAGCGAACCCCTGGTTCCTGTGTCAGCGGACCAGGAGCCCNCCATCGCCCCAGGTCGGGGCATTTGTTAGATGGCTGCTGGGCTCTGGGTTTTTGTGCCTGGTAGTGGCCAGCTCGGGGCAACCATTCATTGGGGGACGATCGGGTGCCCTCTCCTCCTGGAGGAGTAGTGCTGTGGTGACCATAAGGGGCAGGGATTTCTCTACTTCCCCTGCTTCCTCGGCCCGACTGGGCTCATCCTCCCATACACTAAGTAATGCGGAGGTGTTCTCTGCTCCTCCCGGCATCATGACCTGATGGGCGACCGCGTCGTCCTGGGCAGACTCGGTCGTGATTGTCATCTGAGGCAGGGGCTCTTTGGGCACCTCTGCCTCGTCGGCACGGATAGGCAAATCCTCCCGTATGCGAGGTGATGTGCTGGAGCTCTCGGCGCCATCTGGCATCGTAACCTGGGGTATGGCCACGTCCTCCTGAGTGGACGTGACCTGGGTTGCCATCTGAGGGAGGGGCTCTTGAGGCTCCCATGCCTCGTCCGAGCTGGGCTCATCATCCCATGTGGAACACTGGCCCTGGGTGTTGGTTTCAGCGCCTCCTGGCATCGTGACCTGGTGGGTGACTGCATCGTCCTGGGCAAACGTGGTCAGGGTTGCCATGTGAGGCAGGGGCACTAAGGACACACCTGCTTCTTCGGCTCATCATGTCATCTCTCTCTGCAATGGGACTGGGCTGCAAAGGTAGCTGGTGGGGCTCCCTGTCTAAAGGGCTCTGCCACAACAGCTCGGACCCAACGGGGGTTATCAGACCATGTTTGGTGGCCATCTCTAGGACGAAGTCCATGGGTGTTGAGGGCAAGGTCTGGATGGACATTGCCCCTCGAAGTACAGGCTGTGGTTTAACCCTGGTCAGGGTTAAACCACTTTCACCATTTGGCAACTGGTCGAAGTTCTGGCTCTCAGAAGGTAGGGGACTCGACCCCGGGGGCGTTAAGGGCTGGGGATCGTCCTCTCTTTCTTCCTCTTCTTCGGCCTCTGGATCTCATGCTTCGGCCTCACGGTATTGGTCTCCTGGCATCCTCTGCACAGTACACATCCTAGCATCCACTATCGTATAGCACCCTTCCCACTTATATGTGAGACCTGTGCTGAATTGATCTCGGGCCTTACTGAGTGGGTGGCTGCGGAGATGTAAAGACTCGCCCATCTTGCAGCTTCTCACTCTGGTGGTGGATGGTGGGGACTTCCTATCAATGTACTGGGCCTAGGCATCGCGCGCCCTCGTGTGTCGGACTAAGGCAGCCAGGCATATCTCCTCTGATTGTGGCATTTCTGTAGGTGCTTGCTCCCACTGTCAGTCACCTGGGCAATGTAGGGTTCAGCCCAGAATGAGCAGGCGGGGGGTGTTGTTCATCACTTCGTTGGTCCTCCTGAGGGTGACGAGGATAGTTGGTAGGTGTTTGTCCCAATGGTGGTGGTCCTCTCCTACACTGAGACGGAGACTTTTCTTGAGTTCCTGATTCCTCCTCTCAGTGAAGTGATATAAGGGAGTCATCCACATCTCCTCTCCCCAGGGGTCGCATACAGTCTGTAATTTGTGAGTGGCGAATTATATGCCATTGTACATCAATATGTCTTGATCGGGGGCTGAAATGAGTTATGGTGAGGCCTGTCCATCTGGTGGGCAGCTTGAGCTCGTTCCCAGGGGGGTAATGCTGCAAAGTGCATTTGGGGCTGGGTTACAGCTCCCGTTGGTTTTAGAGGCCACAGCTGCCTTACTTTCCCATAACTTCGTACTACTCGTTTGAATGTATGGCATACAGGTAGGTACAAATATCGGCCTCATCAGAGGAGAACAAGCGACGATTTCCCCTGGCTAGGTGTAGAACTAAGCCGAGGGAGAGCTTACCAGAGTGGTACCAGATTACTCCAACCGGTGACAATTCAGCATAGTGGTTGGAGCGGTGGGTTTACTCTGGCAGTCCGACAATGACGCTGGGTGTATGTCCCAATGTGGGAAGTCCTCCGGAACCAGTCTATCACTTTCCGGAGTCAGTTCAGCATGGTGGATGGGGTGAATCGGCTGGACTAACTGACTGACAGTCCTTGGATTGTGTTGCTAGTGGTTGTGGATCTGCCTTACTGTGCATCAAGTGCACAGTATGGGTGGCTGTTGACTGGGTGTGCTTTACAACATACGTATTCCCAGTTAATGGAGCCGCAGCCCTACTCTAGGGTTGGTAATTGGTATGTCAAAAACACGGTCTCCTGCTTTACCATGGTGGGCTGACGTCTAAAGAGGGTAATATTACAGTCTCCTTAGAATTAACACTCAGAGGTTTGAGAGAAAATGTGGTTATTCTGTTAGAAAAAGACACAGTGGCTCGTACAACCTCCTAACTAATCAGGAACTGAATGGACGTAAACTACATAAACCAGGTGAATGAGACCTGGGTCTAACCTGAACAAGAGCAGATGTGGCTAGGTAGCTGTAACAACAACGGTCCCTAATTATCTCAATGCCATTATCCAGAAGAGACTTCACGGACCACTACCAGATATGTAGTAGGTGTTTAACACTACTACAAATATAGTGTGGTTGCTGTTACGAGAAGCGTAGGCTGTTCAAGTGGTTTGAAGTCTTCTTCTGGATTGCTGCTGCAGGTCTTGAGGAGCTTCTGGTAGTTCGCGAAGACATTGGGGTCAGCAGAGAGCCCCAGCACATGAGGTGGTGGAGCGAGCTGCTCGAGATGTAGTCAGAACTACAACTGGAGAACCACTGACGTTCCTTAGCGGTTCACTGTAATATATTCTACCTGCCCGCTGGCTCGTCTGAGTTGCGAGGGTGCGGGCGGCGAGCTCCTCCTTCTGGGTGGTGCTTTACTAGCCTCAATCACACATGAGGGGGTGGCATGACATTGATATAAGGGCGAACGATCTTGGCTGACGTGTCCGTAGGTGCCCCCGCCACTAGGGGCACACTTGTAGGCTCTCGTAGCAAGTCTTTTCAGAATTCAAATACTACCTGTGGTCATGTGATGATATGTACAGATGAGGCGAAGTGGTATTTATATCAATGTCAAATAAGCATCATGCACCAAATTTATGGTTTTAAATGATCAATTTGGAGTACACAAATTATTAGGCATGTGCGAATATCTATTTTTTATTTTTAATAAAGTTTGAATACGAATATCAAAATATCCCCAAATACGAATATCAAATTCATATAATTAGATACCAACAGGCCAAAAACAGAAATTAAAATAGCCATGACAAAAATATAAAATTTGTAGTTATCATGTTCACAGAAATGTTCACAAGATATAAAAGTAAACAAAGTAATAAATTTGACAACAAGTTATGAAAATAAATAAACTACATTAACATACATACTATTTTGATTTGCCCAGAAATTTAAAAGGTAAACATACTATTTAGATTTGACAAAGTTGTAATGAAACCACAAAATTCTTTGGCAGTTCCCCTCAAATATTTATTCTCAGACCCTGAATTCCATAATAATTAGAAACTGCTTGCACTATTGTAATAGTAAGAAGATGTAAGTGTTTTATAAAATTTTAAATTGTTTTAGTGAAATATTTATCCATATAAAAAACACATTTTTCTCTCAGACACTCAAAATGAAGACACTGTAAGTTGTTTTCTTATGAGTTCTTGTGGAGGAAAACTAGCTGCTCAACATTTCCTGGAAGTAAACTTCCTTTGGTGGCTCGGTTTCGGTGTCGGCTACTTTGTGAAGCATACATACTTCCCTGTATAAGTGTTCCTCCCATATTTGCTTCTTATTTTCATCCTCGATGAGTGACATTTTGAAGCGAGGATCAACGTTCATTTGAAATACATTTATTTCAAGTTCTTTGTAAATCATGAATCGTGATCTTAAACCTTAAAGCAAATTCTTTGCCAACATAACTGCATGCTCCTCTTCAGATGAGAAGTTTTCTAGCATCTTCTGTTTGCAAAATAGAATGGATATAATTAATGAGCTTGTAGGGAACTTTCTTAACTAACCTCTTTAGTTGCTTCTGCAAGAGGCTCCAAAACATCAACAAAAACTTTGCAGAGATTCCACTCATTCTGAGTAAATATATCTAAGGTGGTACCTTGCAGTGTAGCTCCAAAAAATTCTGCAACTAAAATGACTTTATCAAGTATGTCACTTTCAGAGTTCCATCCACAGGGTGGAAACTTCATAGGCCGTATCTGTAACTATGTTTCAGTTAGGGGAAGAGAAACACTTAGCGCTAGCATCGCGTTTTCGCTACTTGTTTTTTTCCCTTTATTTACAAGTAATTACTGTAATGGTTGAAATGTGTATATATGTTTGATTTTGACGGTATACTGATGTGACGAACCAGTTCATTCCAAAGAGCTAGCTCACTCGCTCTCGCTCTTTGTGGAGAGTCGTTGATAAGAGTCGTTCAAAAGAGTCATCTCGTTCGCGAGTCAGTCGGGATTCAAAGACTCGAGTGTATAAATGTGGCTAAGAGTGGCTCACACCACTGCGCTGAAGTAAATACTTCAATCGCGTAATACATTATGTGAAAACGGTAAAGTGATATTTGAACTTTTAAGGGCCTTAATTTTTATAAAACTGAATTTTAGTGGATGCAGTAATGACTTCTAGTAAACAACGAAAAACTAGCTAAATTTGGGACTACTTTTCAGAAGTAAGTAACAGTGATGGAAAAGCTAAGTGTAATTATTGTTTTAAATTAATTTCTTATAAAGGAGGTAGTACATTTAATCTTGCTCGCCATGTACGAACAGTGCATCCAGCAGTTTCTCTGTCCTTACATCGTTTGACACCTGCAAACATTTTAAGATTTGATGTGCAATATGACATTCCAGACGATCCAGTACCCTTAGTTTCTCGTAATAGGGCCCAGAAAAAAGTTCAGTCAATAGAAACAGGTTTGCCTAGAAGTGACCAAGGTCAGAGTTCAATATCATCGTATTTGCAGAAACCACTAACGAATAAAAAAAAATAAAGAAATTGACTTTACACTGATTGAAACCATTGTCAAAGATTATCTTCCACTTCAAATTGTAGGAAGTCTACATTTTAAAAAGTTTATTCAGAAACTGAATAGTGGGTATAAACTACCCACTGGGGAAATCGTCTCCACTGTTTTATTACCCCAGATATATGAGCAGACAAAGTTAAAACTAATACTTGAAGTAGAGAATGCTGAGGCGGTTACAATCACCACAGATGGGTGGACTTTAATAAATAATTAATGCTACCTTTCGGTCCCTGCTCACTACATCAACAAAGACATAGAGCTAAATTCCTCCCTGCTAGAGTGTTTCAGATACAACGACAAGCACACAGCTGCAAATCTAGCTGAAGAACTAAAGCTAGTAACACGAGAGTGGAACATTGGTGGAAAAATTGCTGCAGTTGTAAGTGACAATGCAGCCAGTATAGTTGCAGCTGTTAAATTGACAGGATGGATGCACATACCATGTTTCGTCCATAACCTAAACCTGATAGTGCAGTATGGTCTTCAGAGCACGAAAATTAAGGAGCGGATCTTGAAAGTGAAAACTATTGTGGAATTTTGTAAGAGAAGCCCACAAGCCAGTACAAAACTGAAGGCTATGCAAGAACAACTAGACCAGCCATGTCTAAAACTAAAACAGGATGTTATCACAAGGTTGAACTCCACTTATGATATGATACAAAGAATTGTTCATGTCAAAACGGCCCTAGTTTCAACAATAGCCATCAACTATCCTGACCTTCCGATAATCACGAACGAAGATGTGAACTGCATAGGACAGGTATGTGAATTGCTGAAAGTTTTCAAGGACTGTACTGAAGAAATGAGCTCTGAAAAACAGGTTACTGTTTCTAAAGTTATTCTTTTTAGCAAATCACTAAAATCATGGTGTAACAGATTTATTAATAAACCCACTGAAGATGATCCAGTTCAGAAAATGGCAGAGCGATTGGCGGAAGTCTTAAATAAACGCTTTAAAGAGATCGAAGAAAACAAAGTGTTTGCAGAGGCTGCATTGTTGGATCCCAGGTTTAAATCTCATGGTTTCTCCGACTCACGAAGTTCTGAGAGAATCAAGCAATCGCTGATTACCCACTGCGAGACATTCCCACTAAAGTCAAGCACCCCTAGAATAGCTGCAGTGGAAGACATAATAACAGAAAGTGGGTCAGCCATGTGGGATGAATTAGATCGAAGTGTGTCAAAATTGATCAATAATCCCAATCCAAAACCTGCCGGGATCGTTGAAGTGGATAAATTGCTTCTTCGGAATGGGAATCCACTTACTTGGTGGTTTGAGAGGCGCCAAGTTTACCCAGCACTGTATCAAATAGCACAAAAACGTTTGTGTGCGGTTGCGACTTCTATTCTGTGCGAGAGAGTTTTTTCCAGGGCAGGACAGGTTATTACAGAAAAAATAAATAGGCTGTCAGGAAAATCAGCGTCGCAGATATTATTTTTGAATGGGATTTGTAAAATATTTTGCGGAGATAACTTTTTTATGAGCTGTAATATTTAAAGTTGAGTGAAGAATACTATCCGTGACTAAGACTAATTGTAACATGTATTACATACAGTTGAAAACTGAAATTGCAGGTATAAACAAGTGTGTGATTTATTTCTTCATATTGTTCGGAATTATAATAATGGCAATCAGAGTACTGAAACTGTGTGTTACACATATATTTATACTGTAAACTGCACATACAAGAGATATTATAAAAAAATTTTAGTGCAAGAGTACACGTTTTGTCAGCAAAATGAGATCGTGTTGGGATATTCGCGACCTGTGACTAGCATGTTATACACGGTTTAAGGTATTGTAATTATGTTAGTAACATTTTTATGTTGTTTTGAAATTAATTTAGAATATTAAATATAGCATAATTATAATGTATATTAATTTTAACATTGTTACTAGAGTAATATTTTTTTTTGTGAATTAAAATTTGTAGGAAACTTGAGAGCGAGCAGTGAATTATGTTTTTACGTAATATTCCCAAACTAACAATATTTTGCTGTCAAAATATTAGAAAAATACTTAATGAAAATATATTGAAAACCTTGCTCTTATTATGCTTGAATGTTTTTGTCCACGCTTAGAAATATATAGCTATCTATCTTCGAATTTGTAGTTTGCGTGCTCGTAAAAAGAGGAGATACCCACCTAATACGATAGTTAACCGCTACACTAACAGTTTTTCTATCTCTCCGAAGAGCCGATGACCTGCCGCCTTTTAGGCTGACTGAGCGGAGCGAACTACCGAGCGGTAGCTCTGGTCATTCGAGAATGAGTCGACACTTTAAAAAAGAGCAGCTCGCGAGTTACTCTCGACACGACTCGCTCGCGAACGACCCATCACTAAGAGACGCGGTGTTTACAGTGTTTAAAATTGTGTATCTTATCAACGTTGTATAATGTAACAATTGTGTAAACATTTCTTGCATTATCAAAATGCCCAGAACAGTTACGTGTTGTGTGCCACAATGTAAGGATGGCAAATCCACGATTCGCTGAATTATATGACATTGTCATGTACAAAAACTTCCTTGGGTAATTTTCTAGTTTAGGGGCTTTTCTGAAAATAATTAAAAAAACTCCAGAAAGTGGTATATTTCGACTCTACTAATAACGTAGAACACGAATATACTAGGGGCATTAACGTACGACGAATTTCCTAACATGTACCCACCTAACCTAACAGAACCTAACTCCACGATGGGTGAATCACTATTTTACGTTTTTAAACTAACCTAGGATTGTAC
>NQII01001369.1:454328-492544 GCA_002778355.1 Clitarchus hookeri
AAACGTAAACAAACTGTCAGAAACAGTCACCTCACAAACTTGTTCAATTTTTTAAAATATGTTGTACTTATTTTAAAGCCATGCCCCCAATATATTCGTGTTCTACGTTATTAGTAGAGTCGAAATATACCACTTTCTGGAGTTTTTTTTCTTATTTTCAGGAAAGCCCCTCAAGTAGAAAATTACCCTTCCTTGTTTGCGACGATCATTTCAGTGACCATTGCAAGAGCGTGGGCACGAAGAGACGGAAGAAGTTCTCACTTCCAAGTCAGAATTTACCAGCTGGGTTCCTTTTGTCCAATGCCAGGAAACACAGTTTTTTCAACAATTTAACATTTTTCACTCTTATAAACAAAGCGGAAGTCAGGACCTTCAAGTATCAAGCACTGGTTTGAGACATTTATCTGACAGACTACTGAATGATGGTTTCAGGTTTGTTGCCTTACGCAACTTTATCCGAGACTCTTGGAAAACTTTTTCTGCAGTGTACGTAGTCATGGTGTTCGTAATGTCAATCCCACTTCTACAGGATTTGTTTCTGCTTTGAAGTCATTGATTGTGTCTAACTTCATGTCTTCACATTCATTAAGTTCCTACTGTGACGAAGATGACACAGAAGGAGCACTTGACACCCTTAAAAGTTTTGTGCAGGCAGCCAATATTCCTGTAGACAGCCCCAGGAGGTAGTTCGAGATGTTGTGCCACCACTGAAAGAAGTTGTTTCGGAGTCAAGAATTGCCTCAGCAACATTCGCCTACATTAGTGGTTTCGTAGCAAAGAAGGTATTTTCGCTAACAAAAAAATTGCTCTGTGAGTTTATAACAGCCAGGCGATACTCACCAAAGGCACTATACTACCCACATACAACCTTTGTCTCTATGTCATCAAATTATCACGATAGTACAAAACAAGTTTCCAGAGGTGTGCTATATGCCTGGCGTAGCCAAAATATTGTGTGACTTTGCTTATAATATAGATTTATCTTTTTTGCACTGCAGTAAACATGATGTGAAATCACCTGCAGTTAAGGCAGTTGTGAAACTCATGATCTATGCTTGGATTACCAATGTTAATTGCATATTGAAAGGAAAGATGACAGTGCCTCCGTCTTCAGATCCAATCAACATGCAAGCACAAAGATTACATTGTTGAAATAGGGGGGAAAATAAAGAACTAGAAGAAACATCCTGTACTGAAAGCCTATGATGAACAACTACCCTGGAAAATCAAACCTAACAACCCAAGAGGATTAAATGTGTTATGAATGTGCCAAACATGACTAGTAATTTATTTTTTGTGGTACACTTAAATGAACCAAGATGTTGAGTGTGTTTAGTTTTTTAAAGGAAAGTGAGGCTATTTTACTTTTTACATTTGTGCTATATATTTGAGATATGCTTGATGAGTTAAAATTTCTAGTCCAATTTGTGATTTCGTTTCATATGAAAATGGACATGTACAATATTTTGTTTTAAAGATTTGACTTTCAAACCTATTGCAGCGCAGTTTGAGCGCCATGCAGCTGGTGCCTTTCGTCTAATGCTAGGAAACACAGTTTTTTCAGAAATTTCACAGTTTTCACTCTTATAAGAGAAGACTTGTGAAAACTTGTAGCAAGAAGATACTACTTCATCGCAATCGTTAAAGTGATTATAGCACTCAAACATCTATTTGTTCAGAATAAAGTATTTAAGTTTAACTTTTTCACCTAGTCTTTGTAGGAAACATAAGTATGGAAGTATACGTTGTTATCACGAATGGAGTTATGAATGTGCGGCACTAAGCCACCCTTGATATCAGTTGCAACTCTGTATATTGTGAGTTTCTGTCTCTCCAGAACCAATTATCGTAAAGAGTTGGTATCTTCATTGCTTGCCTTTTCGCATTATTTCACAACTTTTAATAAATACATTTATTTTATATTGATTAAAGTTGGCCTTAGTATCGCCATGTACTTGGCCACTTAACAAAGGGTATATTTTCTATGCATGTCAAATGTCACAGCAAAGAACATAATGTCAGTGATGAGTGATGTTAGCAACAAGTTAGGTGATGCTAGAATTGCCTTGAGTGAATAATTTTCTCCATTTTATTATTTTGTAACACACTACTTGTTACCGACTGACCTGGTTCCTGATGGTTCATAAAAACCTATGTAAAGTATTTACGCGAAAATAAGATTTGTTTAATTGTTTTGTTCCATAAATTAAAGGACCATTTTTTTACAGCGTTAAGAAATTTGTATATCTTTATTTATGTAGTAATGCTCTGTATTTTATTCTAGTGACATGAGNATCGCCATGTACTTGGCCACTTAACAAAGGGTATATTTTCTATGCATGTCAAATGTCACAGCAAAGAACATAATGGCAGTGATGAGTGATGTTAGCAACAAGTTAGGTGATGCTAGTAATTGCCTTGAGTGAATAATTTTCTCCATTTTATTATTTTGTAACACATTGCTTGTTACGGACTGATCTGGTTACCTGATGGTTCATAAAAACCTATGTAAAGTATTTACGCAAAAATAAGATTTGTTTAATTGTTTTGTTCCATAAATTAAAGGACCATTTTTTTTACAGCGTTAAGAAATTTGTATATCTTTATTTATGTAGTAATGCTCTGTATTTTATTCTAGTGACATGAGTCAGTCAGATATATTTAATCCAGCAGATATTTTTGTGCACAAGTATGTGGAAAGATAATCGACAGGCATGGTACCTACATGATGATGATGGTGAACAAATTAGTGATACATTGAGACTCACACTTGATGTACCCATCACTTCATTCACCATAATGTTAATGTTAAGAATGGACTGAATTCACAACTTGCACATGCATTATCATATCAAGTATGTATTTTTGCTGAAATATATAAATATATAAAGAAATTAAAATTTTATAAATAGTTGTATTTCTGAAACTTATTGCAAGTATCAAGTATTAGTGGAAAGTTGTCTTGCAGTGTAAGGTGGCCTTTTTATCTCAGTGTTTACAATGAGAACACGTAAACAATTGTATTATGTGTTACATTTATTAAGTAGACTTTCAATTTCTGCAAGGAAAGCTCTAAGAGAGTGGTTTACATGCATTCCTGCCATAAGGAAATTGTATTGCTTTTGACTAAGTTTCCCGAAAACAATTCCAATTTGATATAATGATTCGGCAGAAATACACAACATAAACCATTGTGGATGTGTTTAAAATTTNTAAGGAAATTGTATTGCTTTTGACTAAGTTTCCCGAAAACAATTCCAATTTGATATAATGATTCGGCAGAAATACATAACATAAACCATTGTGGATGTGTTTAAAATTTATAATACCATATGCATACAAAAAATTAGATTACTTTCAATAGAATACAGTAGAAGGTCCAGTTGAAATAATTTAGTATCTGACAAGAGTTTTGCTGCCTGTGGATTCATAAGTACCTCAAACATGTTCATCTGTTTGGCAAAACAACGATACACAATAAATATACTTGCTGAACGTTTCAAACAAATGGAAAAGGCGTGAAAATGTGTTTTTACCATGATGCTACAGCATTTTGAATGTTATTGATGCACCATTGTAAGGTATGTAAATACTTGTGATAATTTATAATTTTTTCCTCTGGACCAGTTATAAAATATTAAGAGGTAATATGTATTTTAACAAAATAGAAATGTTGACGTTGAATTGTTTTCTTGACTTCGTACCGCCCTAGGTTTATAATACAGGTGCCCTTTGGTACAGTCTGAACAATGCACCAACACAAATAATTTGCACCTCATTAGTAGTAACAATTTTTTTATAATTGATACAAATCTTAAAAATTAATAAATGAAAAGAATTAATTCCATCACATTGCTAGTTTAGTTTGATATCTTTCAAGTACACNAAATCTTAAAAATTAATAAATGAAAAGAATTAATTCCATCACATTGCTAGTTTAGTTTGATATCTTTCAAGTACACTGTTTGCATTGGAAACCCTAAAACATTCATCTTTTTACATAGTGTCAGCTAATGTACGGAAAGTTTGCATTTTCATAAATTTCCGCCTAAATTTAGAGGTGACAATGCTGAATGTGATTATTATATTTGGATGTTAGACATTGTTGTCTTTGGCATGCCGTGGTGGATACAGTATTTATTTATTAATCACATTTTTTATGTATTAAATTTAGGCTTTGTTTAAGTAGTTATTCTGTGCTATATATACTTTTAACATTTTCAATTACTTAACACTTAGTCAATTTTGAACACTTTGAATAATTAATAAGAACTGTTTATTTCTCAACACTTACATTCCTGTTGCACTCTGATTGTTGCAGTGACTCATACTATTGGAAGTTGTGTATAGTTAGTTCTCATTTAAAGGAACACTTTTGAGAGCTCTGAGATCTACTGTCAGGTCATTGTGCGTCTTTACATCGCATGCAGAGCATAACCTCCGTCGACTTAGGCTTAATGATTTACATCCATACATCGGTTACGTTGAACTGTGACGATGAAATAAAGTATGTAATTATAACAGAAATTCTTAAACTGGATGTATGCCAAGTAATCTGTACTTTCATATTTTGCAGAAACTTAAGTTTTTTTTCTTAAAGTGTTTTGAAGCAAAATTGATAATGTGTTAATTAACTTACATTTGTGAGGAAGAAAGGGCTGGTAGAGTAGAATCACACCCAGTGTAAGCATAACAAGATGAAACACACAAACTAAGGTACTTTTTCGAAATTAATAAAAAAAAAATTTATGTAATCACATAAATTGTGTGAAAACGTGCAATTTCTGCATGTGTTACTGTGGTATACTTCATATAAGTAGGCATTCAGNAATCACATAAATTGTGTGAAAACGTGCAATTTCTGCATGTGTTACTGTGGTATACTTCATATAAGTAGGCATTCAATAAAATAAACATTACCTGTATTAAGTTTCATTGATATGCATTTCAATAATCAAAGTTTCAATATTGTTTTCAGAAAAAATTGTATTTCACTTGAAAAAGTTAAAAATATCTAAATTTACTTTTAAATTAAACTGGCTTGGGTCCACTGGAAGTGTTAATGGTAAAAAATGTCCCATGTTCAACATTTAAAATGTTCGTATTTCAAAAGTTTGTTACACATTTAAGCATTACTTCCAAATAAAGTGTGGCGGCGCTAAGGTTAATCAGCAAATTACATACGTATTAACTCTTTCCCGTGGTAATATGTGTATATAATTTGAACTTCTCACAAAAAGTTGCAACACTCAAGTTGGACAACGGAGAAGTTCACGTTATGTGGGGTAGCCTTGCTATTTAAAATACATAGTTCCTACCAAGTCGCTGGGAAGAGTGACTGAAATTTATTGTAGGTATAATTAACCCAATTATTACATCATTTTACAAACACTTGCGTGGTTCATCTTCCACTCCATTTGAGATGTTTGTCAGTTATTTTACTGCAGAAAACATTCAACNTACAAACACTTGCGTGGTTCATCTTCCACTCCATTTGAGATGTTTGTCAGTTATTTTACTGCAGAAAACATTCAACTAACTCAGAGCGTTAAAAGATGTTTGTAATATTAAGTGTACAATTTGTATATATCCAGCAGGTGATTTTACCTTGAATAATCATCATGGCATTCCTGCTGACAGTCTCGTTTGTGGGAATCTTCTAAATTTTTTGTAGTTGAATTATATTTCCATGGTCAGTATCATTTTATTTTTGTTTCTAAACTATTGATACAAAAGCCACACCACACATTACCCATTGCTTTTAATTGGTAATGTGAAGATGAGGTGGAGAAGCAGCACCATTCTTAGCGTAGCAAGAGATGGTGGCTGTATGATGTGAGCACAGCTTGTCAGCATTTTCATCAGTAATAGAATGGACTTAAAAGTTCTTTGGTTCTTGGTATTTTACTGTAAATAACCTAGTATTTGTAGGTAGTTGTGTGCTTCATTGATACAACGTACTCGTAGGGGCTGTGATATGTTGTGTCAACATTTTTAAAACCAGAGCTATGTCTTTTGTGTTTTCCAGTATGTTGAATTTAGTATTTTGGTATTTATGTTTTAACTGTTCCCATTAAATTCATGAAAATTAAGATATAAAATTTTTTTGTGGTGGTGGAGGGGTGGGGTTAACACCAAAATCCAATTCCTATGTGGCATGCAAACTTTTGAGTAAGTGTACCACAATATTTTGAATGCAGCATGTTTTACAATAATTGTGTGTTTGATAACAATAATACACTGCTGAAGGTAGTGGGGTCGATTTATTGGGTATAGTCGTGCACAAGATTGGATTACCTAAAAGCCATTGGCAAAGTAAACACAGTGTTGCCATACTTCTTTGCTTTTTCTTTTAAAACGGCGCACAGACGCTGCAGGCCATTGTGTAGTACATGGGTTCAGGAAAGATAAAGTATTCAATATAGAAGTGGTAATGATGTATAATTGTGTAAAAATCTATGGGTAATGTTCTGCCCCTTTACGTACAGGAAGGTAAGTTTATCACAGTTTTTAAGGTTACAAATCTCATAATTTAAAAGTATTCAAAGGGCCATTTCCCTGTACAGGATTTCCTTGCTAAATGTAATGGTAAGTAGCAAACTAACTCCATCTTGAAGTTTAACTGCAATTGTGTATATACCATAAATAAGGTAGCTTCTGTAGACAAATTTATAGCACGTTGTACTTGTACTTCCGTTGTAGTTACAATAACATATCATTCAATCTTTTGTTTGTAGTATTTGTTCCCCTTGTGTATGCCAATGTGTTGCATTGTGCGTGTGTACAACACAAACCATAAATATCACTCCTCAGAAACACTACGCAAAATTTTGAAAGTACTTTACACGAGTCCAATATAGTTTACGGTTGACTTTTGCAAATTGTAACTACATAAATTTTATTTATTTAATTTTTTCACTCCCAATAAGGGCAGAAGACCATGTATATAGAGTTTGTGAATGACAGTTGGCGACATAATATGTACAATGAGGTGCTACCATTTGACCATAAAATAAATTGTTTGAACAACAAAGATATCTGGCGACTTGAAATTTATTAATTTATAACGTACATATTTTAAAAATAAACATTTTGATAATTATTGCTCATTAATAAATTATTCTATTGTATAAAATACATTATATACCACATACATTTTAAGTTTGGTATGTAATTTTTGAAATTGTTAATATTCTGTTTATTTTTATCACTATTATTATTGGTTAGTATTATTGTTAGCTTGGCACCGTGTTGGTTTACTAGCCATAACTAAATCAAAAAGTAAAATATACTAGAAAAAGGAACATCATACAAGACCATATTTAAAAAGCCCACGTCTTGGTGATTGGTTGGGGGAAGAACCACTGCGCGCTATTATCACTCCAGCAGAGTCCATAGATGGTTGCATTGAGAGTACCTTCTATATACCTATCTGCTCTACCGTTCCATCTTGTTTCTACGTCTTGGATTAGTTCAAGAACAGGTTCCCCTAACCTATTCTGCTTTTCGTGGAGCCTGTCTCTTGCTGACGTGCTACGTGTGAAGTGCCCCACAATAGATCTTGCTTTCTGGCACATATTTTGGAGACCTTCAGTTTCTTTCTTGGCATCTCCAGTAACCAGCTGCAGTGTGCGTACAAAACATGATCTTGCTTTACAAGTAATCGCCTCCAGTGCAGCTCTGAAATTGCGAGCATTGTCGGAGACTATGTACAAAGGAACCGTGTTCCAGTCGCTTGGAATACCCCATTCCTGTAGAGAGTCCACTATAGACTCCCTGTCTGAGCAACACTCAGTTTGCTTACCTGAAGATAAACTGTGCATCTACATCGTGGCATGTGAGTGACAGGTAAGAGACAGAAGCTCTTGATGTCCAAGAGTCTGTTGTTAAGTATATGGGCTGTATATCTGATAAATCATTAGCCATCAGTTCTTGTATTTTACTCTTGCAGTTTTGGTATAAATTTGGAATAATATTCCAAGAAAATGTAGTGCGGCTTGGGACAACATATTTTGGCTGTGCCGCCTCCAGCATTGCTCTAAACCCTGGTTCTTCCATAGTGGCACAGGGATGTAANAATGAAAACTGCTGTCTGAGCACCACTCAGTTTGCTTACTTCCAGACAGTGTGACCTGAAGATAAACTGTGCATGTACATCGTGGCATGTGAGTGACAGGTAAGAGACAGAAGCTCTTGATGTCCAAGAGTCTGTTGTTAAGTATATGGGCTGTATATCTGATAAATCATTAGCCATCAGTTCTTGTATTTTACTCTTGCAGTTTTGGTATAAATTTGGAATAATATTCCAAGAAAATGTAGTGCGGCTTGGGACAACATATTTTGGCTGTGCCGCCTCCAGCATTGCTCTAAACCCTGGTTCTTCCATAGTGGCACAGGGATGTAAACCGTTAACCATAAAATTTGCCACCTTTTCTGTCAACTTCTTGGCATTATGATTTGAAGGCTCGTAACTTTTTTGTTTGATGAATTAAGCTGGACATTGTTTACTGTGTGTGTGTGTGTGATGGACTTGAAGTCATTACTGATGCACATATCGATTTGGTTTCTTAGTCTCTTGTGACTGGAAATTTGAAAACTCAACTGTATGGTTCTTTAGGTGATTAATCATGGTGGTAGTTGTCCCCAAAAGCATAAAGAAATGTTTCTTAGATTTGGTAATTATTAAGTTTAGTGACTTTTCTGAAGGAAACTTCCTAGATAAATGAAAGTAGCATTAATGGATTCTGCACAGCTTACCTTGTTAATACTCATCAGGAGGGCATCATGTTAAAATGAGTAGAACGTATTAAATAAAATACTTAAAAGTACTAGCAGTTCGCCGCTTTGTTTACGCCGGACGCCATGATTTTTGGTGATGTCATGATTCCTGCCGTCACCTTATTGGCTTGTGGGTATTATTATGTCACTGTGACGTGTCACATGTCATTTTAACGGAAATTTTTGAACAGCTCAGTAGCCGTTGTGTCGTTGCCGGGGTGAGTTATGACGTCCCAATCCGACAGATTTAAAAATTGAGAAAGCAAGAACGAGTGCTTCTGTGCGTTATATTCGGCTATGAACGAGTACTTCAGTGCATAATATTCGGCTATGAACGAGTGCTTCAGTGCGCAATATTCGCCTATGTGGCGTTTTAGTAGATACTGATGTTTCGTCAAGTGATGTAAGGTTGAATTGGCAGAGGACCCGCCGCCTACCTAGGTGAGTTAATTGATATTCTTCCGGTGTGTCTTACGGTTCTTTTAATTCCCTGAAAACCTAATTTTGTGGGTTAGTTTAAAACCCTAAAATCCTACGTTAGTTTAAAACCCTACAATCCTAGGTTAGTTTACAAATGTAAAATAGTGATTCACCCATCGTGGGGTTAGGTTTTGTTAGTTTAGGTGGGCACATATTACGAAATTAGTCGGACGTTAATGCCCCTANTCACCCATCGTGGGGTTAGGTTTTGTTAGTTTAGGTGGGCACATATTACGAAATTAGTCGGACGTTAATGCCCCTTGTATATTCGTGTTCTGCGTCATTAGTAGAGTGGAAATATACCCTTTTTCAGGGTTTTTTTTTTTTACAGAAAAGTCACTAAACTTGATAATTACAGGCGGCGGGTACAATTCCATTGCCCTCAACCAGTTCAACTGCCGTGCATTTTACCTCAATCGACAAAACACCATGATTTACTTAAACATAAAGTAACACCCGCCACATAGGTGAATATTACGCACAGAAACACTCGTTCTTGCACCCTCCAATCTTAAATCACAAGCCTTTGCGCGGTCAGATTTGACTTCACAACTCATCGTAAAAAACACATCCGCACTATCTCGCTTCTGAACTGCTACTAATGGCTTCTCAATTGCAATGTAAAATTCAGTGACAGTGACTTATACAAACCACAGCCAATAAGGTGATGGCACGATGTACATTTGTTCACGTCACTACTGCATGAATATTAACAAGGTAAGCTGTGCAGAACCTATTAATGCTACTTTTGTGGGTCTAGGACGTTTCCTTCAGTAAAGCCGCTACTCTAAATAATTACCCAGGCCATAGTGTTCAGTTTTATGTTTACACATTTGTACTCGTGGTTTTTTAAAACTATAAGAGTCAACAAAAATAATTAACCTTTTTTTGCAGTGTAATTTTTGATGGGATACTAAACTATAAATTTTCACTTTGTAGATAATTATCCAAACACTGTTATTAATTTTTTATATAAGACGAAAATCACATTACTACAGGAAAAATATTGAAATGAAATTTTTAAGAATGTTAATTTTTCCATTGTCCATTGTGGATTAAATTTTAACAGTTTTAGAAAAGTACCACCCTTCAGACACAATTGTTGTCAGTGAAGAAAATTACTTTTGTAAACAAATGTTACGAGTCCAATACATACTGCATTTTCCTCGTGGTTCATGCTATGGCAGGCACTGAAAAGCAGACATTAGCTAACCTACATCCAGTAATCATTGTAGGGTATTAAAGCTAGGTTGACATTTCAACATGTTCTATTTTTGTTGCTGGGACTCTCTTTCGGGAGAGATATGAGTGGGCTTTAGTTTAACATCTTTCGTGAGACGGCCTTTGGTTTAACGTCTTCACGAGAAGGCATGGTTCTTACGAGTGTCATTTTGAATTGCATTTTGTTTTGATGTAGCAGTGGAAAATTTTGCTTGTATGTCAATAACATTCAAATTATTACAACTTCAAAATTTAAAATTTCAATGAAAGAACAAAACGTGATATATACTTTGGTACAGATGCAGCAAAAAACACACTTTTACCAAAGTTAACCTTACGCTTGTTAAATGTACAACACATGCATATTAAAATATTATTATTTTTTCAAGACAAAGGGTTGACAGTGCTGCCTCTTTAGGGCACGTGCATTTCAAACGTTATAGTAACGGTTTCAAAATACATTATTTACAAAACACGCTAACTTATTGTTTGTAATTCGCAACCTCTTGAACATGTGTGGTAATTATTAAGTTTAGGGGCTTTTCTGTAAAAAAAAAAAAAACCCCATCAAGTGGTATATTTCCACTCTACTAATCACGTAGAACACGACTATACTAGGGGCGTAGCTTTAAAATAAGTACAACATATTTTTAAAAAATTGAACAAAATTGCAAAATGACTGTTCTGNCATCAAGTGGTATATTTCCACTCTACTAATCACGTAGAACACGAATATACTAGGGGCGTAGCTTTAAAATAAGTACAACATATTTTTAAAAAATTGAACAAAATTGCAAAATGACTGTTCTGTCAGTTTGTTTACATTTCTGTACGAAACATCCTAGACCAACAAAAGTTGCATTAATGGGTTCTGCACAGCTTACCTTATTCATATTCAAGACGGCGTAATGTTAAAATAAGTAGAACATATTTAAAGAAATTGCAAAATTTGTTTGTTTACGTCTATTAATGTCTACCGCCATTAATAATGGCTGTGCATTGCAATTTCTAGGCTATCTAGCGGTCACGGAAGTCATCATGGGCATTTTATCGGACAATTTTTAACCTGTTCAGTTGCTTGCGCGGCTTTGCCAGCATGTTTCATGTCGTTCTAATCCGGCGGATTTAAAACTGAGAAAGCAAGAAAGCGTGCTTTTGTGCGTTATATTAGCCTATTAACGAGTGCTTCTGTGTATATATTTGGCTGTTAACGAGTGTTTCAGTGCGTTATATGCGGGTATGTGGCACTTTGTGGAAGATTGTGATTTCATCGAGTGAGGTGAGGTTGAATTGGCCGTTGACAGAGGTGTTGTACCACCCGCCTACATTGGTGAGTAAATTGATATTATTTTGGTGTATTTTACGGCTCCTTTAAATTCCTAAGATCGTAAATTCGTAGTTTAGTGTAAAACCCAAAAATTCTACGTTATTGTAAAACCCTACAATTCTAGGTTAGTTTAGAAATATGTACAATAGTACAATTCTAAACTACCGTAGGATTGTAGAATTCTAAACTAACTTAGGATTGTAGAATTGTAAACTGACTGGTAGCTTAACGTGCAAATGTAGTTATATTACATGATTCAAAAAAGGTTTTTCCGGACGTTTCTACCCCACAATTTCACATTCTTCCTAAACTAACCTAGGATTATTGGTAGGTAACGCAGAACACGACTATAGTAGAGTCATTAACGTATGACTAATTGTATAATATGTGCCCACCTAACCCCACGATGGGTGAATCACTATTTTACATTTTTAAACTAACCTAGGATTGTAGCGATTTTAACTAACCTAGGATTGTAGTTATTTAAACTAATGTAGTATTATAGGGTTTCCATCTACTCTGTGATTGTAGGATGTTGATCGGAGATTTGGTTAATATTGTATAATCTTATATTACTTTACAACCTTACAATCCTAGGTTAGTTTAAACCCCTACAATCCTACGTTAGTTTAAAAATGTAAAACAGTGATTCACCCATCGTGAGTTTAGGTTCTGTTAGGTTAGGTGGGCACATATTAAGAAATTAGTCGTACATTAATGCCCCTAGTATATTCGTGTTCTACGCGATTAGTAGAATGGAAATATACCACTTTTGGGGTTTTTTTTTTTTAACAGACAAGCACCTAAACTTAATAATTACCAAATAATTATCTACCAATAAAATATTTCAGTAACACCAACAAGGTACTCAAATAATTTTTTTATGTGGTAATGTGGCCAACAGAGAAGCCCTCGGCCAAAAACAAAAAACAGGAGACAAACAAATGGATGATAATGAAGGAGAAATACTGGACGGGATTACAAATATACTCTGCTCTGTAGAGGCCCATCAAACATGGAGGGAAAGAAAGGCCATGGAACAGGGGATAGCAAGGAAAGAGTGGGCCGATCACCTAGGGCATCTACCAGGACACCAAATTCTGAAGATCACATAACGATACCGTGCGCAAGGAAAAACGAGCAAGAACAACAATAACTAACCGAGGNTTTCATCGAGTGAGGTGAGGTTGAATTGGCCGTTGACAGAGGTGTTGTACCACCCGCCTACATTGGTGAGTAAATATATATTATTTTGGTGTGTTTTACGGCTCCTTTAAATCCCTAAGATCGTAAATTCGTAGTTTAGTGTAAAACCCAAAAATTCTACGTTATTGTAAAACCCTACAATTCTAGGTTNTCGTAAATTCGTAGTTTAGTGTAAAACCCAAAAATTCTACGTTATTGTAAAACCCTACAATTCTAGGTTAGTTTAAAAATGTACAATAGTACAATTCTAAACTACCGTAGGATTGTAGAATTGTAAACTAACAGGTAGCTTAACCTGCAAATGTAGTTATATTACGTAATTCAAACAAGGTTTTTCTGGACGTTTTTACCCCACAATTTCACATTCTTCCTAAACTTANAGGATTGTAGAATTGTAAACTGACTGGTAGCTTAACGTGCAAATGTAGTTATATTACATGATTCAAAAAAGGTTTTTCCGGACGTTTCTACCCCACAATTTCACATTCTTCCTAAACTAACCTAGGATTATTGGTAGGTAACGCAGAACACGACTATAGTAGAGTCATTAACGTATGACTAATTGTATAATATGTGCCCACCTAACCCCACGATGGGTGAATCACTATTTTACATTTTTAAACTAACCTAGGATTGTAGCGATTTTAACTAACCTAGGATTGCAGTTATTTAAACTAATGTAGTATTATAAGGTTTCCATCTAGTCTGTGATTGTAGGATGTTGATCGGAGATTTGGTTAATATTGTATAATCTTATGTTACTTTACAACCTTACAATCCTAGGTTAGTTTAAACCCCTACAATCCTACGTTAGTTTAAAAATGTAAAACAGTGATTCACCCATCGTGAGTTTAGGTTCTGTTAGGTTAGGTGGGCACATATTAAGAAATTAGTCGTACATTAATGCCCCTAGTATATTTGTGTTCTACGCGATTAGTAGAATGGAAATATACCACTTTTGGGGTTTTTTTTTTTTTACAGACAAGCACCTAAACTTAATAATTACCAAATAATTATCTACCGATAAAATATTTCAGTAACACCAACAAGGTACTCAAATAATTTTTTTATGTGGTAATGTGGCCAACAGAGAAGCCCANATAAAATATTTCAGTAACACCAACAAGGTACTCAAATAATTTTTTTATGTGGTAATGTGGCCAACAGAGAAGCCCACGGCCAAAAACAAACAAACAAATGGATGATAATGAAGGAGAAATACTGGACGGGATTACAAATATACTCTTCTCTGTAGAGGCCCATCAAACATGGAAGGAAAGAAAGGCCATGGAACAGGGGATAGCAAGGAAAGAGTGGGCCGATCACCTACGGTATCTACCAGGACACCAAATTCTGAAGATCACATAACGATACCGTGCGCAAGGAAAAACCGAGCGAGAACAACAATAACTAACCGAGGGTCATGAAAAAGTACCAAAGGGTAAGAGACAATAAAAGTCACACGAAGCTTACGAAGAGCAGCAGACAACGAACTTCTACCGCTGCCAGTGGGACACTCAACAAGACACATCTCCTTTCAGGAGAGTTTGACAAAATGATTCTACAAGGCTCTCCCGGTCAAAAGTATAAATCAAATCTGTTTTTGCGACGGTAACCATATGCTCAATTGTGTCTATCAAAGAAGACAATTTGTCGATATTAATTTGAGGGACTTCACATACCTTAGCGGGCGGTACCTCTTCAGGTAGTGGAGAACAAACAGGTAAAGAAATATTGTCGACAGTATCCGGTTTGAATTGAGCATAATACTNACCTCTTCAGGTAGTGGAGAACAAACAGGTAAAGAAATATTGTCGACAGTATCCGGTTTGAATTGAGCATAATACTTGCAAACATTACAGGACGGCGTAACAACGTTAGAAGTCACCGGAGGTATTGCCTTATAACAAACAGTAGATCCATCAGACCTCACTGTGTCCATTTGGGAGTGTGGCGGGGAGCTTTGTGTTGCCAGTGAATACGAAGTCGGGAAGGCCAGAGACGCTGACGGGGGAGGGAAAACTGATGGTGTGGGCAGAGGCGGATATTGAGCCAATGAGGTGGGTAGGGACATAATTGGTTGCGAAAGTGGTTGTTGTACCGGACGGACCCTGAAATACGGCTGAACTTGGGCTTTAGCATCAGCATAACGCAGGTTGTAGTATGCCATGACACATTTTACCTCCTTCCATTTTCCAAACAAGGCATTTAGCCCTGGCATGTGCCATGTGTTGACCAGAACAATTTATACATACTGGGGTATCTGCAGTAGTATATTCTGATATAACATGAAGTTGAGAACAGGCTGGACAACGAACATTCTTTGCGCGACAGTGTTTCTGTGTATGCCCGAAGCGAAAACACCGGAATCACTGTAGCACAGATTGTACCCTAGGAGTAACTTTAAAGATCTCTTTATATATGATAATTTCAGAAGGTAAATGTTACCCTTCAAAGGTAAGGCTCACCAGGCGGATAGGTACTCGTTCCGATAAAGTTCCATTAACCACATGTTTGGATAACCTCTCAATAGATAAAATCATATAATCATATTCTAAACTTTCGCAAATGTCATCTGTCGACATATCAAGAGGAATGCCATATATCAAACCTTGGCGTTGCACAAGACTAGTAGGGATATTTATCGACACATTCAATTTAGTTGGTAGTTCTGAAGACATAAACTGATTGTCTGCAATATCAGAAGTAAATGTAATTTTCAATTTTGCTGGGCCTGCTCATTGGATATGTAAAATATGTAGGTTGGGATGGAGTTTGCGACCTAATGAAATGGGGTGTAGATTGCCCATATTCGTATCTTGCGACTCTACAAAAACAACAAAAGGCCCTGGGCTATCTCAAGGATAGCATGATGGGGGAGGTCTAACCTGTCTCGCAGTATTTAGTGGCTCCATTGAAGAGCCATAATGCCCTGTGCAATTACTCTTTGCGTGACGACTATCACTATGCCCAACTGATAATTTTCTCTTATTTGCATTATGTTCATCTACATCCATCACTTACCTACGGTCAATATTAATGTATCACAAAAACGAATTCGACCACATTACCACCACCTAATTCCTTCTTACCACCCACAGCAATCCCAAATCACTCAGCACTCCACGACTACTCACAAACGAATGCTCTCCGATCAAAACTGCTATTACGAATGCACTCGAATAAGAATGATAAAAATGAGCACAGTTCATGGGGGCTGGAGTACTATTTTCTTGCGTGGTCACAAATATTGCCAACATAACAACATACATCCAGCAGCAATTCGTTAGCTGATACGATACTTTGCAAACATACTGTGTAGGTTGGTCACATTGTCTATCAAATTTTACCCCACTTATGAAAAAGAAATTGACATAGCAATTTTCAACACGGCGGACGGTATCGTAATCTTTACGGAAGAAGTGTTTGTACTGCGAAACGTTATTGGATACTTCTCAAAAATAGGCTGCAAACGCTATAAATACTGGAAATGCACTAAGAAAATTTAACAGTCTGAGTTTTCAATTGCTTTTTGCACAGCCAGCAAACTGATTCTTGATCACTTGTGTTCAATTTGTGGAAATATTTCCAAATCGCAGATGCTCCACTGATTGAAGTTCAGCCATTCTGCTGTTCACTATGTATGTTGCGNAATGAAATGGGGTGTAGATTGCCCATATTCGTATCTTGCGACTCTACAAAAACAACAAAAGGCCCTGGGCTATCTCGAGGATAGCATGATGGGGGAGGTCTAACCTGTCTCGCAGTATTTAGTGGATCCATTGAAGAGCCATAATGCCCTGTGCGATTACTCTTTGCGTGACGACTATCACTATGCCCAACTGATAATTTTCTCTTATTTGCATTATGTTCATCTACATCCATCGCTTACCTACGGTCAATATTAATGTATCACAAAGACGAATTCGACCACATTACCACCACCTAATTCCTTCTTACCACCCACAGCAATCCCAAATCACTCATCACTCCACGACTACTCACAAACAAATGCTCCCCGATCAAAACTGCTACTACGAATGCACTCGAATAAGAATGATAAAAATGAGCACAGTTCATGGGGGCTGGAGTACTATTTTCTTGCGTGGTCACAAATATTGCCAACATAACAACATACATCCCGCAGCAATTCGTTAGCTGATACGATACTTTGCAAACATACTGTGTAGGTTGGTCACATTGTCTATCAAATTTTACCCCACTTATGAAAAAGAAATTGACATAGCAATTTTCAACACGGCGGACAGTATCGTAATCTTTACGGGTGTTTGTACTGCGAAACGTTATTGGATACTTCTCAAAAATAGGCTGCAAACTCTATAAATACTGGAAATGCACTAAGAAAATTTAACAGTCTGAGTTTTCAATTGCTTTTTGCACAGCCAGCAAACTGATTCTTGATCACTTGTGTTCAATTTGTGGAAATATTTCCAAATTGCAGATGCTCCGCTGATTGAAGTTCAGCCATTCTGCCGTTCACTATGTATGTTGTGTGTACGTCTCTTTACTGTGTGTAATGAACTGCTTTCCTAATCATCAAAACTTAATATATGCTGTTCTTTTGCATCCAAAACTACTGTATCTAAATATCATTAACACTTCGAGAAAAAGTGAATATTCAAAATCTCGGAAGTATTTATATTCGACATTGAATTGAACACAAATATTCAATTATTCAAAACGGTATTCCAATATTTGCACATGCCTACAAATTATATACAGTAGAATCCCGATAATTCGTATTCTCAAGGGACTGAATGTTAAATATGAATTATCGAGATATTCGAATTAGCGGGATTACCAATAATCAGGAGCAAAAAAAGAAAATATACATAATAACGAGATTAATGCAAATTTGCATTAATATGTAATGATAAACGCATGGCTACATATTATGTATACATATGTACAGTATATATAAATCAATAAAAACCCTATTAAAAATTTAGGTTTAAAAAATCTGTAATTTTCTTTTGGTGCAAGCCTTGCAGACGGGTGTTGTCGATGGTTTTGTCAAGCATGTTCAAAGCAGAAAATACTTCATCGCCAACGCCTGATTTTGCTAAGAAATGGCGCACGTTGTTAATGTATTGTTTAGCCACTTTAGGTGTAATTGTCAGCACATCATCTTCATCATCACCTTCACCATCAATGTCCTGAGATGGAGCCAAACTTTCGTTGNAATGATAAACGCATGGCTACATATTATGTATACATATGTACAGTATATATAAATCAATAATTACATCAATAAAAACCCTATTAAAAATTTAGGTTTAAATAATCTGTCATTTTCTTTTGGTACAAGCCTTGCAGACGGGTTTTGTCGATGTCTTTGTCAAGCATGTTCAAAGCAGAAAGTACTTCATCGCCAACGTCTGATTTCCCTAAGAAATGGAGCACGTTGTTGATGTATTGTTTAGCCACTTTAGGTGTAATTGTCAGCACATCATCTTCGTCATCACCTTCACCATCAATGTCCTGAGATGGAGCCAAACTTTCGTCGTCAGTTAGAATCCCCGCTACCGCTAGGCCATCGTCAAAATGGACGAAATCTTCAAACGTTATAGAATTTTCTTCATTTTGAGGAAGACGATTCCAATTCACAGGGCATTCTAAGTCTAGTTCAGTAACTGCTGATGAAAGTTCCACCTTCGTGAATCCACAAGCACGAAAACAGTTTTTTATTGTGCTTTCGCTAACACTTTGCCACGCCTTGTGAGCAATGTTCATGGCTGAAAATAAGGTGATTTTATGATCCTTCCCATCCTCGATGCTCTCAAGGAGATGCATCACTACTTTCTTGCGGTAACAGGTTTTGAACGTTTTAATTATGCCCTGATCTAGAAGCTGCAGATTAGAAGTAGTGTTGGCAGGCAAAAACACAACATTAACATGACTGAGCGATGGGTTATTGTTGTGGGCCGTACAATTATCCATGAAAAGCAGAATTTTTCGCTGCCTTTTCTCCATACCAGCATTCACTGATCGTATCCATTCCTTAAAGAATTCGCCGGTCATCCACGCTTTTTTGTTTGCACGATAGGTCATCGAAAAAGTTTTTATGTTTTTAAAACATCTTGGTTTGGCTGATTTGCTTATCATGAGCGGTCTTAATTTCTCAGATCCATCCATGTTGGTGGCCAACAATATGGTTACACATTCTTTACTTTTTTTTTTCCTCCATGACACTTTTCTTCCTTAAAACACATTGATCGGTCGGGGAGATACTTATAAAATAACGTCGTCTCATCGGCATTAAAAATGTTGTTGGGCTCGCAAGAATCAATTATTTCTCCCAATTCGTCTTTCCACTCAGAAAAAACGTCGGCCGATACACTCGCACTTTCCCCACTAAGCTTCTTCAANTTTCCACTCAGAACAAACGTCGGCCGATACACTCGCACTTTCCCCACTAAGCTTCTTCAATTTTATACTGTGCCTTTTTTTAAACCTATCAAACCAACCATCACTTGCACAAAAGTCTTTAATTCCCATTTTTTTCTGCAAAAACTTTTACTTTTTCTCCTAAAATGTTTCCTCCAACTTGTACATTCGAATTCCGTGCTTGCGCAAACCACTTTTTTACATTCTCTTCTAGTTGTGGATACTCACCANTAAAATGTTTCCTCCAACTGGTACATTCGAATTCCGTGCTTGCGCAAACCACTTTTTTACATTCTCTTCTAGTTGTGGATACTCACCGGTCTTACAGCGCTTTACTTTGCTGTCCGATGTCTGGGAGGCGATCTTGTCCTTGTTCTTCAGAATTGATGGTATTGTGGAAGGAGGAACGTTATAACGTTTGGACACGTCAATTTGTTTATCACCACCAGCCACGGCTGTAATGATTTCTTTTTTTTCTCTAATGGAAAGACACTTATTAGCTCTTTTCGGAGGCACGGCTAAGACCAAACTGACTAACTTTTCACTCACTCTGCTACTTCCTAACCTCTCATAACCCTAGGCCGGACAGCAAGGTGCCTCTTAGTTCTGGGAATCACAAACACATCGCCTTGCAGCCTACTCAGCGTCATTACCTGCTCTTCAAACCCTCCTATGATCCTCAGTACCCTTCCGGTCTTTTTTACCCTGCCCGAATTGCATAAATCTAGAGCTGATGTACAGTCTAGGGTTAAAAACATTACGAGTTAACGAGATTTTTAAGTTGGAAATAAGAATTATAAGACGTTTTAATTGAGCTCGAGCACCAAAATAAATACGTATTATCGAGGGGACCGGAATGCATTGTTTTTTTTACGAATTAAAGGGATTTTCTCAAGGGACTGGCAAATTTGTACGAATTAGCGGGATATACGAATAATCGGGATACGAAATATCGGGATTTCACTGTATTAGGGTTTAGAATCATATGATAATGAAACAAACATGTAACAATAACTGAAGTAGCTAAGCTGTATGTAAGAATGCTCTAAGTGACAACATTTCTTAACGTAAAATATTGACATTTCTGTAAACTCCTTGTTACATTTCATGAAAAACTTCAGAATAATAAAAAGTCATAAGATTGTCATCCCTATTTCACTTTAAGTAGGAAAACAAGTGTTGAAGAAGAATCTTGTTACTCTACAAGCCACGTTAGATAATATTAAATTTCTTAATCTGCAAGCATTTTGAAAATCATGTTAAAAATGTTATATCCATCAATGGTTTTGACAGTTCCAGGTTTTAAGTTTAGCATGATTGGCTAGCTGCTACTTTCCTTCCTTTGTCCATCTCACCTTTTTGTAGAAACAGGATACAGATTTCCAGTGATTATCTTCAACTCTCAGATGTGTTTGTAAAAATAACTGCCATGTTAAGAATTACGGTTCTGTTGCCTGAACACCTTTGCTGTAAAGCTAATAGATAATACTGTACTTACCTTATATTACTTACATACAAACAAGCACAACTGCCAGTAGCCTTTGTCACTGGTTCTAGCTTAGTTATCACTGTCTCCAGTTGGCGGTGGTTCTCTGTTTCAGGTTTAGCATGGCTAGTTATCCCACTGGAGTGGAGTTTCAACCTACCGTGGGTCATCTACAAACCTTGGAGGCTCTTTGTGATAATCTGTGGCATGCCTAGCATCTTAACTGCTTGCATTTTGTTTTTTCTTCCTGAAAGTCCAAAGTATTACTTTGCTGTTGGGAAAGAGGAAGAAGCAATTAAAGTGCTGCAGCATGTATTTGCCATCAACAGAAAGAGTGCACCACAGGAGTATGCTGTAAGTGACATATCTTGGCTGTTCACAATTTAAATTTACCGGTCTTATTAGGACTGTAGCTGTAAGGAAATCTTGCAGTGATCGTTTTGTTACTCAACATTGTCATGTTCATATGTGGTGAGAATTTTTGTACAGTAGTTTTTTTTATTATGAAATGTTTTTTATTATTTACTGTTGTGCTCCTGAAGTAAGACAATGTCTTATTATAATTTTTCTGTACAGAAAACTAATCATCTTATTTTCACATGCAAGAAATTTTGAGGCCATTATTCTTGCTTGAGTAATAGTAAAAACAATAATTAATATTTTTTAATAGACACTCATGTTTCATTACAGTACCAGCAACATAACAGAATTTTTAAAAAAATCACTAGACTGTGCTTGATAAATATATAAAATATTGTAGGCATTGACCAAGAAAATATACAGAGATTCCTTTAATTTTAATGCCTTTGAGTCGTAGTATACTGTACTGTATATTATTGTTAGCAGAATAGAATCTGGCCTGAAAAGTTGCAGTTTTTTCGGTACTGTAGCCAAATGAGAAAATGTAGGAATTCACCCTGCTTGAGATACCTCTCCACAAATTCATACAGATGGTGATTTTGACAGCCTCCACTTCATAAAACGTGGAGGGGGCAAATTGCAGTGGCTCGGGCAGAGATAAGTTTCAGCAGGAGATAGCTGAGGATGACCAAAGTGTTTTCCCCCCTCACAAAGTGTGCAATTTGACACTACATGGAAAATATGTGCCCCCCACCACACTTCTGAGTAAGGGAAAACACAGGGATGCTGTACAGGTTGCTAGGCAACAACTTCTCCTCTTGTCAGGTATGAAAGTGTGTGAGTGAAGAGATTTGGGCGGCTCTTGACAGCGAGGTCTTGAGAGCCAAATGCATGAAGNTCAGGTATGAAAGTGTGTGAGTGAAGAGATTTGGGCGGCTCTTGACAGCGAGGTCTTGAGAGCCAAATGCATGAAAGAGGAAGAAGAGAGAGTGCTGCACTAGGTGCTAGGCAACCAGTTCTCTTCTCTTCTGGAACAGGTAGCAATATTNAAGAGGAAGAAGAGAGAGTGCTGCACTAGGTGCTAGGCAACCAGTTCTCTTCTCTTCTGGAACAGGTAGCAATATTGTGCTGAGCAGTAACCAAATGTACCAGAAGGTAGATGAAGGTGAGAAGAAAGCGCTTCCTCCCCTCGTGCAATGTGTGTAAGGAGAGAAAGTAAGGTCACGCTGTACTGGGCACAGCTGAACAAGGAAAGGAGAGCACAGTAGATGCTGCATTTATCTATCTGTAAATAGACATTTCCTGTTACTGGTCATTTGTGTAAACAAAACAATTTCAGGGAAAATTAATGCTAGATTGAAAACGGGTAATGTTAATGTTTATTTTTGTAAGTTATTTAACCTATGATTCAGATAACAGTTGCATCAAAATTTTTCAAGAAAGTTTTTGGTACAAAATGTGTGAACTTTATGTGAAAATATATGGTATGTTTATGTTTTAAAGAAATTGATAATTTTATTTTCACACCATGAGGAAAAAAAATACTACAACTATACTTTTGCTGTTTGCAAAATGTAACACAAATATTAATTACANTTTCACACCATGAGGAAAAAAAATACTACAACTATACTTTTGCTGTTTGCAAAATGTAACACAAATATTAATTACATTATAAAAAGTCAGATGAACACATTTTCTACGCTGATGTACAGTCACAATGTTTCACTGGCTCTTTATCAGGTGGTGAGCGGTGGCACACTGTACTCTGTTGAGCGGTGGTTGGCAAACAGTGAACCTAGCAGCCAGGGGACAATCTAGGGTGAGGTGGGAAATGTGAAATTTGGCAGAGGGATTATCTTATGTTTAATCCAGGTGTCTGTCTGGATTTGGTGATGTATTGGTGGGCCAGTTCCCAGCGTCACATTTCTGCACTATTATTAGAAGGTGGTATGGCCCTCACCACTCAGTTTGTGTAACAGGAGTGAAAGTTCTGGTGGTGAGATGCTGGATGTGCTGCAACTGGCTTCTCCTGTAAATGCACATTTGCCCCAGCTGTGGCTTGTTTGGTGTCCACTCTATGGCCATTCATTCTCTGTCTGAGAGTGTTGGTGGTGGGGCCAATGTACTCTGCACTGGAGTGAATGCACTGTGGCTGGTAGATAACATTTTCTGTTGCACAGTTGTAGCTGCCTTGGACAGGATAAGTCTGATTAGTGAGTCTGCTGTTGAAGGAGGTGGAAGACTGGTGCATGGCACAAGAGCTACAAGGATGAGACTCCCTGGGGGTGGTGATATTTCTGACTGTGGCATTGGGTGGCAATTTGTGGTGCACCAGTTTATTTCGAAGGTTGGGGTGTTGTTTGAAGACCAATCTGGATTGTTTGGAGAAAAGGTTTTGAATGAGTTGTGATGAGGCCAGAATTTTGTGTCCCTTACCAAGAGAGCATGGACGCTCTCTTGGTAAGGGACAACCAGAAGGATATCAGAGTATCTGTGGTTGAAGTGGCACGCTGAATCTGTTTGTAAACCAGGGATCTGGGGTAGCCTCTATCTAGGAATGCTTTGGCTATTATATCAGACTGCTTGTGTAAGTCAGTTTGAGTGGAGCAAATGCATTTAGCTCGGTTGGTTGGTTTAATGTGAACAGCTTTTTCAATTTTGCCATTTTGAAGGCTATGGTGTGCGATTGAGAGTAGGTCCAGGTGAACTTATGTAGGCTGTGTGAGTTAAGGTTGCAAACCCCAAGAAATTAATAATTTTATATTTGCACCAAACATTGTTCAACTCGTTCGTACACATTGTATGTCATGACATTTTTCTAGAATAAAAATATTTTTTTAATAATTTGATGTTAAATACAAAACTCTTCTGATTTGTTGCAACCATAGAAACAAATACTAAGTTGTACAACTGAAAAAATTTACGACATAAAATAATGCTGTGAGCTACTGCTTGACGTGTATATAATCACCAAATAACAGTTCATACATTTTTAATAAATGTTTTGCAAAAATATCTCTGTGTTTACCTTTATATATATATATATATATATATATATAATGGCTTGTTGTTTGGTGATTACATTGTCAGGACTTGAAAGTGCTTAATTTTCATAGTGTTCATTGACATGGTATTTTATTTATTCATTGCAAATTGTGGTGTGTGGCTATTATATGTATGGAAAAAATTTATAGTATGTAAAAATGGTTTTTATTGGAGCTTTGTGCAATATTTTACAGCATACAATGTGAAATTGTATTGGCAGTTGTGGGGCCATGCCCAATTTATTTTCAGTTATTGTCTATCCTGTCAGGGGACATTGTTTTGTGCTGCAGCCATGTTGAGTATATGTTGCATTTACTTTCCCTGTGTCCTCTAGTAAGTTCCGTGAAAATGCCAGGAGCAACGTGTGTTTCCAGTGATGTGTGGCTCTCTAACAATATTTATTCATCATAATATTTATTCATTTCGCTTACTGAAAGTGCCTGACAATAAATCAAAACAAAGGTGTTCACTTTGTTGTTGAAATGAAATTCAGCNATCAAAACAAAGGTGTTCACTTTGTTGTTGAAATGAAATTCAGCATGTTATTTTGGTTTTAGGCACATTACTATTAAAATAGGTTGCAATAACAATACATACATTTGTATTTCTCACAAATTCATAATGTTACTCAGCTGAAGCATTTTTAAAGTTTTNGATGTGTGGCTCTCTAACAATATTTATTCATCATAATATTTATTCATTTCGCTTACTGAAAGTGCCTGACAATAATCAAAACAAAGGTGTTCACTTTGTTGTTGAAATGAAATTCAGCATGTTATTTTGGTTTTAGGCACATTACTGTTGCAATAACAATACATACATTTGTATTTCTCACAAATTCATAATGTTACTCAGCTGAAGCATTTTTAAAGTTTTNGTTGCAATAACAATACATACATTTGTATTTCTCACAAATTCATAATGTTACTCAGCTGAAGCATTTTTAAAGTTTTCTTTTACCTCTTTCTCATTCCCTGGTTTATGTTCTCTGAACCACATGATTTATGTGGCAGTTTGTAACCTCAAGTATAACATACTTATTCACGTAAAACATTTATCTGTTGTCAGTAATGTGGTACGTTACATTTTATTAATTTTATTGTGGTATTTTGATGTTGTTTCTTGTTGTGGAGTCTTAAAATTTCACACAATATGCTGACCTAACCAATGTGTCTACAAGTAGTTCAAGTTGGTTAAATTAATTTAAAATGTGGAGAAACTTCAATAAAATTAGGTTGAATGCATTCTATTATATTTGCTGTATTGTTTAGCAGTTCTGTGGATGTGTGTTTTATGTTGGTGTCCGCCGAGAACAGATTACTCGTAATGTCCCTGTTTACTGTAAAGACACTCTGGAGAGACCGTTGCCTGCTCTGTAAAATGAGAGAGAAATGATTTGATGGATGTGAATCGAGTTGAAATTAGTAATTACAATTAATTATAGGAGTTGGTTCAATAAATGTTGATGTGAAGCTACTTTCTATGTTAATGGCAGATGCAAGCTAACAGAAATCTAAACACTGGAAGATGCACTGGATTAGTGTGGCAGTAATTTTTCCTGGAGTGTGCAGGTGTGTGTTACTGTCAATTCTCGATTTTGCGATCCCGGGAATAGTGACCCTTTTGAAGTAACAACCCTTTTCTCAGGAACCATAAAAATTTGGTTAAAAAAATAAATTGAGGGAAATGGGTAGAAAAAATAAATTTGTTGCCTTTATTATGGCCACAAAAGATTGCGTTTCTCTTCTCGAAACTGTACTACTGTGAAACCTTGTTAATTCAAACATTGCTATTTCTAACATCNAAAAGATTGCGTTTCTCTTCTCGAAACTGTACTACTGTGAAACCTTGTTAATTCAAACATTGCTATTTCTAACATAAGAATGGGATTTTACATGCTTTGGAGTTAGGTTAGTTTGAAATTCTGCACAATATGTAATTCAAAGTAAAATTTCCTCAAAGTGTATCTAAAATTCAGATAATTTATAAACGATGCATTGATTATATTGTTCCTGCAAGGAACTAAGCATCACAAGTGACTGCCTTATGTGCATCAGGCTGGTGGCTGCTTTGCGTGTATACGGAGCCAGGCAGTTGCTGCATTAAGCAACAGTTGTTACTCCTCACCCCTCCTCCGGTCACAGTCTGCCCTTTCCTCTCTCTATTCTCCTGCTTTTTTTTTTTTTTTTTACCTGAACTTGATGTTTACGAGAAAAATGAAAGAATAAGGGGTACAGAAGTTTGTGTCAAAAATAGATTTTCATGTAACAATTTTGTTTTTTTTTTTGTACATTTGAAATAATTTGAGAGGAAGTAAGCAAAAGTACAATGCAAAGACTATTTCAGAAAAATAAATAATACTGTATATACTCGTATACATTCTTTCAGAAAAAAAATTTTTTTTTTGACTGAAACTGCATCAACAATTTATGGTGTCTTGTTAAGTATATGAGAAATTTTTCTTTCATTACATTTGCGTGTAGTGCACTGTACTGCAGTAACATGAATGCCATTAAAAGAATACCAGTGGCTGGGTGGGCAACTTCCCTTCTTTTATTTGCCTTCTCTTATTATTTTAATAGATAAATGTCTTCCAACAAAAATTATACCTTTTAAAAGCATATAGGACCTCTCAATGTTGCCAAAATTTAAGTCTAAACACAGCACGCCACACAACTTTTTACGATTGGGAAGTCCATGTTCAGTGGTTTCTTAACAAAAACAAATGCTATATTATCGAAACATTAATCTTATTTTAATAGGCAGACATTTTCCTAACAAAATAATATCCCAGACATTTATATACAAAACCTATCTTGTCAACAAAATTTATATAAACATTGTACGCTGCGTAGCTTTTAACAAGTTTTATGGTATGTGCTGGGATGGGCTGGGTTGCTTTTTATTTTTTCTTTTATGGAGTGGTATGGTTTTTGTGCCACAGACCACTGAACATAAATTTAGTGGGGGGAAAAAAAAAAAAGAAAAAAAAAACAGGTTTTGTGTTTATGGGTTAAAACAATTAAACCCTATGTATAAACTTTCTACTAACTCTGAAGTGCAGTGGTTGGTATTGTTCTTGTGTATGTGGCATAACAAATACTGAAGGACAGGATCATTCAGGACAGACATTTCACAATGGCACACTACCCTCATGAAAAATGTAAAAGGAAATGATCATAGAAGTAGTTTCAAGTATAAGAACTGCATAAAATATAAATAATACTTGAGATGTCTAAGCCTTCCACAAAATTCTTAATTCAAATTTTAGTTTATACTGACAAAATAAAATAAATTAAATTTGTCCGGCTGTGCTCTGTTAGTAGAATATTAGACTCCTGCTCTTACTGGCATTTGTGGGCAAGGAAAATAACTTTCTGAATCAGTCAACAGTCAGAACTTATTAAACATTATAAAGAAAAATTCAGTTGCAGTTTGGATGCTAATAACGGAAATAAGACGTCGCTTACCGCAGTTCATGACTCTTAACTAATAAAAACTTATTTCTCTTTATTTGTCACTTTTTTGCCACTTCCTAGGCAATTATAAATTTTGAAAACTAGTCTCGTTCAAAAGGTACCGCGGCTATTGCCGTAACGTCTTTCAAACAGAATGTGACAAATTTATGTCTGCAGTGAATCAACGTGGATAAATACTGGCGCGTGACGGCCTGAAGAGCTGGGGTGCATCTATGTCACTAGGCTTACGAGTTGGTCCGTTCAGGTACACAAGCTCGGGGTCAGACTCTTTTGTGGCGGAGACTGTAAAATCTGGCGCTTGGCCTTAATTACACCCTTGAATAGGGTCGGACGGGTAGGCCATCTGCAAGGTACGTAGTCTGGCTGAGCGAAGTGAGACCTACGGCTGTCTGGGGTAGGAAGGGCCACTGGCTCACCTTGTATGTGCCTCACTTGCAGTGGTCGAGCACTCGCCGACTGAGACCCGGAGTTCAGTCGACTGACCGAGCAGGTCGGCGGCGGCGTCCGGTGAGTAGCTCTCGCTGGATGCTAGCTCTGGATCACTGGACAGACGGTCGGCCTGCTGTCAGCATCTGGACGTGGTAAGCAGGAGACATCGGCGGGCTCAATAATCCCCAAAACCAGATCCAGGCCTAAGCACAGGTATTGGACTACTGGATGAGCAGCCCCGGGGGTTCACTTCAATGGACCAAATAAATTAAGGGATACTACTGACAGGCGAGGCCTCAACAGTTGGCGGGCGGCTTGAGCTCGTTCCTGGGGCGGTTAAATGGCTGAAGGCTGACAAAGGTTGATTATGCAGCGAATGTTCCTTGGTGAAGACATCATCAGCTCAGGGGTGGCAGGCATCCGCACAGGGGTGGCAGGCAACAATTCCCCTAGCTAATGTGTGAACCAGAAGTGGTAGGTCACTCTTTGTCAGGCCTGACACTCCTTCCCACAACTTTACGCGGTAGATGGAGTGGGTTAACTGACAAGGGTGGTCTAGCCTCTTCGTCATGTGTCTTTCTAGTGGTTAGGGCTCTACCATATGTGTATACCAGGTGCCTTTTCACCCCTGGACCACTATGGGTGGCCGTTGAATCTGTGTTGTGAAGACGTACGTCCAGTCCTGGGACAGTCCACAGTCCTATTGTAAAGTCTGAAATCTCTTTTATAAGCCACAGTTGCCTGCCGCCTGCCGCTCCTTTGCGGGGTGATACCCGGATATATACTAAGAACAATTTAAAAATACGTTTCTCTCTCTGCGGTCAAATGCTGCAAGGTACACCAGTTTGGATTTACAACAAAGTGACATGTAGCAGAGGTGATTTGAAAAAATTTGAAAGTGAACTAACTGGAAGCACTGTTTTATTTCCAAGTTCATCTTCATCTAAATCATGTGATACAAAAATACTATAATTGATCTCAATTCCATGAAACCATATCATCACTTGTCTTCATCTTGTGAACATGCATAATTAAGTGTGTTCTGGAGGCTTGGCCACTCATATGCTGTTTGTTATAATCTTAGTCATTTTCAGAATCATCACCTCTAAAATAACTATAATATCACTTTTACTGTATTTGAAATATAAACAACAGTTTTGTATATCTCTTTGTAGGCTTTGTTATTATGTGTGAAATTTTACCTAAGGAAAATTATTGTATTTGAGTTTTGGTCATAAACTGAATAAATACTGATATTATATGCAGGAAATGAAAAATATTAACATTGTTATAGGCAGAACCACAAAATAAAAAAGTTAGATGGTGGAAACCATGTTATACTTAGCATGGTTCTACTTGGCAGCGACAGTGGTGTATTGGTTTGATCTCGTGCCTCTCGCCATGGCAAACCAATCTCAATTTCCAGTGGGGTTGCACCTCATTTTCACTTGTAAGAAACATGGTCCATGTTACAATTGGTTGGTAGGGTTTCCCACAATTGCATTCAGCTGTTACTCCATCCTCACCTAGCTTTACTGCTATTGGTGCTAAAGACCTTTGCTGGTACACACTGCCCAAATCCCTTTTTCGCACACCCCTTCAGATATATTGAAATAGTTTGTGCCTATGAAAATTGGGAAAATAAAATTTTATGTTAATTTTGAAACGTATGTGTTTGCTGTCTATAGTTGATATGTTGCTCACACTAAAATGTAAGGCCAAATATAATGTAATGTTTATGAAAGTTCATAATTTTCTGAAACTCACCAACATGAACCTGTTTTGAATGATGCTGAAGGAATTGTAGTGAAGATGGACTGTAAACTGCTATTCATAAATTTATTTTTAAAAAAATCATAAAAATGTGAAGTAATAATTTCCACTGCACTGAGTAGCAAAAGGTTCTAACTTTCACTTTGTGTTTGTAATTCTTGTTGGCCATCAGTTTTCATTAGTGACGAAGTTATATTGTTTTAGGTTCATGCCATTCTTCAGGATTCTGCCCTGGAAGGAGAATCTTTCAGTCCCAGCCCAACGTCAATGGTGGATTACAAACAGGGAGTGCTGCAGCACATTTGGATGCAGACTGCTCCACTCTTCATGTCGCCACATGTAAAAAATATACTCTTAGCATGCCTCATACAGTTTGGAATATACGCAAGGTAAAACTCAATAAAAACAGTGCTTATGGGGTTATGATGAAATCTTGGCACTACTTCCTTATAACATACATATTATTCCATAACATGTTATGGTAGCTGGGGTATTATGTTGCAGGTTAGAAATTCGNTACTTCCTTATAACATACATATTATTCCATAACATGTTATGGTAGCTGGGGTATTATGTTGCAGGTTAGAAATTCGTAGTTATTCTTGGCCGCCAGCATTGTGTGATTACCAGAACACACCAGTTGATTCCAGATGTAGAGCCCACGGCCTCNTAGTTATTCTTGGCCGCCAGCATTGTGTGATTACCAGAACACACCAGTTGATTCCAGATGTAGAGCCCACGGCCTCTGGTACACTGGCTGCTGGTGTTGACATAGAACTTCTTGGTCAGTCAAGATCAGCCAGTCTAAGAAAAGCACTGAGCAGTTTTACCACATTCATTGAGTCAATCCCTTATCACATTTATCATGAAACATGAATTTTATAAAATATCTGAAGTAAAAAATGTGAAGCATATGTAAAAAANTCCCTTATCACATTTATCATGAAACATGAATTTTATAAAATATCTGAAGTAAAAAATGTGAAGCATATGTAAAAAAAATGTAATTTTATATCATTAAAGTATTCATGAAATTTATCTGCAAGTTAATGTGCATTAGGAGATTCACCGATTAAGACATTGTGACTACATACACACTGGTTTAGTGATCAGCAGTTTCATTTAAATATCAGTTAGTGATGGCTGAATGTCTGATAACCGATATTGGTTATTGAGATAGTGGGCAAATTTTCCAATATCAGCTATCTGTTAACTTTACTGATACTATCAGTAATAAAGTAATATAACTTTAAAATCACAACATATTGAATATCCTTGAGTAAAACGTCGCCAACCAATCACAGCTCAGTTACTGAGGGGTAGGGAAAGCCATCAGCCAATCACAATACACATTCCTGCAGGAAGGGGGAGGTGGGAAGACCAGTTTTTCGGGTCAAAAGATGCCCCCACTTCGACATCCACCCTCCCCTACGTCCTATACAGTTAAATCAAATGTTGCTTATGCCGTTTTTGTCTCCTCAGCATTGCAATAAGCCCACCATTCCTCAAGTAATCCCTCATTAATCTTGGTTTCTTGAACAGTAGTTCAATTGTCTACAGATTTTTTGTGGACAGTTTGACCAAGGTACAAGGATTCTAATATGCGTGGGTTTTCCATTTCCTTGAAAATGGGCTTTTGTGGTACAATGCTGTCAGTCACTGAAATTTTTTTTTGTTCCTGGCAGTGTAGAGCAATAAATACTACATGCCAGAAGCCCAGCAGTGGGTGGTTCGAAAGGTGGCTAAGCAGCTTGAAGCTCATTTGTCAATTGCCTTCACAGTTCTGTTTATTCACAATGGATGCTGCGTATGCTTAGATGGTATATACAACACTGTCTTTTATTTGGCAAAACTCTGTCTTTTTAAGTGATAAATAATTGTACTTAAAAAATTGTTATTTTTGAGGCAGAGGTGAATAAATTCTGCCATTAGATTAGTTTCTTTATCGCCTTCAATTATTAATAATTCANCTCTGTCTTTTTAAGTGATAAATAATTGTACTTAAAAAATTGTTATTTTTGAGGCAGAGGTGAATAAATTCTGCCATTAGATTAGTTTCTTTATCGCCTTCAATTATTAATAATTCAAAACCACATCCTTGCACCTGCAATGAATTACACTGCATTCTGGCTCGGTGCTTAGGTGCTTATGCATTATTTGGCGACAACATGGTATCTTATATGCCCTTTTAGGATATCAGTTTATTTATTAAATGTGTATCTATTGAAATTAATTAATAGTTCTAACACATTTTCTGATTCTCTTGCAAGAAGCAATTGAATGTGGACTCACACTCTGTAAAACATACTCTTGGTAAATACCGGTTGTGTCACTGATGTTATCAGATTGAGGAGTTGACAGCAAAATTACGGAATATGGTTTACTACAAATTATTANCCGGTTGTGTCACTGATGTTATCAGATTGAGGAGTTGACAGCAAAATTACGGAATATGGTTTACTACAAATTATTATTTCCGATCATTAAAATTAACAGGTTATTAACTACCTAAAAATATGAGTGTCTTTACAAGGTTGTGTCATTGTTTGTCTAATAAGTCTGATTCCTGAGTGCTGATACGTTGCTTAGTTGGCAGGCATAACCTATGCCTCTGTTCCCTATAAGGTCATGTATTCTTCTACCATAATTTTCTGAAGTGCAGTGTTTTTGAGAAATGCCCTGTGAATGGCGAGGGATTAACTGTACGGATTTATGAGGGTAGCAAACTTACTTAATGAAAGTCCAAAAATTAAATCAATCTTGGCAATAATGCAAAAATTTTCGATCAAAATTTATTAAAAATAAGTTTGCTGGCGAAATGTAGGTGTTGTAATATCTTTCCCATAATCAGTATCTTACAATATGGAAAACTAAATAAACTTAGTAAACATGATTTAAAACTATGTTAAAATTAGTTAACAACTGTGGCTGAGGTTCAAAGTGTAGGTCATTGTAACACGTTTGCCAGTGAAGAAAGAAGGGAAATTGGCGATCACTCTTTCACATGCTACTTTCACCCACACCCACTTGGTCACAATAGGGAGGGTGTGAGAATTCCATGCTGGTTGCTAAGCAACCATCTCCCACTTCATCAGCCTTGTAAGATGAGGAAACTAAGTTGCGCAGGTCAGGTCGTGTATCACCCAAGTACACCCAAAGTTTATCCCTCTCCAAGCTGCATGTTCATTCTGAATTATGGATGTCATGTACTCTTGGAGATTATACATACAAGACTTTTGTTTTATTTAACAGACATGTGCTTTTTGNGAATTATGGATGTCATGTACTCTTGGAGATTATACATACAAGACTTTTGTTTTATTTAACAGACATGTGCTTTTTGAAGTGATTAATATTTAATTTACAAAAGTGTTATTTCTGAGACAGAGGCAGTTGGGTTTGTAGTGTCAAGAGTAGGGATGAGATCCGCGATGCTGGAATACCTCAATACCATCAATACTTTATAGTATTGAGTATCGCATGAGAATATCCGAAAGTATCAAATTTTAACATAGTATTTACCATGCACTTTTTTTTCATGAAGCACAAAATCACAAAATTTCCATAATATTTGCAGCTGCTTACAGTCGCACAAATCTTCCAATTGACTTCATGCTGGGTTGCAGCGCAGTATTTAAACATTTAAGATGACAAGGGGAGGTCAAGTACATCTGTGTGGTAGACATCGGACTATTGAACTAAATTAATATTATATGCAAGAATCATGCTGATTTTTATGCCAGAGACAATTAAACATGACTTGTAAAACCTTGTACCGCTTGATATTTTTAACATTTTGGGGGACAAGGGGAGGCTAAGTATACGTCTCTCAATATCATTTTTTCAGAAAATGTCCANGATATTTTTAACATTTTGGGGGACAAGGGGAGGCTAAGTATACGTCTCTCAATATCATTTTTTCAGAAAATGTCCACTTATTAAAATAAATTTATGTTTTATTAAATTACATTTCATTTTCACGCTAGAGACAATTGATCATGGACTTCATGCGAAAATTACAAATTTTGACATGGTATATGGGTTGAGGGTGGGTCAAAATCAGTCCAAAATTTTCCAAAATATATGTATGAAGTGACCAACCTGTCGTAATTACCTTATTTATGTAAATGTAAGGGGTTGTTTTAGTAAGGTTCTACTGTATTATTTTATGNACCAACCTGTCGTAATTACCTTATTTATGTAAATGTAAGGGGTTGTTTTAGTAAGGTTCTACTGTATTATTTTATGTATTCTCATTAATTGTGGTGTTAACTGTATGATAAATTGTATTTGAGTAATTTATCCAGTGTTTCCATTTTATCCTTTTTTTTTTAGAAGTTTTAGTACTCCAAATCCATCACCTTTTGCCCCCACCTTGCCCTTGAACGTAAAAAACTGCTTAATGACCTGGCACTTCTCTGCCTTTCCTGACAAGGCTTATTGGTTGCCTCTTGTAATATTTGGTGGGTGTTATAATGGTGACTTGAGTCATTTTGCTTCCCAGCGAAGAGGAAATGGGACCCTTGTCAAGGTTGACAGGTACAGTCTGAACAGGACAGAGACACAAATACCTATGACCATAGGTCTGAAGTATTTAAACATGAAAAGCCTTCGCAGTTCCATGGTTCATTTGATTGTTCAATCAAGGTTGTAGGTATTTCGGTTTTGGCATTATAGACCTTCAAAGTTAGGGTATTCTTTCATACTCAGCCTGTATAGTTAAAAGGGTAAAGTGAAATGCAGCTGTTACATTTTGTTACAGTTTCAAGGACCTCGAGGACCATATTCAGCGTGTTACTAATGGATCTACTATACTTTTATAAAATATTATTTGAAATTTGATCTGAAAACTATTGTATGGGGACTCTAATGGTTCACATATTGAGGTGAACCAGTCATTGTAGCTGCTTGGCATCCCTATATAAATGTGTTCACAATTTCTGGTTTAATGCATGATAAGGTATAGGTACCATGTATTATTCTAATGTGCCCGTGTCCAAAAGCCTAGTTGTTTGAAGTGTATTTGTGTTTTAAATCATTTTAAATTTCTTTTATATTACAGGTGAACTTCATAAATTTGGGCGTTTTTAATTCAAAATCATTAATAAATCCGTTTTTCTTATGATTTCTACACTTCCTGTACAGCATAGTGCAAAAAGTTTAACAAGTTTTTATAATTACAAGTGAAATGTGATGAACTTCAGTACAAACACTACAGAGCCCAGCCCTGGTATAACACAAGCATCATTATGGTACACTTGTGTGAAAGGTGTCTCCTTTTATAATTTTGATTCATCTGTTTTTTTTTAATCTAAACTATACATATACATGGCTTGTCTGAAAATTAAATACGGTTTCTGTATAAATGCAAGCTAATCAGTTACTATAATTCATTGTTTTGCCATGTTACCATTCACTTGTCTTCAGTCCACTCACCTTCATAAAATAAGTAACCACTGAAATTTTTGGCCTTCGTAATATTCATTGCAGGCATTTTTTGACAAGTTTTACTTTAATAGTATGGGTGTTGATAAAGATTATTTCATAGTTTTATAAACTAATAAATTTTTATTTTTTTAAAAGTTTCAACAGTCTTTTATTGTGGCTCCCGGATCTATTCAATCGTATTGAAGCATTTGCCACAAATCATCCAAATCAGACTGCAACTACTTGCGAGATATTGTCAGCCAGGAACCACAGCTCTCCTTCCAGAAACATAACTGAGAGAGAGAAAGACCTGTCTGTGATGACTGACATTGTTATAAACCAAGCAGTGAATACCACAAAGGAAATGGGATTGCTCAAAATGCTGATGAATGAGACGTTTGCTTTAGTGACTGAGAAGGATAATTTGAGCAGCATCTGCACTGGACACATCAGCCCACTAGTCTTCCAGAATACACTCATCATTGGACTTACATCAGCTTCAGCCTATCTGCTGGTTGGGCAGATTGTGAATCATGTAGAAAACAAGAAAATAATAGGTATGTAAGTCATAATATCTCAGAACATACTTATGTGTCTGCTGTCACCTCTGTATATGTTCAGTGTTTTGGTCATTGGTTCTGTTCATCCATTCATATGTATACATTGCTCTTTTTCATTGTTTGATTACTTTTTTGTATACATTTTTTATCACATTTCTTTTTTGGTAACTGACTTAATTACTTATTTACGTATATGTTGAGCGAAACTAATTTAGACTTTTTTCTGGGTTTTGTCTTATGTTATTCTCTTGGCTTTCTGGAACGTTAAACAAAGCTGTNGAAACTAATTTAGACTTTTTTCTGGGTTTTGTCTTATGTTATTCTCTTGGCTTTCTGGAACGTTAAACAAAGCTGTGGAAAATCCAGAAAAATTTTTCATTTCATGTCAGGCATTGTCAGTTAAACTGCTGGCTGGTTTTGCTGGGATATTCTAGTTTCCCCACCATTTCATTTCATAGTTTCATCATAGTATCCCTTTTCATGCTTTGTTAAAGGGATGCTGGTTGCCTATAAGCCCTACACAAGAAGTACAGTCATTCCAGTGGGTGTTATCCCCACCATTGGGTGCATCTCTATGCACTCATTTTTGTTGTTTTACATGTTCTTCATCAAGTGAGACCAGAGAATGATAGCCAGTGAAAGGTTTAGAACAAGTGAAACAGAGTACAGTTAACTGTAGGAACCTGAAACCTCTCTAACAATTTGTTGCTTCATTTCGCAGCTATTTCCCTAGGGGTCTCTGGACTAGCGATTGTCGGGTTGTACTTTGCACACACATCAGGTGAAGTGTTACCACTTTCCTGCATGTTTGTGGCTCTGCCTGGAATGTGTGTCAGCATTCTCAACAGTCTGGTAGTGGACATCTTCCCCACACACCTCAGGTACTGATTCTTTAATTAAATTATATCCACAGTTAGCAGCATCTCTCTTGCATGGTGAGTGATTTATTAGTAATTAGTGCACATTTTTGGTGAACCTTATATTGCTTGAGGAGGGAAATAACACCCATCTAGATGACCTGCTTACCTGTTGGTGTCCATTATCCCTTAATGTCTAAATTAAATTACACCCTGTTACAGAATAATGATGGGATGTATTGATGTGGCAAATGGGAGCACTTTGAGAAAACTCATCTGCCATTGCCCACCATTTCTCATATGTGAAAACTCTTGATTTTAAGCTACCAGATATAATGCTCTGATCATTGTGGTGGGAGGCACATCTAATTAATAGTGACACTAAAAAAAAACCTTTTACTTTTTTATATTCCACTTTCTTGTTCATGATTTATAAGTTATATGATTTTATTATTTGTAATTTTAGGGCAAACACTATTATAGGTTGTTCATGGTGAACTGAGCACTTTTGAAAGCCCACCTTAAGATCTACTTGTATGCAAATTATGTATTCTTTCACTATATGTAAAATTAATATTGCATTAGTCTTAATCACTTTATTCATGTATTGGTCAAGCAAAAGAGATATTATTAGAAAAGTAAATGTTTTACTTATTTGCTAAATCTTACACTTATATGCTTTAAAAAACTGAAACCGAAAGAAATAATTTCAGTATTCACTAATGTTTACCTACCACTTCATTCAACTTTAGGACACAAACTATTTTCTCTGCATCATTCCTAACTTTACTGGGCACTTGTCATTCAGTACACTCATTAAAATATATGCAGGTAGNACTATTTTCTCTGCATCATTCCTAACTTTACTGGGCACTTGTCATTCAGTACACTCATTAAAATATATGCAGGTAGGGACGGGACAGTGACGTTTTACAAATGTTGATTTTAAAAGTACCTAATTAACATTGAACAGCATATATACAACAAAACATCGCTGTAATGGCTTTCATATCACTCTGCCATGCTGCGCAGGAGAATATTAAGGCAGGGTGTAAATGAATTAGCTGTAATTTCATCCCTGGCAGGCATGCGATGTGTCCCAGCCTATGGGAGACTCCTTACATGGGAACATCTTGTTTATGAGTTATAAAGATAACTCAGTGGTTGCACAGGGTGGATAGGGCCAGTGTGAAATAAAGAAGATCTGTTGGTAACCAGATCTTTCTTTTTCTTTCTTACCCACTCCCTCTCCCCCTCCCAACACCCTTACTACCTTTCCTCCTTCTCTCCCTCCCTTGCCACCTCCCTCTCCACATCCCCCTCTTTCTCCCTCTCTCCCTCCCCCTCTTCTTCCCTCTCTTCTTCCCTCTCTCTCCC
>NQII01001369.1:495499-512088 GCA_002778355.1 Clitarchus hookeri
GGGGATCATAACTGCCTCATTCTCGTGTTGAGTGAATTTTCAGTTTGACACCTGGATAGAAGTTGCTGTGGCTTACTCGTTAAAAACTAAACTCGCTGTGATGTCAAAGCATGAGCTAACATTACTCTGAATCTTGACGTAGGTAATTTAATCTGTCCAATGTGGAGCAGAATCTCTTCCGTGAAGTATAAAGTATTATTCAAGAGAAAAAGTGAATGGACTAATTAGAATAAAGTGTTCTGCGAATGATTCTTGCATGGCCAAAGTTTTTCGGCTAGGAGAAAATTTGGGAAAGAGGAAGTATGTACAAAGAATAATTACACATTGTTTTGTTACCTACCCTATAAGTTTTAAATTAAAATTATTATTTAAATTACTGGTATGCCATTGGACACATATGTATTTATTTTAGCAAGGTTATTAATTCTGTACATTAGAAAGTATTTCTTTCATCCATATTTTTTGACAATATTTATAAGTAATTTTTTATACAATATATTTTTTTATCTGTTGCATATTTGTTTTCTTTGGTACCCAAATTGGTTTGGTTTAAATTTAAAACTATAAAATATAACTAAAATAATGTGTTCTAATACCACAGTGCTTTCCATAGTTATAATCTTTCATTGGCAGTTCAGTAAATGTCACGTTAGTGTAATAAAAGTGTGGCATTTGATGTTAGTCTTATAAATGACAGGAGGCAAGTTTGGCTTGGATAAGTTGAAAGGAAATTGGCACTTTGATAATCCGACTGCCCAACATAAGGGACAGATCTGTTATTCTTGGCCAACCAGAAAATTGGATGACATGAGTTGAAGAAAGGCCAAAACAGTGATGAGACAGAATTTGAGGAATTTGGAGAATACTAACAAATTCTCTCGAAATGACAATCCCTGTTCAGGAAATTCCTCCTCTCCCAGTGCATGGGATTGAGGGCATGTGGAGTGTTAGAACAGTGTGTGACACTGGAACCAATTGAGGTTCTAGTTTAAGGGCATTCAGGTGAACAAAGTTGCAATTTTCTTATCACAAATCTTTTGTTGCTTGCTTCTTGAGAAGTCAGTGAAAAAATTAAACTTTCTTAATTTATTTTTGAGAAGAAAACTTTAAAAATTATTGTGGTAGTTTCATGAAATGTTTGCTAGCTAACAAATACCAGTGAGCAACGTAGATTTATTAATTGCCTGTTAATTAGGTGCAACATGGTTAATTCTGATTCTACCATGCNAATACCAGTGAGCAACGTAGATTTATTAATTGCCTGTTAATTAGGTGCAACATGGTTAATTCTGATTCTACCATGTTTTATGTGAGAAATTGCATTATGGGTGAAATAAATTATTTGCTTTTCTGTACATGTTGTGATTAATTAAGAATGAGTTTATAAAATTGGTTGAAGAAATAGGCTATCGTGTAACTTAAATAGATTGGTCAAAGTTATCCACAAACATGAGACTTGGCATTCTGCAGTTTTAAAATATTTTCTGTTAAAAACTTGAATTAAAATACCTATTACTTTTCTTACAAAAGAGAATTAAGCGCATCTCCTAAACATCTTGCAGCCTATGTTTCCTTAAAAATCTTGGTTGCAGGAATGGAATTGAGTGGAGAGGTGTGGGTGGTTCTTAAGAGGAGTCCACAGTGACACATTTTCTGTGAAATCGTTGTTAGCACGTACTCACGTATCTTGGTAAATAAACGTTCTGAAAATACAACTTTTTGCAAGAGAAGATATTAAAAAACTATTATTTATGTGTCTATCTTTATTTAATCATATTAAGTATAATCATGGAGAAAAAAATTGGTGAAACNTAAAAAACTATTATTTATGTGTCTATCTTTATTTAATCATATTAAGTATAATCATGGAGAAAAAAATTGGTGAAACTGGTTAAATATCTTATTTTTAAAGTGTGCCTATGCAGTTTCCTGAAGTGGCAAGAGAAAGGTACAAACATACGGCCGTAGTTTAATCTGTGTGCTTTCACCGCGTGTAATAAAACCCCACTGTTACAGATCTAATTTGCACAGCACGGGACCATGACGGAAACACTGCACGCCTTGTGCGTAGGAGCAATGAGGCACTAGGTGTGGGTGTTAGTGTCGCCCGTATCGCTCCCTTGCTTCTTGACCTTGGACNGTGCGTAGGAGCAATGAGGCACTAGGTGTGGGTGTTAGTGTCGCCCGTATCGCTCCCTTGCTTCTTGACCTTGGACGCACAGCCATGGACTGCCCTTAACAGTGAAGTCTGGAGAGCTGAGGAGGTTGAAATGAGGTGGATATGGAGCAATGCCGTAATTCAAGGACAGGGAAAACCAGCCAATCAGCAGCATTGTCCTGCANTGAAATGAGGTGGATATGGAGCAATGCCGTAATTCAAGGACAGGGAAAACCAGCCAATCAGCAGCATTGTCCTGCACAATTTCCACATGTGAAAATCTGGGAGTGACTCCACCAGGAATCAAACATGGTTTGCCTTTGTGTGAGGCAAGAGGTGAGCGCTCTAGCCACTATGCCAACCGCAGCCCCATCTCAGTTGCACATGAATTTACTATGCCTCTGCTTTTCCACAATATAAACTGAGAAAGTACATCTTATTGTTTCTTGGACGCTTCATAATTACATTAACTCCCCCAACCTTGCTCTTATGGGCCCGCCCCCCCGCATATTCCTTTTTTCCCCATCTCTGTCTGACTTCATCAGACAGCCATATTTCATTTATTTCNCCGCATATTCCTTTTTTCCCCATCTCTGTCTGACTTCATCAGACAGCCATATTTCATTTATTTCTTCATAGTATTTAACATGTAATGGAATACGCTAGAATCTGGCTATTGCATACTGATTGAGACCACCTCTCATTTATTACTCATTTTTGAGAAACTGTAAAATTTTGGTTAAAAAAGTAAAAAATTCGAGGGGAATGTGTTAATAAATAAGTTTATTTTATTTCTTTTAATATTGCACATTGTAGTTTTCATGGTGAATGCTGTATCGCAAGCAGCACATACCTAGACTGTCACTGTTTGCCAATACTATTGACTGCCTACCGAGAGGACAGCTGAGTGTTTCTGCACACAATGCGACTGCATTTACATCACACGCTTGTCTTGCCATCGTAATTTCTCTTGTAAATACACTACCTTCTCTCTATGCTTGTGTTATTACGACATGGATTTGTGTGCTGCTTTTTGGATTTTTCTTGGTTTTTATTAGTGTTGATTGATGACTTGCNGTGTTATTACGACATGGATTTGTGTGCTGCTTTTTGGATTTTTCTTGGTTTTTATTAGTGTTGATTGATGACTTGTAGTAGAAGCTCTTTATGCCAACCCCATTTATAGCAACCATATTTCCATAAAAACCATATTTCCATAAAAACTTGTTTTTAGGAACCGTGAAATAAGTTGAAAATTTGAGATAAATTGGTTGAAAAATAAATTTGTTGCATTTTCTTTGGTCACTGCACGCTGNGTGTTATTACGACATGGATTTGTGTGCTGCTTTTTGGATTTTTCTTGGTTTTTATTAGTGTTGATTGATGACTTGCAGTAGAAGTTCTTTATGCCAACCCCATTTATAGCAACCATATTTCCATAAAAACTTGTTTTTAGGAACTGTGAAATAAGTTGAAAATTTGAGATAAATTGGTTGAAAAATAAATTTGTTGCATTTTCTTTGGTCACTGCACGCTGCATTTCTCTTGGTGAGCACTGCACTGATGATAGTGCATACAGTATCTAAAAATGAATATCACCCCCCTAGGCTGTGAACACTAGCCAATACCTATTTACTTCACCCACCCTCTACCACCCAGGCAGCCGAATGTTTCCATGCGGACAATTATTATGATTTTATCGTATCATTGTGCTTTCACTCGCTTGCCTTCTAATTTTTCTTATGGGGTCACAGTGGCTGAGCAGTTAGCTTGCCAGGTTACTCCTGGATTTTTTTATGTGGGAATTGTGACGGATGATGCCACGGTCAGCTGGTTTCCTCAGGGATCTCCCATTTTCCCCACATTTTCATTCTGGTGCTGCTCCGTACTCACCTCAATTACCTTGATTGGTTCTCAAGACCTCGATTTTAAGAGCCGTCCAAACCTCCACACTCACTAACTCACTCACACTAACTCACTCATGCTCACTCACTCACTCACTTTCACAATCACACTCACACACACACACTCATTCACACTTCCACACTCACTTCCACACTCACTTTCACACTTTCACACTCACTTTCACACTTCCACACTCATTTTCACACTCTCACTCATGCTCACTCACACTTTCACTCACTCTCACTCACTAACTCACTCTCACTCACCAACTCACTCACTCTCACACACTGTCATTCACTCACACACTCTCCCACTCTCATTCACTCACTCTCACACACTGTCATTCACTCACACACACTCCCACTCTCATTCACACACACACATTCACAAACTCTCATTCACACTCACTCACTTTCATTAACTGTCTCACTCATGCACACTCTCACTCACATTCTTACTCACTAACTCACTCTCTCTCTCACACACTCTCTCTCACTCACACACACACACTCACTCTCACACTCTCTTTCACACTCTCACACACNCAATCACTCTCACTCACACTCTCTCTCACTCACACACTCACTCTCACTCTCTCACATTCTCACTCTCACTTAATCTCTCCTCTCTCGCTCCTAACTCTCTCCTCTATCGTTCCTAACTCTCCTCTATCGCTCCTCACTTTTCTCTCTCACTTCACTCCCTCACTCCGTGTGGGCTTGTGTTATTACCACTTCGTTTTCCTTGATTTTTTATTACTGTTTGTTGAATATTTACTATGCTTAGTTTTAGACTCCGGTTTGTAACATTTTTTGCTTGATTTTGTGAAAGATTGTGGACGACCTGTGCTTTTTATACAGACTTGCAATTTTGTTAAAATGAGTAGAATGAGAGCCAGTTTGTCATACTATATGTAGATGATATGTAGACTTTTGATAGTTAAAGTGAACACTTTTGAAAGCCATTTGTGATTATTTTTTCTTCTGTTTGCGTATTTATCCTCCTCGTGTTAATATAAACATTACCACATGATTTAATTGAGTGTTTACATCCACTACACAAGTCTGCTGTGTTTATTCAGTAAATCACTGTTATGTTGAACAATATGAAAGATAGAACACTTCTTTTTAATAACATATACAGTACAGTATACATTATCATTAAAATAAGGGGAAAAAATTTGCATATTGTATTTTGATAGAGTATTGCAACAATCACGTTTGTCCACAGTATTAAGATGGTAACAATATCTGCAGACCTTTCAAAATGTCCACTTATGTATGTACAAATAATTAATACTGAAAATGCAAGCAGTCCATGGGTGTTGCTGGAGGTGCCCGATGAGTGGTATTGATTGTGCTCACAGTCAGATGGGTGTTCTCTGTAGGTATCTGGCGAGGTTATTGAGAACATGTGCAGTCAGTTAGCTGCCCTCCTCTCCCCTCCCCCAATCTGGCCAGCATATGTGGAACCAGGTTACATCAAGGCAGTTAAACCTAGTTGACCCCTATGTCAGATTTTAAAGTGAATAATAATATTTAATTTATAAAAATTGTAATTTTTGAGACACAGGCAAATAAATATGGTAATTAAAATAGATTCCTTTACAACATTTAGTAGTTAATAACTCAAACTTGGCACTTGCCGTGAGTTACAGGTGCTTGGTGGCTTTGCATTATTGGTGACAATGAGAATTCACAAATGTTCTTCCAGGATATGAGTTTATTTAAAAGATCCGTATCTATTGAAATAAATAAGTATTTCAGTAATAAATACTCAGATTTTCCTGTAGAAAGTCACTGAAAATGAACTTTGCACTCTGTCGTAGCACAATATTTAAACATATGTATGTCGACAAGGGGAGGTCAAATACACATGTCTCTGGTATAATTTTATTTGGAAGATGTCTGACTAACAAATTAAATTAATATTTCATGCAAAAATCATGTTAATTTTTTGCCAGATATGAGTGAACATGGACTTCAAAGTTTGATAAAACTTTGTGCTGCTTGATGTTTTCAATGTTTTGGAAGACATCAACATATTGAAATAAATTTTATTTTTAAAAACATTATTTTTACACTAAAAATTATTAAACATGGACATCATGCAAAATATTGCAATTTTTTACATATAGGTTTTGGGGTTGGGTCAAAATCAGTCCAAACATCTTTTTTCTAGAAACTATAAGGAGGGTTTAAAAAGGTGTTACTCTATTATGCCTAGTTTTTCGTACTTTGATTTTGCAATATTTTTGGTTTGATTTTGTGAATCATGGTTAAACAATTCACTAATTTTTTTTATCAACTTTATAACATTTTTGGCTTGATTTTTNACTAGAAAAATCGTGCATTATAGGCGGGAAAACCTTTTAAACGGGAACCTTATAAGCGGGTTCTACTGTATAGGTTTTGGGGTTGGGTCAAAATCAGTCCAAACATCTTTTTTCTAGAAACTATAAGGGGGGTTTAAAAAGGTGTTACTCTATTATGCCTAGTTTTTCGTACTTTGATTTTGCAATATTTTTGATTTGATTTTGTGAATCATGGTTAAACAATTCACTAATTTTTTTTATCAACTTTATAACATTTTTGGCTTGATTTTTNTTTGATTTTGTGAATCATGGTTAAACAATTCACTAATTTTTTTTATCAACTTTATAACATTTTTGGCTTGATTTTTTTAAAAAAATTGTTGACGATCCGTGTATTTTTATTATATTATATAGACCTGCTATTTTAACAAAATCTGGAAAAATGTTTTGCATGTTGAAGTGTTTTTAAGCAAAGTATGTATCAGACTTTGTTAGAGTACTACAAAATCATGTATGTCCATGGTATTAAGATGGTAACAATATTTGCAGAAGTATCAGGATGTCAACTGCAATGGTGAATGCATTTATATAGGTACAAAGACGCTCAAACCTTGTTCATATGACATCTGGTTCGTAGGGACACCTTTTTTGTAAGGACAAATTTTCCAAAACCGTGGCAAAAAAATCTATTCAAAAATTTACACAAAAATAAAAGTGTTGCGAAAATCTATTAAAACAGAGTTGCAAGCTGCAACATTTATAAACAATAAAGGTTGTATTGACTCTACCCTGATGCAAAGCGTCACACAGTGGAAATAAAATAAACATCAGAAATTAATTGAAATTTACCATTGTAGCATGCAGCACATGAGCAAGGTCGCTGAGCAGTCAACTGTTTGACTCCACAACGCAGCCTCTGGTAGTGCAGTTATCTTTACTGTACTGTGCTTGGCTGCCAAGCCATGCATGTGCAGCACAGCGCATTCCACGTCCCACCCCCTGGCAGCTGTGCCAGCCAATGTTGACTCTGATGCGCTTCCTAAGCGGCAGAGATTGCATAACTCTGCCTTGTACCCTCTTTTGTCATCCTTGCCTGTTCCACACATTTTGCCCCTCTCAAAGCCACTCTTTAGCCAGTTGTAGTTTACCACTTTTTAATCACAATACTTGTTTTTTTTTTCTGTGATAAAGTAGAAACCTTGATAATTCAATATTGGTTAATTCAAAATATCACAGACCATCTGCGACATGTTCTACCCATGGCAAAGACCCTACCTGCAGCAATTAGTGTGAAGAGCTGTGCTGATGGCATTCACCAGAAGAAAAGCAGGTTATTTCTTCCCGTGTCAACAGATCCTGACAAATGTTTTACATGAAATTAGACTTCACTAGCCAAGTTCAACTTAAGTTGTGCATCCGAACAAAAAACCATAAATAAATATTTAATCTCCAAAAATGTGCTGTAACAGATTTGCCCTTTTCTGCAATAATCTGTGTACCCACACCCAACAATTTAATTAGGTAACAATTAAAAAAAATTGTTTTACAACACTACAAAATTTTTTTCAATTACAATCTTTTATTACTCTATTTACTTCCAGGGGAACACGAATTACAACATCCATACTCTGATCTAATCACTCGAAAGTCCTAATCACTCACTCACTTGTAATTCATCTGCCACAGCAGTTAATTCTCAATTTCTTAGTTGAAACATTTCATTAAATTGCCTACAGTTTGAGCTTTATGGTTTATCCATGAGAATGACTGAACTTTATGATCATGATATTTAAAACACCTTCTATCGTATGAGTAAGTTTCACATTGGAAGTAAGAAGTAATAATTTACTTTTTTACAAATAATAACCAATTTTTTATCCACACCAGTTAAAAATATTGGCAATCAAACACCATTCCATTTAGTTTTTCCTTTAACTTAGTTTTACAATTTTCAAGGTCACATTGTAGTTTATCAAAAAGAACATCACTCTTGTATGAGGTACCACATGGGGAAATTTCAATCGCAATACATGACTGAACCCCATCTACAACAAGTGTCACCAGGCAAGTTATTTGGTATATCCAGTGTTGTTTAGTGATTTTGTCTGCTATGACTGACAGGAGAGGTAAATAATTTTTCAATAGAATTTTTGCATTTAAAAAATTAGATATTTTGGTATTCATAGGTAAAAAAAATTTTTTTTCTATATGCTATGTAAAATTTGGTTAAGTGGTTAAGTTTACCAACATCAGCATTATTTGAAATGTTTCAACTTAAACATTCAAAATATGTTCTTGCACCCCTTGTCTTCTGTAACTACACTGTAAGCAGCCCTGCAATAGCCAATTTCCCATCTTTTCATGTTCTTTTTTTTATCAACATATATTTATTTACCATGGTTTCAGAAAACTTTATATGCCTGTAAATATGACTGTAAATAATCAATTAGGCAAGTCTTCAAATTCTGAAACTTTGAGTACATTGCATTAACTGTTTTTCATTTGCAAGAGAAAAAATACTGGTTTCAAGAACAACTACCTCCTTAGGAATATATATATATTTTTTTTAGTTTTCTACACATAAAGAGGACTGAATTGTTGCAGTTGCCCCGTCTAAACATGGCATCGTTTGACAAATTTCTGAAATTGATTTGCAGTTTCTAATTGACTAAAATTTTATTTCAAATTCATTATTATCGTGTGTTAAAGTCGGGGGAACAACTTTGGCCTTTTCAAATTGATTTGGTTTTAATAACTCCTCAACTTTATTGGCAAGACTAGAAAACTATTGTAGTATTGTTGATAACTGTTTTTTGAAATTGGGAGACTTTTTGGCACTATCCTCTGCTCAAGATGCAACTGACTGTAATTCCCACAAAGTTTTCCTTCAAGTTAGCTATCAATCAAGTTTTCCTAGTTTGTGTGAAGGTTCGCAGCAACTATTGAAAGACAAATATTTTTCAGTCACATTTCAAAGTAGATCCCAAGTTTTACATTTAAAAAACCTGGAAATGCTACACCGATCACCAATTTNTTTTCAGTCACATTTCAAAGTAGATCCCAAGTTTTACATTTAAAAAACCTGGAAATGCTACACCGATCACCAATTTTTGGTTTTTCATATGAATATTTATTCAAAACCTGATATATGAGTTTATCACATTGGCCTTGCCATTTACAAAATGCACAATTCACTTCATCTTTACTTTCAAAAGTAGCGGATGTAATTATTAGTTTCCTCTGTAATTTTCAGTATACATAATAAAACACAAATTTACACTTGTATACCCTAGTAAAGACAATGCGGCAATACACAATCTACATTATAAAGATCATGGCACACTTATTACTGTAGGAAAAATATGTATGGGTAAGCAGCAATCTCGCCCCTCAAAAGCAACTGAAATGAACTGTTTACTCGTGGCTCCCTCTCTTTCACCATTTCTACTCCAACCCCCTCCTACTAGTCTTTTTTNACTGAAATGAACTGTTTACTCGTGGCTCCCTCTCTTTCACCATTTCTACTCCAACCCCCTCCTACTAGTCTTTTTCTAATATCATGTGACTCATCACTTGGATAGGGCAAGGGTGGAAGTGGGGTGGGTGGGCAGAAGAAAGGGGAAGTAAGCAAGTTGGAGAGAGAGAGATGGAACGTGCAGTGAGGTGTAGCGCCCTACTGTTTACACACCATTTATATGAAAGTACACAGAGCAAAATTCATGTACCCATATATTTGTTTTATTATTCTAACAAATTATATTTCTCAAATGGTTGAAAATATACTTACTTGATTCAAATATATGGTGCGACCAACACATGAGAGTAACCCTTTTGCAGGTAAATACAGTATTTAATTTTTTCAACAGAAATTTCCTCTGAGTTACCTTAATTTCCCCAAACCTCGTTTATGCATTTAGACATAATCTGCACCCTTGCAAAACGATATCCCAATTGTGCAGAAACGAACTCTGAGTAATAAAAAAACTAGACAATGAAATTGGAAATAGGCCTAACATATAGCGTAANCTAGACAATGAAATTGGAAATAGGCCTAACATATAGCGTAATATGGGCCTTGTTTACATTTCCCATGAGGAAATACATTAATGAAATAATGATAGAGTAAGTCCTTGTTTAACGGACAGGTCACGTTCCCGGCAAGTGTTCATTATGCAAAAAGTCCATTAATTAACCCATTTTTCCCCATAAGAAGCACGGCTGCAGTGGTGTTGTGGTTAGACTACTCATCTCCCAACTAGACGAACCAGGTTCAATACCTGGCGGAATCACTCCCGGATTTTCGCATGTCGAAATTATGCCGGACGATGCCGCAGGTCAGCAGGTTTTCTCGGGGATCACCCGTTTCCCTCACCCCTTCATTCCGGTGCTGCTCCATACTCACCTCACTTCACCCTCATCAGCTCTCAAGACCTGGATGTTAAGAGTTGAGTAGAAGGGAAACTCATTGACCATTATGTGCCTGCCCGGGAGGGTGGAGGAGAGTGGCAAGGCAGTAGGTGCCCTGGGGATAACGACCTATCACTCAGCAGCTTATTGCTTCTTGGAATCTCCACACAGTTGAGGCTGTGAAGTGAGTTCTTTGGGACAGCAGTCCAGCAGAAGAGTTTTGCTTGCGTTCGCATATCTGAAGATTATTTCACAAATATTTCCTAGTTCCTCATTTCATATAAAGGAGGTTATTCTAAAGTACAAATAAATTTCTGAGCTTAAATCAGTATTATAGTTCAACTAATACGACTGTCTCAGTTTTATTTTATGTTGACTGCACTCTGCTATTAATATCTATAAAATGTTCAATTTGTACCACACCATAATTTTAAATTTCCAGCAAATTCAGTTTATTGAGTTGCAGACCTCTATAACCAAATTTTGTAGATGACCACGTTACAAGTTGAAAATGAAGAAAAACAAGTTTTAGGTATTATACAACACAAATGCAAAGGCTAATAATTAATGTGGAGTTTACGATAATCTGATAGGTACGCGACTGCTGCACTTCGTGCCAAGGTAACTTCCATCCCGCTTATTGTTTCCAAGATGTAAAGTGGCTCTCGATAAGCAGAAGAGTGAATGATTATCGCACACCACAACACATTTTCAGCTGCAAAGACTCGCTAGTTCACCGCGGCAGTTAGAAGTCGAATAATGCACAGTAGTGATAGGAGCAACATTTGGCAACAGAAATACATACACTTCTGTGCATGTTTCAGATTCAAAATCAAAATGTTGACAATTATAAGGTAAGTCTGTACTCTCAGTTACCTCTTCCTTTAAGAATAGTGTCTCGGTTTCTACTTTTGTTTAAAGATTTAAGTTGAGTGCTGCGTCTTGAAATTCTCATCTCAGAATTCTCGGAACTTGTATTTCTATTTATCACCAAACGCAGAACTTTCGTATTAGTCAAAGCTACCCCTTTTCTGGTTATGATTTTCGGGTATGAGTCTAGAGAGTCAAAGATTTTTACATTTACCGACAAGATTAAAGTTGGGTTTTACAAGACTTTGTTGACCTGATTGCTTTCTGCTGTTATCACACCGACAAGATTTGAGGAGTGAGATGAAATTGCTCTAAAATAAAATTAAATTAAATTATATAAAAATGAAAAATTAATTTAAATTAAAAAAGAAAATGGATTAAATACTTTACTTAAATTCTTGTGCTAATTCTAGAGGATGAAATTACTAGTGCACATTTTATATAACTGAATATTATACACACGGAAAACAAAGCTTCCTCTTCTCAGAACATTGGACGGTCTCTCACCCAGTCTCATGATACAAATTTTGAAATTGCAGCCAAAAGAATGTGCACCATTAAGCAGCTACTCGACTCAAAACTAAATGACTACATCCGGTGCTAATATTTTCTGCCTAATTACACCTTTCAGCGGTTTTTTTTATTTATGGATACGTGATTTGATTATTGTGTTAAGTGAATTATTTTAGAAGGTATAAAGGAGAATAATAATGATGGAAAATTGCCTTTAGTGTCATTGTTTTATTAGTGAAAACTCTTTTATGTTTTTTGGTTGTGTTACAGTAGTGTAGCTTTCTCTCATTATCAAAAATAGTAAAAGTAAGTTGTACTAAATGCTCTCAACAATAAAACTTAATTAAATTCAAGAAAATTTCCGTTAAAAATAATTATCAGACAATTGTTTTTCATTCCACAAGCCAAAGAGAAAAGAGGCTAAGGTTAAGAACTGCAGGAAAGAATTTAACCTAATGTTATTTGTTGTCACACAGTGTAATACAAGGTTTTCCTGGATGGTTTATGTGAAACCCTTTTCCAGGTGAGGCTCTCGGCGGCCACCGGGTCCGCCCTTATGTTAATCCGGCACTGCTTATTCTAATAGAGGCTTAAATGTGTACAAAAATATGCTACAGTTTTAGGGGAAAATTGGAGCAAAAACATTGTTTTCTGAAAAAAATATTACACCCTGAAAATTTTCTGCATCGTTTTTTTGTTTATAATACACCACCCTATCGAATTAACTTATATTTCATCAATGAAAACAATATAAAATGTCATATTTCCTCGCAGGAAATGTAATCACAGACTGTATTATGGCTGCTGCGTGCTTTTACGTCAATTTTAACTCTGTCATTAATCTTTTCTGCATAACTGGGGTATAATTTTTTTCAGGATACGTGACACTAATATGTAAATGTACATTTAATCAATGAAAACCTCGTTGAAAAAATTCTTAACTTCCACTGCTTTTTCAAGCAAAGTTCATTAGGGATGTGCGAGCATGATTTTATGTACCCAGTTAGCAAAATGTGCTGTTTGAATGCAATTTTCATGTTTGGGTGTCGGCTCATGCATGATCCCCTTGAAACGTTCATGTTGCCACAGCAACTGGAACAGAGAGCTAAGAGAAAACGTGAGATGATAGAAACGGAAACCTTGGAAAGTGCGGCGACGAAATGCTGAGAATTGTGTTTTATGGAGGAGATAACTTGCATAACCCTTCACCCTATTCTGTTTTTCAACTTCCATGGCGGAGAAGAGAGTATATAGTCTGATATTGTGAAAGAAGTTACTTAAGGACCTCAGTCATTTAGGTCACCTAAGGGAAGTTAAAGTTAACTCATACAATAGTTTTGGCATTTTCCGTAGTATTTTAGAAACGTGCCATTTACCTTTTCCTCATAGCAACTTGCTAAAACAGTGGTATATTGCACAACATGTAGTAGTAATGTGCACAATCAGGGAGCAAATGTTTGATATTTGTGTGTTGTGTGCTTAACTGCAGGGCCATGGCAGTCTGTCTCTCGCTGATGATGGGTCATTTGGGAACTGCCNATTTGTGTGTTGTGTGCTTAACTGCAGGGCCATGGCAGTCTGTCTCTCGCTGATGATGGGTCATTTGGGAACTGCCTTGAGCAGTTACATGCTGGGAGCACTCCTCGACATCAACTGTGAGGTGGTCGTATTTGGGCTGGCCGGCATTGTTATAGGTAAGGCTTACTGCCCACATCATAATACACTTTTATTATAAATGAGTATACACATTGCAGAATATCTAGTGCAGTTCACAGTTCATGTACAGTAATTCCTCGTCAACTGCAGCTTCTAGATCCACGGATTCAATTATCCGTGTATTTGTTTTTGTAGACAGTTTCTTCAACCATGGTACAAGGATTCCATTATGCGCTGGGTTTTCTGTTTTCTCAAAAAATGGTTGTAGCTCACAATGTCATCACCATCCCACTTTTTTTTTTGTTGTGGGCAGCGTAAAACAAAAAATATTCCGTGCCAGTGACTTGACATTGGGAAGAGGACCAGTGGTAGAAAGCAGTTTTTGTCGATGTCACATGTCGCTCTCGCCTTTTTCCTGCATCCCCTCCNGGGAAGAGGACCAGTGGTAGAAAGCAGTTTTTGTCGATGTCACATGTCGCTCTCGCCTTTTTCCTGCATCCCCTCCGCCCCTGTTCTTCTCTTCCACCAGCACCCTTTCAGGGATGTAAAAACAAGCCACTTGGAATTGGAGTGGCTTGTTTAGAAGGAGACCAGTAACATCTGCTTTACAAGATGCCGTAGCTTCACTGTTCATCAACTTTTTATTGCATAAGTGCAATACAGCGACATACAAAGGAAAGTAATGGATGGAAAAAGTGCCACTACACTGTCAAGTTCAAGTTAAAAGAAGTTAATTACGCAGTACAGAATGGAAAATGAGTTTCCGCAAGAAAATATAACGATCCTAAATGTGTTCGATGGTGATTTTATATCTGAGCGACTTTTTGTTCCTTCCTCATTCTCTCATTCTCCCCTCTTTCTTTATGACTGCCGTAATCTTGACCGATTCAGCCTTCCTCACTCTCACTGCCGCACCACTACTTGTGTTTAGTTTCATTTGGGCATTGTCTTCCTTTCTCCTTCTCACTTCCTCCCACANCTCACTGCCGCACCACTACTTGTGTTTAGTTTCATTTGGGCATTGTCTTCCTTTCTCCTTCTCACTTCCTCCCACAGCAGTGGGAAAACGCACCCCCTCCAACCCTCGTGACTAATACAAACATGCAGCAAAAAACACAGTCCTTGGTTGAATAAGTTCATCTTCTGCATGGAAAACATGGTATTTGGGTCCTTCTTGCTGGAATGCTGGTATATCCCTTTTCATCGACGGGAGACACTGTGTGCCATGTTGTGGCATTTTCTTTTTAACCTATTTTGTTCTAATTTGCTTTTGTTAGCAAATTCTTTCCTTTTTGGCAAAGACCTGACGTCTTTCCTTAATTATTGTGGAAATAAATTTTTTTTGTGGTAATTTGTTTCCATTTTAATATTTATTATGTCTTGTTANCTTTCCTTAATTATTGTGGAAATAAATTTTTTTTGTGGTAATTTGTTTCCATTTTAATATTTATTATGTCTTGTTAAAGATTGAGGTAACCTTAATTTATAAGCTTTCCAATATAACTTTTTCCAAATAAACATCCAAAATTAAGCACATGGAAAGCATTCCTTATTATATAGCCGTGAGATTTTCTTTACCCAACAAAACTCATCCTCATCTACTAGGTTTGAAGTGGAGACGGCAGCAACTCAAATTCAGCACTAAAATAGCTAAAAGCAAGTATTTTGGGCCTCTTCTTTTCATTCCCTGCTTGATTAACACTCAGGCACCTCTCTGCACATCTCCCTAGCTTACAATGGGCAGTTATCACTAAATTAATCTCAAATTTTAACAGGAGCAAAAATACGAAGGACTGCACTACATGGCTGTTGATTAGAGTCTCCGAATTCACACAGGGCTGCTTTCACAATGGATGATATCTCGGATAAAATCACTTCCTGATATGAAATTCCCTTCAATTAAACAGTTTTAAATTCATTCCTCACTGGCAAGGCTGTGGTGATAACATGATAGCAATGAAATTAAAATGTAATTTCCCAGATAACACAAGTTAATCCAATTGTAGAAATTAAGTAGTACAACGGTCAAAATAAATACTGAAACCAAAACAAATAAAATAAAATTAGAATTGTGAGGTGATGTCCTGAAAATACATTTGCAGCTAATTCTTACAGCAGGGCTGTAAATATCTACTTTTAAAAATAAACTAATAAAATAAATAAACTTTAATTGCTGATATTTCTACAATACCTTTGCTGTCTGTTATNTTAACAGGAGCAAAAATACGAAGGACTGCACTACATGGCTGTTGATTAGAGTCTCCGAATTCACACAGGGCTGCTTTCACAATGGATGATATCTCGGATAAAATCACTTCCTCATATGAAATTCCCTTCAATTAAACAGTGTTAAATTCATTCCTCACTGGCAAGGCTGTGGTGATAACATGATAGCAATGAAATTAAAATGTAATTTCCCAGATAACACAAGTTAATCGAATTGTAGAAATTAAGTAGTACAACGGTCAAAATAAATACTGAAACCAAAACAAATAAAATAAAATTAGAATTGTGAGGTGATGTCCTGAAAATACATTTGCAGCTAATTCTTACAGCAGGGCTGTAAATATCTACTTTTAAAAATAAACTAATAAAATAAATAAACTTTAATTGCTGATATTTCTACAATACCTTTGCTGTCTGTTATCCAAATGCTAAAGAAAACAGTGCACACACACAAAATGCATCATATTTTCCCGTGGCAATACAACTTACTTCTCCTTCACTGAACTTTATTAATACCAAACTGTAAAGAAGATGGAAAAA
>NQII01001370.1:0-26247 GCA_002778355.1 Clitarchus hookeri
ATTTTAAACCATAAATTAATGTGCACCTGAGAAGTTTAAAACGTTCCAAGGTATACTGCTCTGGCCTGACAGTAGCCTCGCATTGTTGGATAGTCAGGAAAACATTAAAACAGATAAAATAAATAGCATAAAAAATACTGCTCTTAATTAACGAATATGTTTACTCACTTGTTTTATTGTAGTTTGTTGATATCCACACCGCACACCTGGAGGTTAATTGGGGAACGGCCTACGTAGAAACCTATACTTAGTTCTAAATCTTTACACACATCATTGCCTCATGCAGGATTCGAACCCAGAGCCTTGTGTTCCTAATAAGCCCTAGCTGTGTTTCTGGAAGTGCTGTAACTGAACTGGTCTCAGATGATGGCTGCACTTTCTCCACCGCCTGGGATAATTACGAGAAAAACAACAAAAATGCCTGCATGTACTGTGCACACACACACACACATTACAAATAGCAGATGCAATAGTTTACCAAAATCATTCTCGCGCTGATTATTCCGTATGTTTTCGGGGAACTTTATATCCATTTTTACGAAAATAATGAACTTTCACTTTTGCACATCTGTTTTGCCCGATGTTTGGTGAAATAGTGTTTTAAATGTTGTGTATATATTGTATATTGTACATATAGTTTATATATTGTATTTGTTTATATATTTTGCATGTATTATTGAACCTGTTATTATTGTATTGTTTTATTCATAATCAGCTTCGAAAGTGCAGAAAATCCAACGCATTTATGGTCTAATCTTAAGGACCTCAGCCAAGAAGCTTTTCGCTATTCTGCTGAAAAATCAAATTTTATTTGTAGCGTAAGAAAATACAGCTCTTGTATCTGTCAGATATGTTAACAGACTCTTGTCGCCTTTCTCTACAATATCAGAACAGATGTGCTTATTTGGGTTCGCCTCAGCAAAGAATGGATGCGAACAGGATGGCTTTTCATTTATCGTAAGAATCTGAAATGACGTCACACTGGTGAGTCTCCGCATGCAGTACAAGTCAAACCTCCGCTGTCGAGAAATATTTCCCACAAATTTGCGGTAGGTTTCTGCACATCCCTTTTAACACGATGAACACATCTATGGTGTTTTTTTGACTATTTTATATCACTTTCAACCAGCCCTCCAACTTATCCGAAAGCTTAGTTCATCACCATCCATGCCGACAGCTGTAGTTACTATACATGCCAAATTACTGTTCGATGTCCATCATCAGCGTTTGAAATTGACGGGCGATTCCATTTACTTTTCGGGGGGTACCTGGTTATAAGGTGGACGCCACTGACGAAACATCTGGAAATGTAAGTTTTTTTGATATATGTTTATTAATATTTTTTAAAATAAATTATTAGAAGTTTTTAATTAATTATTTTTTATACATTTTTAGGATTTTTTGGGTCATAGGTCATGGTTTATTGGACTTGGGTCTTGGGTCATGGGTCTTTTAGGTCTTGGGTTTGGGCTAAAAGTTAAGGGTTTCGGTGGGAATTTGTTGGATATTTTTTGGGATTTTTTAGAATTTTTTTGGCATTAAGGTCACCGAGGCCAAGGTCAATGTCATTGATATCTAACATGGCTGACGAGAAGGACACTGCTCGACCTGGCGAGGGCCGGTCATATTGGGAGCTTAGTCGATCCACCTGTCATCGAACCCCGGACCTCCTACATGTACATATTTAAATATTTAAAAATAATGTTTCTACTTTTTAATTTTTTTAAAATTGTTTATACCATTTTTTTTTTTTGGGATTTTATAATTTTCCGCTTTTTTTTTATTTATTTGTTTTCAGAGTATTCAAGGTCCCGGGCTTGATGGTCAAGGTCAAATATCAAAGTCACCCAGATCCAATATGGCGGTTGGGTGACGTCACAACATGGCGGCTGACCGGTGTCAGGTGTCAGTTTTGACCCATTTCAAATACATTGTCCCCGGATGCAGATAATCTTTCTACTGATATGCTTTGCCAGGCAAGCTCTCACCGGCTAACCACGCACAGAGGGCATGCTTGTGGGATTTATCACCTTGTCAACGCGAGGTCATTACAGACGGAGCAAGTTGCTCAGAGAAGCAAGAGCGGGGAAGTACTCGGCCATGGACAGTAGTAAGGAACCGTCCCAGCATTCACCTGGAGGGATCTCGGGAAAGCACGGGAAACGGAAACTGGAATGGCGTGACGGTAATTTGAACCAGTGTCCTCCCGAATGTAAATCACAAGGTTATCCGGTGCGCCAGGTCGCTCGGTAATAGTGGGCTGGCTTCCTCCCGCCGCGCAGTCCTGTGCGTGCTTCACGCGCACTGATCACGGTTGTCGTCAAAATACGGATCACTTCGGACGGTCACTAACACACACCTATGCAAATACGTGTTTTACTATTACGCACTGCAATTTGTAGGACACTAAAAAATAAGACATGCCCGGTGTGGCAAATTTCAACATGAAGAAGTTGAAAAACTTTCTATAATTTACTGACTACGTTACTGTGTAGATGTAAGGCGGTGTTTACCATGGGCGCGTTGTTGACAGTTCTGTGGGTCGTTTGGTAGGTTGGGTCGTGATTNNNNGCCCCCTTGCTGTACAGATGTTATTTTAGTTATGTGGTAGCTGCACTATTTTGCTTGTCAGTGGTCGTGTCAAAAATTGAATGTTTACACCAAAACACGTCAAATAAAGTGTAGATTTTTAAGTACAATATTCATAATGACATCTAGGACTCGACTGATAATACAATNGTGTAGATTTTTAAGTACAATATTCATAATGACATCTAGGACTCGACTGATAATACAATGGAGAGCCAAAAAAAACTGGTTTAGGCGTGCGTATGCAAATAACAGAGGTATGGAACCAATCAGAGTAACGCGATGCGGTCGGCAGCGCCTATATAAGACAACAAGCGTCTGGCAAAGTTGATAGATCGGTTACTGCTGCTACAATGGCAGGCTATCAAGACTTCAGTGAGTTTGAACGTGGTGTTATAGTCGGCGCACGACAGATGGGACATAGCATCTCCGAGGTAGTGATAAAATTTGGATTTTTGCGTACGACCATTTCACGAATGTACCGTGAATATCGGGAATCCGGTAAAACATCAAGTCTTCGACATCCCTGCGGCCGGAAACGGATCGTGAACGAACGGGACAAACGATGACTGGCGAGAATCATTAAACGTGACAGACGTGCAACCCTTTCTCAAATTGGCGCAGATTTCAATACTGGGGCATCAACAAGTGCCAGCGTGCGAACTATTCAACGGACCATCATTGATATGGGCTTTCGGAGCCGAAGGCCCACTCGTGTACCGTTGTTGACTGCACGATACAGAGCTTTACGCCTCGCCTGGGCCCACCAATACCACCATTGGACTGTTGATGACGGGAAACACGTTGCCTGGTCTGACGAGTCTCGTTTCCAATTTATCGGGTGGATGGACGTATACGGGTATGGAGATATCCTCATGAATCCATGGACCCTACATGTCAACAGGGGACTGTTAAAGCTGGTGGAGGCTCTGTCGTGGTATGAGGCGTGTGCAGTTGACGGGAAATGGGACCTGTGATACATCTATATACGACTCTGACTGGTGACAGATACGTAAGCATCCTGTCCGATCACCTGCACCTATTATTCATGTCCATTATGCATTCCGACGACCGTGGACAATTCCAGAAGGACAATATGACACCCCAAACATTAAGAGTTGCTACCGAGTGGCTCCAGGAACACTCTTCTGATTTTAGACACTTCCATTGGCCACCTAAATCACCAGACATGAACATTATTGAGCATATCTGGGATGCCTTGCTACGTGCTGTTCAGAAGAGATCTCCACCGCCTCGCACTCCTTTGGATTTGTGGACTGCCCTGCAGGATTCATGGTGTGAAATGCCTCCTGCATACCTTCAGACATCAGTCGAGTCCATGCCACGTCGTTTCGCGGCACTTCTGCGTGCTCGCGGGGGCCCTACACGATATTAGGCAGGTGTACCAGTTTTTTTGACTCTTCATTGTAAAACAGTTGCTGCAACTTTCGTCTCTGGGTTTGAATGAAGGCAAATTGTTTTACGAGCAGTTCAATCATAATTATATGTTCGGTAATTTTTTGTTTTATTTTATGTTAAATTATATACTTCATGTAATATTTCTTACTTTATAAGATTTTATTAATTTTTTTGCGTTAAGCACCGTGTCCTAAAATCTTCAAATATATTTAACAGTTTGCGAGTTGAGAATTGGTTTACATTTGAAAGGTTTATTTGCCCCCTCACCCTTAAAAATACGTAATTGCCAACGTTCGTAGGTTACGTAGTGACTGGCCCTGACTTGGTAAATGACAAGGATAATTTTTTTTTAATGTAAGAATTAACTGTATATCATCTGTATTTATACAAATACAACAATAAAAAATACACTGCCATTGTACAACTTACGCCAAAAAGGAAAATTAGCCGCTAAACTACGCGCAGGATATATGAGAGCTTGTGTCACGTCACAAGGCTACGAAAGGCGAAAGGCATGGCCAAGGGAGGCTGTACTGTACGGTTGTACACAATACTTACAACACATGTATAGGCTATTCCCAATACATTGAGCACTTTTGAAGCCCTCTCATTTGTAATAATATTCAAGAAATATATACAGTAAAATCCCGATATTTCGCATCCCGATTATTCGTATATCCGGCTAATTCGTACAAATGTGCCAGTCCCTTGAGAAAATCCCTTTAATTCGTAAAAAAAACAATGCATTCCGGTCTTCTCGATAATACGTATTTATTTTGGTGCTCGAGCTCAATTAAAACGTCTTATAATTCTTATTTACAACTTAAAAATCTTGTTAACTCGTAGTGTTTTTAACCCTAGACTGTACACCAGCTCTAGATTTATGCAATTCGGGTAGGGTAAAAAAACCTGATTGGAACTGAGGGACGTAGGAGGATTTGAAGGGCAGGTAATGACGCCGAGTAGGCTGTGAGGCGATGTGTCTGTGATTCTCAGAACTAAGAGGCGCCTTGGTGTCCGGCCTAGGGTTGTGAGAGGGTAGGAAGGAGCAGAGCGAGTGAAATGTTAGTTAGTTCGGTCTTAGCCATGCCTCCGAAAAGAGGTAATAAGTCTCTTTCCATTAGAGAGAAAAAAAAAAGAAATCATTAACGCCGTGGCCGGTGGTGATAAAAAATGTACGTGTCCAAACGTTATAACGTTCCTCCTTCCACAATAACATCAATTCTGAATAACAAGGACAAAATCGTCTCCCAGACATTGGACATCAAAGTAAAGCACTTTAAGACTGGTGAGTATCCAAAACTAGAAGAGAATTTTAAAAAGTGGTTTACGCAAGCACGGAATTCGAATGTACCGGTTGGAGGAAACATTTTAAGAGAAAAAGCAAACGTTTTCGCAGAAAAAATGGGAATTAAAGTCTTTAGTGCGAGTGATGGTTGGTTTGATAGGTTTAAATAAAGGCACAGTATAAAATTTAAGAAGCTTAGTGGGGAAAGTGCGAGTGTATCGGCCGACGTTTGTTCTGAGTGGAAAGACGAATTGGGAGAAATAATCGATTCTTATGAGCCCAAAAATATTTTTAATGCCTATGAGACGGGGTTATTTTATAAGTGTCTCCCCGACCGATCAATGTGTTTAAAGGAAGAAAAGTTGAATGGCGGAAAAAATACTAAAGAACGTGTAACCATATTGTTGGCCGCCAACATGGATGGATCTGAGAAATTAAGACAGCTCATGATAGGCAAATCAGCCAAACCAAGATGTTTTAAAAACATAAAAAATTTCCCGATGACCTATCGTGCAAACAAAAAAGCGTGGATGACGGGCGAATTATTCAAGGAATGGATACGTTCAGTGAATGCTGATATGAAGAAAAGGCAGCAAAAATTCTACTTTTCATGGATAATTAATTGTACGGCCCCCAACAATGCCCCACCTCTCTGTCATGTTAATGTTGTGTTTTTGCCTGCTAACACCACTTCTAAGCTGCAGCCTCTAGACCAGGACATAATTAAAACGTTTAAAACCTTTTACCGCAAGGAAGTAGTGATGCAACTCCTTGACAGCATCGAAGATGGGAAGGATCATAAAATCACCTTATTTTCAGCCATGAACATAGCTCACAAGGCGTGGTAAAGTGTTAGCGAAAGCACAATAAAAAACTATTTTCGTGCTTGTTGATTCACGAAGGTGGAACTTTCATCAGCAGTTACTGAACAAGACTAAGAATGCCCTGTGAACTGGAATTGTCTTCCTCAAAATGAAGAAAATTCTATAAAGTTTGAAGATTTCGTCAATTTTGACGATGGCCTGGCGGTAGCGGGGATTCTAACTGATGACAAAATTTTGGCTCCATCTCAGGACATTGATGGTGAAGGTGATTACGAAGATGATGTGCCGACAATTACACCTAAAGTCGCTAAACAATACATCAACAACGTGCGCCATTTCTTAGCGAAACCAGACGTTGGCGATGAAGTATTTTCTGCTTTGAACATGCTTGACAAAGCCATCGACAATACCCGTCTTCAAGGCTTGCACCAAAAGAAAATTACAGATTTTTTAACATAAATTTTTAATGTGTTTTTAATTGATGTAATTATTGGTTTGTATATACATATGTATACATAATATGTGGCCATGCGTTTATCATTACATATTAATGCAAATTTGCATTAGTCTCGTTATTATGTTTTTTTTGCACCCGATTATTGGTAATCCCGCTAATGTGAATATCCCGATAATTCATATTTAACATTCAGTCCCTTGACAATACGAATAATCGGGATTCTACTGTATATATATTTTCCATTTTGGACATAAACTTTCGAGAATATATACACTGTGATTATTACTTACATGGTAATATTTATTTCAGAAGATGGTTAAAGGACAATAAATGGCAGGGGAAAGTAACTAGGGTCTTGAAAGCGCTCGCTTCACCGTGAATAGCGTATACGTTCCAGCTGAGCAGTTGAGTAGTGCTTCTCACTGCCAGGACAGTTGTCCTGTGCTCCGAGGACCACGTGACCTCCCAAGAGAAGGCTGAGCACGTGGCTGGTGCGGTCAACGTGCCTGCCTGCTACACGGCAGCGCCCTGCTAATTGCCGTGGACTCAGCAATGAGCTGCCAATTCAGGACACGACGCGACAAGTGGCTATTGAGAGCCGTTGTAACCGCCCACAGGACAGCCCGTGTCCTCTATCAATGATACATTGCATTAGCCAACTAGTGCTTAGGCCGATGCTAGGAAAAACTAATTATATGTGTGTCCAATACTGTTCAGCAAGTACACACTATATCTGATGTCTCCAGCAAACGTGAAGCATTACATTCCATAATATTGGTATAATCACATGTAAAAATCGTGGTGGACTGTTCACGGAACATATAATGTACAGCAAAAACTTACTTATGTAAATAATTAGCCTACTTAAATTTAATAGCATATAAAAAAATATTTTATGATTTTCTAGGAGAACGCACAGTAAATATTTTCTTCAAAATGGTTATATATTTATTATCATACAAATTCCCAGCAAAATGTTAGCGACTTACAAAAAAAGAAAGAATTTTAGTGCTTTACTGTACAGGCCAATGGTATACAATTTTAATTCATAACGCACGTTATAACAGTTCACATTTTTATTTTAAATATTTTATGTATAAGAAATGGAATCACTACTAAAAAGAAAAACTATTAATTTAGAAGCTACTTATTTGAAGGATTATATAATTAAGAAGGTTTAATTGTTAAATAATAATTTTTTGTGGCAAAAATGATATGTATTTTAAATTATGAATTTAAAATTAATCTTGAAGGTACAACCAAGATATAAAATATCGTTTTAAAAAACACAAGAACGATTATTTAATTTTATTTATAAACGGCAGAAATAAATGTAAAGTAAATTGTAATATACTTACAGGTATATGCAGAGTACAACTCAAAACAAAACATCCATATGAACACATGTTCTAGGATTGATGGTTGCCGAGTTACTCCAGGTTCGATGGTTCTCTAGTTGCGTGCTTATATGACTATCTCTTCTGTTGGTATTCGGCACACCTCTGTTTGTGTACAAAGTTGTTCATTCTTGCGCCGCACCTACCTTCAATTACAGCGCGAAATACACTCTATAACAAAGTAAGTCGTGTGCCCTAGGTGTAGCTGCCCACAACTCAGTGACTCACCATGCGTGCCTGTGGTTGTCCGACATGTTTTATAACAGGGTTACTCGGGAAGCTAGTCTTGCAATTTTTTCCTGGTTTCCTTATAGTATGCAAAAAAATTCAGTTTAACAGAGGGCAGATTTTTTTTTGAAAATAAAATTATCTCATCAGGCAAAATTATATAAATAAGGAACAAGTAGTTACTGATGTAACTAATGGGTCTACTTTCCTCAAAATGGGCGAAATTAATTTTTAAATAAGTTCTTAAAAGCTGAGTTGGTAGGTAGGACTTGACTTCTCTATGAAAGCAATAACAAAATGAAACCAGAAACGAATGCAGCAGTAGTGAGACAATTAAATATACATACGTGTCTTACCCGGGACTTTAATCCAGAAAATCTCGTACAATATACTAGCGTGAAATCCACTGCTTTACGGAGGTCGGATTCAGAGCATCAACTTCGGATTTAATAAGTATAATGTTACTAATGACAGGGTTTACTAACCGACATAATTACAGAGCCATCATTTTAAAAATAAGAGACTGAGCTCATTAACACCTGCAAGTTTACATCGCCTACCATAGCGCTACTTGCGTGAATAACTTGGTGGGAATCGGTTGTTTGGTCCGTGACATATGGCATACAAATATTTATTTTCAGACTATCGTACAAAAAAAAAAAAGTCTTTATATACGATGCTTCTATTGTATTCTGTCACCACGCAAAATTTGGTTGAATTTTGTTAAATTGCTTAATATACAACAGTGGCAAACTTACCTAAATTATTTATGAAGTCGCCATTTTGAACATAATGGTCTAACCCATTAATTCATGAAAATGTTCATGGCCTTTTGTAGCATTTGTGGTGCTCTCAACTGCTCAACTGGGTAAAAATTAGTTTCAATATCCCAGTGTAACATTTGATGGGAATCGGTTGATTGGTCCTCGAGATATGGCATAAAACCTCCGTAATTTTCATGTAGCGATCTTCATAAATACAAGGCATAAAAGTAATGTAGTAGCGCGTCAAATTATTGTATACTGCCTGTATACAAAGTTAGTTAAAAATATATTACATGGTTTCGTGGATAAATTACACAAAACTAAAATGTTTTATAGCCACCATTCTAAAATTAGTGTCATACTTAAAAATACGTATATTAATATGGCCTACCACAATACATCTTCGCCAAATTTTGTAAGAATGGGTTGATTGTTTCCTAAGGTATGAAATAAATACTTTTATTGGTGGGACTATTTTACAAAATAACAGAGAAGTGTGGCTTTGCATAGACAAATTCGATGAATGTAATACAAAATTAAGTAAGAATTTGTTCCGTTAATAAATTATACTGAGCTAAAAGATTTATATAGCCACCATTTTGAAAATAAATGCCTGACCTACTTATAAGATACCATTTTGCACCACCTACTGCACTACTATTTGTTTGCTAAATTTGGTAGGAATTTGTCAATTATTTCCCGAGATATGACATAAAAACTTTATTTATTCGCATGGTGCTATCTTACGCAATGGAGAGGAAAATATGCTCCTTATAGATACAGTTGATAGTTGTATTATCTACTGCCAGCATACAAAGTTGTGTTGGAATTTATTACATATTTTAGACTATTATAGCATTCTAAGCTAAAATACCTATATGACCGCCATTTTGAAAATAAATTTCTGACATGCTTAAAGCATATCACTTAGCATAGTCTGTAACTTATTTGCCAAATTTTGCTGGAATCGGTAATTTTTTTCCGAGATATGAAATAATAATCTTATTTATTCGTATGGCGCTATCTTCAAAAATTGCAGACACAAGTGGTTATGTGTTGATATATATAATGCATAAAATATATACTTTCAGTATACAAAATTTGGTCGAAATTTGTTTAATGATATGGTAGATATAACGAATAAACTTAAAATATTTGTATGACTTCCTTTTTGAAAAAAAAAAAAATGGACTTAATCATGTTGAATCACATTCGTTTACCTGGCGTATCATAGTATGACTTACCTGCCAAATTAGGCGAGAATTTGTTTAATAGTTTTCGAGATAAAATGTAATAATCGTTATTTCCTCATTTGGTGCAATTTTCTTAAATGGCGGACAAACAACAATATCCATCTCAAAATTGAATACTTGCTTGAAGCTCTGGCGGCATACAATTTTTTTTTAAACGGTTGAATGGTTCCGGAAATATGACATCATCCTAAATGTTTTAATGGCCGCCATTTTGAAAGTAAGTTCCCTACGTGGTCGAAAACTATAAAGGTTAGGTGTCCTTTGCAAGTATTATACGTGCACCAAGTTTAGTAAAATTAGGTTTGACGCGTTCAAAAATTGAAAGGGGACACATACACCTACACACACAGACACACACATACATACGCACACATGAAAGTGATCTCATAAGCCTTAATTTCCTCCGCAAAGTAGGCCAAAAACGCCACTCGGACCTGTACAAAAATGTATATTAATAAAGTTAGTAAGTTATAAAATCATTCGTATAGGCGCCATATTTTGTGACTATAATAGTTAGCTGTATTCTGTATGAGTATTTCTTCTCCTTTTTTGTTATTTTAACTATATATAATTATTCCAGTGGACTTATGTGAGGTACTGTGAAGTACGGGAATCCTGGGGAACAATTTTTCTTCAAATAATTAATAATATTAATTGAAAATTGGAATTTATTTTTTGTTTAGTTGTCGAAATAGTCCTACACAATTCCAAAAAATTGAAAAATGGCCAAAGGTGCCTACTACCTTAGTGACGGGCCCCTGATCATGTTTCCCGAGTTCCATTGTTGTAGCTCAAACCGTACAGGAGATATAACAGTTTGAAATTCGAACTCTCTTAAAATCACACAGTGAAGGTGAGGTTGACAGTACAACATGAGGCAATGGGAATGTTATAGACTTAAGGATTGTGCTAATTTGGACTGCCATAGGCCAAGTAATTTCGGAAATATTGAGAATCATATATTCACCCCCCTTAAAACTCAACATTTTCGAAAATCCCACAGTACACGATGAGACAATTGGAACTGATGGTCCTAGGAAGCTTGCCAAATTGAAACATCGTAGGTTGAACCTTTGTTGGAGATATTGGGAGTCGAGAAATAAAACCCCGAAAATTATCAAATTTTCAAAATTCCCTAGGCTGCGTGAAACTCCCTTTTAAGAGAACCTCCGATGCTAAACTCTATCCCATAGCACGGACGAGGTGGGAATAGCGCGTGAACGAAAATCTGAAGCTGCAAAACAGAAGAAGGTGAAAGAGATGGGGGGGAGGGGTAGAAAGTGGAGGGACAGGAATAGCTGCTGAGGGGGTGGCGTTCCCCCAACACTCGATGGAAAGGGGGGAGGTGCGCGTAGTGCCTCCGAACATTTTTCAGCAACAAACTGACGTTATTAATTAATCTTAGAAATATAAAATAACTCTGTTTGGTTTTAAATTTAATTATAGTTATATAAATATTTACACATCTATTATTTACAGCAGTTAATTAAGCATCTCCGCTTTTACTCTTGTTATTCTCAGTATGCGAAATATTTAATGTCTATCTCAATTACATTAAAGTCTTTATCATAGTCTATATTGGTTGCAGTCAATTAATGCTCATCATTTACACATATTCACTCCGACTATTCCCATCATTCTAAATGTCGGTTACTCACACATCCAGTTGAGTAGTCCCGCCTTCAGCCTCACTCTTCACCGTACCGATGCTCGCAGTCCGCAGACTTCACTCTCATCGCCACTCGCCGCAACACTTCGCTCTGCTGGCTCATCGTTTCTCTGTCTTCGCACACCTGCCTGGCTCTTAAGACCCTACGATACTGCAAACTCTAGACTGTCGGCTCAGAGAACTGTTGCGACTAAAATAAGAAGGTTCCGCACCCCGAGTCACGCTGGGAGAGGCGGGGGTGATAACCAGAGCATTCTTGCAACGATAATTCCGATAAATTTAATATGCTCAAGTACGGGAGCGCGTGAGTGCTATAAGCTTATCGCGGTGGTGGTGGCAGCATGGCTGGCGGCATGCCTTTGTAAGTCTGGGCGCACTCCTCGAGTTACTAGAGATGCCCTTGACACACTGTCACTTGCAGGTGGATCAGGTAAGATGACAAGCTGAAACTTGAGGGCATGCACATCACATGGCAAATACTTTCTTCGAAAGTTATGACATGAGAGTCTCCTTATAAACAAGGTCTTAATGAGATGACTAACAAACCTACTTTCCTCAAAATGGGTGCAAATAATTTTTTTATGAAGTTCTAAAAAGCTCAGGTAGTGGATAGGCCTTGACGTCTCATTGCCGGCAGTTTTGTCAGAGATGCATGTGCATATGCAACAATAGTGAGACAATTACAAATATACATGTGCCTTAAGTGCGACCCGAACACAGAAAACCTCGTACCATAAGTTAGCATACAATCAATTGCTTTATGAAGGTCAGATTCGGAGCGTCAACTTCAGATATAATCAGTCTAATATTTTGAATGATAGGTTTTACCAAGCTAAGATATTTACAGGTCCGTCATTTTTTAAAATAAGTGTCTGGGCCACTAAAAACACATATTATCACGTTGCCTACCTTAGAGCTCCTTGTGTTAAGAGTATTGTGGCAAAGCGGTTGATTGGTTCTGGAAATGTGGTATGAAAACTTTATTTCCTTAAGTACTATATTGTAAAATTGTTTTAAAAATTAGGTTATATATACGATACTTCTAATAAACACTGCCAGCATAGTTTTAAAAAGATGTTCTGCATATGATGCTTCTAATATTCACTATCATCATACAAATTTTGGCTGAATTTGTTTAAATTGTTTGATAGATATGGCAAACTTCTCTAAATATGTATACTGCAGCTGTTTTTAAATTAATGCATGCATCGGTTTTTAATCATATATGTTTACACTGACTTCTGTAGCAAAATTGGTGTGCAAAATATGGTAAGAATTAGTTGAATGGTTCCAAAATTATGCCAAAATGTTAATTTTTTTTTATATTGCACTATTTTGCAAGAAGACCGGCAAAAGAAGATGTTTGTATGTATAATTAATGTTTCTAATGAACACTGTTAGCATACAAAATCTTTTTCAATTGTTTTTAATTGTTTATTATATATAAAATTCTAACCTAAATTAGTTATATTTAGGCCATTTAAAAAACTGCCTGCCGCATCTAAAACATGCACCGTAAGTCTACATACTCTTCTCTAGTGTTACTTGCGTGGAAAATTCCCGGATTTTCACATGTGGGAATCGTGCCAGACATTGCCGCTGGTAGGCGGGTATTTCTCGGGGATCTCCCGTTTTCCCCGCCCTCTTATTCCAGCGCTGCTCTCTACTCATCTCGCTTCATCCTCATCAGCTCTCAAGACCTCATTGTTAAGAGCCGCCCCACTCACTCGCTCTATTTTTTCATGTGACGTCTTAATAAATGGTGGGCAAAAATTGATGGTTGTCAAAATACGGCCAATTTACAAAGTTAGGTTTAAATGGGTTACATAGTTTCGTAGATATAGCTCACTAGCCTCAAATGCTTATATAACTGCCATTCCAGAAATAAGTGTATTTCACGAAGATAATAAATAAATGCGTCCGACCAAAGTAAAATGTTTCCTCTAATTTGGTATTAATCGGTCTATTGTTTCCAGAGATATGATATAAAAACTTTATATTTTCATGTGGCACTATCTTACAATGGCTCATGGCTGAGACTTGAGGCTCGGTAAATAAAATTTTGTGAATTATAATAGGTACTGCCAGCACACAAAGTTAATTTGAAATTTGTTTGTAAATGTGAAGAGTTTCCATATTGAGCTAAAGTGTTTACATGGCCACCATTTTGAAAATGATAGTCTGATACACTCAAAACCTTAAACTTTACATAGCCTCCCGTAGTGCTACTTCTTTGCCACATTAGGTTTAAATCGGTTGTTTTTTTAACCAGAGATATGACATAAAATTACTAATAAAATTACTATTCTTAATGTGATTCAATCTTACAAAATGGCGACTTTATGTAGACACATTTGATATTTGTAATATATACTGAGAGCATACACATTTAAGTTGGAATTTATTACATGGTTTCGACGATATAGTATACCAAGCTAAAATGGCTGTAGCACCATCATTTTTAAAACTAGTGTCTAACCCACTTAAAACATACCAGTTTGCATCATCAGCCGCAGCACTTCTGGTTTGCCAGATTCTGTAGGAATCGGTCAGTTGTTTCCCGAGAAATGACCTAACTTTATTTATTCATGTGGAGCTATCTTACAAAATGGGGGAGACAAGTCGTATTTGTTAGCATCAATGATGTTTGTATTAGTTTCTTTCAACATATAAAATTTGGTCGAAATTGGTAGAACTGCATGGTAGATATACCAAATAAATTAACAATATTTGTATGGCCACTATTTTCAAAAAGTGCGACATCAATTTAAATCGTATAAGTTAACACTGCTTACCGTAGTATCAGTCTAATGTCAAATTTGGCGAGAATTCTTTAAGTAGTTTTCGGGATATAAAGTAAATAGCTTCACTTTTCAATGTAGTGCTATCTTGCAAAATGGCGCACCAAAAACAATACCCAACCCTAATTCAATACTTACGCAATACACTGCCATCACATAAAATTTGGTTTAAATTGGTCGGATGGTTCGAGAGATATGACATAGCAACACTAAATATTAAAACGGCCGCCATTTTGAAAGTAAGCATCTGGAGTGGTTGTACACTATACATGTAGGATGTCCTTGTTGTTTGTATATGTGTACCAAGTTTGGTAAATTTCTGTTATTGGGATAAAATGTTTTTAGGTGACACACAAACAGGAAAGTGAACTCATAAGTCTTTCTTTCCTTCGGAAAGTAGGCTAAAATGGCTAAAAATTCTGAAGATAATTGAAGTCATTTAATGATTCTTAAATTAACTCTTGATATTCCAAAAAAAAAAAATGATGTAATTAAAAATGCCCCTTTAGCTGCAAAAAATAATAATTTCTGGAACAAACGAGAAGTTATTGAAATGAGCCTATTTTCTTCATCGTAGGTGCAAATAATTTTTAATCGAGTATTTAAAAGCTTAGTGGCAAGTAGATGTTGATATTTCATTGACAACAATGCCATTAGAGATGGAACCAGAAACATATGCAACAGTAGTGAGACACACGTGCCTTACCCGAGACTCGAACCCAAACAACCGCATACCACAAGGTAGCGTGCAACCAAGTGCATTATGGAGGTGCGATTCAGAACATCAACTTTGGATATAGTTAGACTAATGTTTTGAATGATAGGGTTTTCCTACTTGAAATATTTACAGTGTCGTTATTTTTTTTAATAATGTCTGAGCCACTTAAAACACGTAAGTTTACATGGTCTTCTATGGCACTAATGGTGTGTAAAATTTGGTGGAAGTTAGTTGAACTGTTACGGAAATATGGCAAAATGCTCAAAATGTTCACCTGGCACGATTTTGCAAAACAGACCGTCAAAAGATTATCTCTGCATGCATAAATTATGCTTCTAATGTACGCTGTTAGTGTATACAGTTTTAGCTAAATGTTGTTGAATTCATAAATATGCATAATTTACTATCCTAAACTATTAATATTTACGCCATTTAAAAAATTCCTGCCATACCTAAAACATGTTAAAGGTTGTCCACAGTAAAGTGAGCACTTTTGAAATTAACCTTTGAAATATGTCACCGCCAATACCTACGTATATTTTAACGGGCACACGGACGGTCACGCGCCCAGTAAAGTTGGCAACGATGGAGGGAAAGTAGTTCCGCGTGTTAATGTTCAATTACTAGTGTTCAGTAAACATTTGTGAATACTAAAATATTTAACTTTAATTTTTGTATTTTTAATGCATATAAGTGTTACAATAAAACATTTGTAAAATTTCTACTTTCCTAAAAATTGTACATGTATTCTTGACCGACGCACGAATAAAGTGATCAAGCCCATGCTAACGTTGATTGTACATAAGATGGAAGAATACATAATGTGCATTATAAGTAGATCATAAGCAGGACTTTCAAAATTGCTCATTTTACAGTGAACAGCCTTTAGTTTTCATAACTTAAGCGCAACTTGCGTGTAAAAACTGGCGGGAGTCAGTTGACTGGTCCTCGAGACATGACAAAATAACCTCAATTTGTTTTTCCTGTAACGATTGTCATAAATGGATGACAGAAAGATTATATATTAGCACATTCGATGATTGTCATAGATACAGTTTACAAAGTTAAGTCAAAATAGGTTACATAGTTTCGTACATATAGCACTCAGTAGTAGGAAAATACGAGTTCCCCGTCAACTGGCTGCTGGCTCAGGAAAAGGGGACGAGCCGGTCGCCATCTTGGATGACATCACGCGGAAACCTTTCGCTGAATCACTCCTCATAAGCGGTGGCCATCTTCTATTTCCCTTTTTCTCTCTGGAATTACCCTTTTTTACCTCCTGCTCTATCAGTCTACCTCGTCTCTTCATGCTTTTCTGGTTCGTTTTCTCCCGCTCTGTCATTCCAATTCTTTTTTCTCATGCTCTGTCATTCCTTCTTGTCCCTCTCCGTTCTATACCTTGGAGGTTTTCTCATATTCCTCACAGTTTTCTTTATTTTTTCTCATGTCGTCCTTTTCTCTAACCTCCAGCATTTTGCATCCTCCATCTTGGATATCATAACCATAGTCTGCTGTAGGCGGCCATCTTGAGTTTCCACTGCCAATCGTTTGCTGTAGGTGACCATCATTGATTTCTGCACCCGCCACCAGAATGTGCTATGTTCTTTATTTTTACATCCTCCATATTTAATTCTCGCATTTGCAACCATCTTTGATTCTTGCACCAACCCCCAGAATGTTTGAAGTTTTACAGTTGGCGACTACGAGGGTTTGTATAGGCGCGGCCATTTTGTGCATGTGAGTTGGTTCACTAGTCGTCAGTAGAAGCGCGCTAGCATCGGGGAGGTGAGTTCAACTGTCAACCGCCAGGAGTGCTGGGAATTTTTTTTTTGGTCGGTACCTTTTTGGGAACTTAAAACAATGCAGGAGGTAGGCAGTTTCGTTCTGACCACCCTTGGGTCGCCTGTCCGACATCTTGACCACACGACCACCATTTCATGTGAATTGTTAGGAGATGAAATAGTGTATACATACACATGCATCGGCCTATGTACTCGCCAAACAATAACCTGTAAATTTCTAAAAAAAATCTCCATTGCTCAGTTATGAGAAGAAATAAAGTAAATGCTCCCATCAGCCTATACACTCTCCAGACAATAAACTCATCGCATAAAAGACATAAGGCACTGTCAGCACATGTGTACATACATACACATATTATATGTGTAATATATATACATATATACATTAATAGTGTGAAAAAAATACCGCCATTCTAACATGCAGAAAAAGGTAATTATAAACACATAAAAACATTTGGGGACAGGTCGCTTCTCTACGTAAAAGTTATATGCATGCATACAGAGCCAATTGCACAGCAACGTTTATGTGTCACATGCACACATCTGTCTCTGCAACTCGTCCAGGAATTCGAGAGCGCACACACACTGCTGTATCTCCAATTTGTCTGCGCTCGCGCATGGTACGGAACGTAGCCAACACTCGCAGAAATACTTCTTTCTTACATATGCATTTGCACAGCGAGGTATGTGTGTGAGCACATGCTCTTCTATACATGTAACAGCTAGTCATGAGCTTAAATCATGTACATAAAATCAAGTGTGCCACAGGCCCGCATGCATACGTACCGACATAAAATCCCCTGCAGCCGATGGTCCTCCAGTCCTGTCACTAAGGTAAAAGTGTTCCCAACAGAGCAGTAGTTATTGCCAAGAAGTCAGCTGCGCTCCCCCAGTCGAGATCATATATTGAAAGGGGATGGCTGGCCATTAATACTGATAAACGCCAACCCTTCGCACCAATGCAGTAGAGCGTTTGGCCAGGCAGTAGTCGCACAAAAAATCCAAGACACACAGCCACAATAGTGTCAGCCTTCGCCCTCCAGCGCATATATTCACTGCTCGGTAACACAAAGCACCACCTGACCAATACGAAATATTACAGGAAACCCCTCCGGTAGGGCAGACGATGCTCCCACATTACCGAAAAACACACAAAAAAAATTCCCTGGACATTCGCAGCTGCTGCTACATAGCTCGCCACCACTGCCCTGTATATATATATAACATGCACAAAAGTGTCGCCCTTTCAAGTCAGAAAATTCTAAGGACAAGGCCAAGCTGTACCCACTGGAGCAGAAATATATATTAATCCTACCCCTGCTTCGAGATGTGGGAAGGGATACTTCTTCACCAGAATGCAAACATGTGTGCTCAAAATATCAAGGGCAGTAAAATATCAAATACAAATCTACCAGAACGGAAATACTGTAATCATCCCTCTGCTTAGCAACGTGAGAAGGGCACCCCCCCCCCACGACAGTCTACACATCCCAGGCTGTACATGCACCCGTCTGACTTCAAGTGGGCTACAGGTAATGACAAAAACACAGAATAATTATAAATAATAAAAATTCAAATCCTTTCTTCATAAAATTAGTAGGGTACATGAAAATGTATGCAGACATACTTCTCTCCCTCTCTCTCTCTCTCGTGTAATACTAGTGCTCATTTATACACCTGCCTCAAGTCATGTACAGGTAATGACAAAAAAACACACAGAATAATTATAAAAAATCTTTATTCAAATCCTTTCTCTATAAAAAAAAACATTCAGACAAACATATCTCTTTCTCTTGTAATATCAGCATTCATTTACCCATTGGTGAGTGCAGAGTGACATATCAAGCTATTGTGCTGCGATTTGAAAACCAACCATTTCAAAAAAAGCTATTTTCCCAACTATCGAATGACTTTCTCAACCAGATAAATGTCCAGGAGTATTGTCAACTGTACCTCTTGATCATAAATTGCTCCTCTGTGTATGGTTCCATCCATTTTCTCAATATAGCAGGTTTTTGGTTCGTAGTGACGAATCTTGACAATTCCGTATATCTCAATGCTCCAGTTTGGAGTGTATGATTTTGCAAATATTCCTTTCACTCGCGATATCCTGACGTAGTCGCCAACCTTCACCTTAGGCCTGCATGCATCCTATTTCTTCTTAGCCTTGTACACAGTTTCCAGCAAAGAACTATCTTTAATTTCCACTAGTCGCATGTGGATACTGTGGTGTACCCACCGAGTGTAGGATGTCACCAAATGGAGCGACAAGTCCAGCCACTTGTAACTTCTCTGAGACGAAAATTTTCGCTACATGTTATTCTTCAGTGTAATGTCAAACCATTCCACAATAGAAACTTTCAGCCCACTGTAGGCGCTGTAAGGGTTAATTTTATTCGCACCCATTAACAAATTGAAGATGGGATTGTAGAATTGTCAGCCAAGATCAATTTGCAAATTTTTAGGTAGTCCATCATCTTGCAAAACAGTCTTAGTTGTATTGCTAACATCGAGGCCACATTTCTGGCGAACTGGAATACCCCATGTGTACTTGCTGAAACAATTTATTACTGTACATTTTAACAGTAATAATTCTGTAGCCCTTCTTAACAGTCGCATACAAAACCATTTCAAGTAGGTTGGCCTGGTATAGATCTCTCAGCCCAAAGACAAGTACTTTCTACCTGGGATAATTACATTGTGCATGACAGTGGAGCTTGGTGGCGATCTGCGCATAAGACATTATTTTGTTTCCTTAGTATATATGTATCCACCTTCATGCAATTCTTCTAAAATATTCACAATCTTGTTCGTGTGGGAATTATTTCCAGCCTGCTGAGATGCAATTAACATTCGTAGATGTAATAAGTGATCATTGGCATCGTCTCAGAATTCAAGTTGGTTGCCTGCAACCAGCTTCGTAGTCATACCCGAGGCGGTCGCCAAGCCAATGCCCCAGAACAGTTCAGCAATAATGGCGAATTTCAGGTGTGTCTCATCCTTATAAGCATTGCTGCAAGAGTCTTTGTCGATAAAATGTGCACTTTTGTGGCTAAGTAAGCATCTGTACTGATGGAGTGCCTCATGCGAGTACTCGCTAGGCTCACATTTAAACAGCAATTCATAGAGGCCTGGAGATGCCCGCATTGCTTCGTAACCAACCTGTATAAAATCGTTGAGTAGAAAAAAATTAGTTTATTCCCTAAAAAATATTTTTTGTTGCAGCTATAAACACAATACATTCCATCATTAAACCTCGATGTTTATGATTGTAGGTAACTGTGAACAGTCATGGTGCACAAATTCGATTCGTACTTTTTATGTTTCCAAGCCACTAAAGATAAATCACCTTCTTCATCAGTTGCAGTATCTTCCGGAAGTATCTTGCACTATCTCGCAGTCCGAGGTTCAATGTTTGGTTCAGTCTTAATTTCAGCAGTGGGAACAGTTGTTGTAAACTATCTCGCCGAAATGTGATTGGTCGGAAGCCTCTTACAAAGTAGCATCGTGCTCCATGCGTGCATGTTTACCCATTAAATACTTATAGTGCACACTTTCAATTACGCGATGCAAATCCTCGGCAGCACTAGTCATTGCACTAAAACAGTGAGCAGGATGTACTTAGTATTTATAACACACTCACAGTAGCATTTAGGTGTGACCTCTATGTCCTGGTGGGATCACGCCCATGACAGCATCTCCTGTCTGTCTGAGTAGGTTCGAGAAATACACGTCAGACCTGCTGATACGATGTGTTATTGCATCCCAAATATGCTTGCAATGAAGCCACAATTCATTGTCTGAATTCATGTCGGACAAGGCACGAACAATCCTACTTAACAACCTATCTTCCATAGCTTCAAGGCAACCACCGAAAGCAGGGAGTTTGCTCACCGCCTCAGTCAATGCGCTAACCTGGCTGTCAAATTTAACAGGCAACAATCCATAGTTGTAAGCCTTTTGTCTAAAGCAGAAAGTTCGTCCACACACCCTTTCAATGCTTTCATTTTGCTATCATTACTCGCAGCCAATGCTTGAAGAACCTTGCTGGCAATTCGTTCCCCCATAATGTTGAGTTTCCACTCTAACCTGGTGAGTTGGTTCATTCCATTTGTCAGTGTACGAAGGGAAACCTCGGCCTTAGTGCTCAATGTCTGCAGTACCAACAATGGTCGCAAAGCCTCTGAAGTGATGCTGAGGACAAATCACACAATAGCTACATCGCCGTCATGTTTTTGATCTGCAAGATTCTTGGCTCGGTTGCCATCGAAACTGCAGTTACCATCGTCAGTAGATATAATACAGCCGTCAGTCGTATACGTCAGGCCACTATGACCGAACTTGTATATGCATAGCTCATAGTCTACTGATGTATGCAATGAACTGATCGAACCCCCTGTGGTACCTGCCCTTATGAAGCGGGAAATCCTTATATATCACAAGGAAACCATGAGGTTTTCGTCAGCAACATGAGCACATTTCTTTAAACCCATCAAATGTCTTATCAGTATTAACATTATCGGGGTAAACATGTCGTAAATTCAGGTCATCCATGTGGAAGAGAATGAGGAAATTTGCATTGTCGCACAGGTGTTGCTTAAGCATGTGTTAATAAGTTTGACTCAGGTAAATCGAATCCACTACTACATGATGGCCCATGATAAAATACTGCTACATGGTCGGCTGTTTTGCACATGCCACAACGTCAAACACAAACACAGAGTTAGGCAAAGCTTCAATTGGCGGTATGACTTCTTCATTGTGTAGACCATCTACAGCTTGAAGTATTTGCTCTAGCCAAAGGTATTTTGGCTGCTGTAGCGATTTAGAGTATAGGTAAATGTTCTCGAACAGAAGACAGTTGGGGTCCACCAACAAGCTCAGAAGCACACATATCTTTCCACAGTTGCTTGGTCCTGCTAGGATACAACGAATGGTGGTCGACAGCAGTTTCCCATACGTGATTTACGGGAGACAGTTTCGTCATCGGCGGTGATTCGAACAGGAAGCATGGTGGTCTGTGGCACAATCTCAGTTGAACTGATATGTGAACAGGTAAGCTGCCAGTACTTACAGCAACCAGACCACATTTGAGACAGAGTGGGGTAGCCTCTGCACCCGAGGTCAGGTAATGTGGGCGGCCAAGTTCGAGGTCGGATGATTTGGCAGTAACGTGAGCCTGATCTGTACAGACACAGACTCCTTTGTGATGAAAATCTGCTGTCCCGAATTTTACAGGGACCTCGACACAGACCCAGCACTTATGGGACACCAGTGCCTACCCTCCCACTCATTCCTGTCACTCGCCCGCCAACGCAAGGATGGTTGGTGAATTCAAGGATAAGTGTGGAGGAAATGATATGATGGAGTTTATCCGGCTTAGGACGAAGCTATATACTTATGCATGTAAGGACAAGGTTGACAAACGAGTTAAAGGTGTACAGAAGAGTGTCATGTTAAATACCATTACCTTAGCAGATTATAAACATATGTTATTGAACCAGCAGGTAATGAGACTACAGGTCAACAGTATTAGGTTACACCATCGCGATGTATATATTCAATGCACTAACAAACGGGTTCTTTTGTGGATGAACAACAAACGCAAGATTCTGGATGATGGCATTCATACCGTCCCTAATGGCTATCATTAATGATGATGATGTTCTGTACACACACCTCTGGGACAGGCATGTATCATCATATATGTGTTCCCCGGGAGAGTGAATGGGGTCGGGATGCATAGTAGGAGGCAGTTCCTCGCCCCAGGATAGTCGAAGCTGAAGCACTTAAATTCCCCTCTCCCACAACGAATGTGTGTGTGTGATGATTTATTCAATTTATGTTTTTGTTTCAGCAGTATACAATAGCACATGCAAGAGCCATATTCATCTAGCCAGGAGTGTTGCTGTTAGTGGATGGTGGTGCTATTAAATGGTGGCATGCTGTAGCTCGTGCAAGAGGTATCCTTATTTTGTCAGGTGTGTTACCGATGTCGTGATGTGTACTATTTCACATTCCACAATCACTCATGCACGTACTTGTGCACCGGATTTAGCATCTATGTTGGGTCTCCGACCTGGGGTTTATATTCTATTCCTGGGGGGCACTACGCTTATCCTAGTGGGGAATGTGAATGTGAAATGGTATTCGTATTACACTAGCACTGTAGCAGTGGTAACTAGTAATCGCATCGATCTTGCATTAATTATTTTTTTTACATCGCTGTCCCCCCACCACTTTTTCTCTTCATCAACCTCTACTGTACTCTTACTCTGTTCATGCCCACTGTCTGTGCGTTCCTTTGTGCGCTTGATTTTTTTTAGGTGGGTCGTTTTTCCCGTTTCGGCATCGTAAGCGCCCTGTGCACAATGCTTGCGATGCCACTGGTGTTTTTGTATGCATACATGTTCACAATTTGTTTGTGTATAGGTAAACATTCCCGGTGGCATTTATGCTGGCGTGGTGCACTGTCCCGGTCCCAGGAGCCATTCCACGTCGTTGTGCTGTGCAGTTGGCTCTGCATGTACCTTTCATGCACACGCGACCTGTCCCCTATTTTTTTGTGTATATATAATTACCTTTTTCTGAATGTTAGAAAAACGGTTTTTTTTTTTTCATGTTACCAATTTATATATATCTTTTACACATATAAGAAGTGTGTGTACGTGCGCATTTGCGCGCACTGCCTGTTGTCTTTTATACGATGAGTTTATTGTCTGGAGAGTGTGTAAGCCGATGTAAGAATTTACTTTATTTCTTCCCATAACTGTGTAATGGCGATTTTTTTCGCGATTACGAATATATTGTCTGACGAGTATGTACGCCGATGCAAATATATATATATATATATATATATATATATATATATATGCTATTTCATCTCCTAACAACTCAGATGCAATGGTGGTCGTGTGGTCAAGACATCGGACTCGCGACCCAATGGTGGTCGGATTGAAACCGCATGCCTCCTGCATTTATTTGAGTTCCGAAACCGCTACCGACTAAAAATATTTCCCAGCACTCCTGGCGCCCAATGGCTGAACTCATTTCCCCAATGCTAGCATGCCCCTGATGGCGACGAGTGACTAAACTCACATGCAAAAATATGGCCGCGCCGATACCAGCACTCCTAGCGACCAACTGTAGAACTTCAAGCACTCTGGTGGCGGGCGCGAGAATCAAATATGGTAGCAGGCATGATAATTAAATATGGAGGATGTAAAAGGAAATAAATTAGCACACTCTGGTGAAGGGGGTGGGAATCAATGATGGCCACCGACAGCAGCCGACTGGCAGCGGGAGTTCAAGATGGTCCCTACAGCAAAGGATGGTGGAGGATGCGAAAAGGGAGAGGAAAGGATGACATGAGAGAAAATAAAGCAGACCGTGAGGAATATGAGAAAACCTCCCAAGGGATAGAATAGATGGGAGGCAGGAAGGAATGACACAGAATGAAAAAAAGAATTGGAACTGACAGAGTGGGAGAAAACGGACCAGAATGCAAGAGCAGGAAGAGACGAGGTAAAATGATACAGAAGAAGGGAAAAAAAGGGAAATTCCAGAGGGAGAAAAGGGTAATTCCAGGGAAAGGGGAAATCCAAGATGGCCGCGGCTGACGAGGAATGACACAGCAGAAGGTTTCCGCATTACATCATTGGTTATGGCGACCGGCTCGTCCCTTCGTCCCTAGTCAGCAGCCAGTTAACGAGGAACTCTTATTTTCCTACTACTGCACTCTAAGCTCATATTTTATTATAGCCGCTATTATAAAAATAAGTTTTGTCACACTTAAATCATACAAAGTATATAGCCTCTTACAGTACAACTTCTTCGTAATATTTTATGGGAATACATTGATTATTTCCCGGGATGTGACAAAAACGTTTTTTTAATGTGAGGCTATCTTACAAAATCACAGAGATTTGAGGCTCTGCATAGACTAAATTTATGGTTATAATAGTTACTGCCAGCATACAAATTTAGGTTGAAATTTGGTTCGTTGTTCGTAAATATACCATATTAAGGTAATATGCTTATATTGCCGCCAATTTTAAAATAAGTGTCTGGCCCACTCAATAAATATAAATATATATATAACCTGCTGTAGTGCTACTTGTCGGCCAAATTTGGTGGGTATCGTTGATTTTCTTCGGAGATATGACATTAAAAATTTAATTTGTCATGTGATACTATGTTACAAAATGGTCGCCACAAGGGACTTTGTGTGGACGCATATAATGGTTGTAAAATATTCTGCCGGCATACAAAGTTAAATTGGAATTTATTACATAGTTTAGACGATGTCGCACACTAAGCTAAAATTGATATATGGCCACCATTTTGAACATAAGTCTCACACCTACTTGAAACATACCAGTTTACGTCAACTGCCGCAGTACTAGGCCTTCTTTATCGCTAAATTTGGTAGTAATCACTTAATTGTTTCCCGATATGTGACATAAAAACCGTATTTATTCGTGTCGTGCTATGTTACAAAATACCGGACAAAAGTGATAAAAGTGACAAAAGTAATAAAATTTGGTCAAATTTGTTTGGACAGTATGGTATCTATATCAGATAAACCTAAAATGTTTGCATGGCCGCCATTTTTAAAACAGTGCCCAATCAATTTTAATTGCATACGTTTACATTGTCTACCATAGCATTATTTACATGCCAAATTTGGCGAGAATTGGTTGAGTAGCTTTCGAGATATAACATAAAGTCCTTATTTCTTCATGTGGTACTTACTGTCTTCCAAAATGACGGACCAACATCAATATATATATATATATATATATATATATATAAATTCAAAGTTTACATGATGCACTGTCAACACACAAATTTTTATAAATCGGAGAATGTCTCATGTGAAATGACATATCACCCTAAATTGTAAATGACCGCCATTTTGAAAGTAAGCTTCCGGCATGTTCGAAAACTGTACGAGTCATATGTATTTACTAAGTTCTACATGTGTACTGAGTTTGGTTAAATTCGGTTTGCGCCTTCAGAAATTTTTATGCCGGGAA